>JAKSGN010000023.1:1200000-1567931 GCA_024180945.1 Macrophomina tecta
GTTGGATTGAAGGAAGCAATCAATCTTTCTTCTCTTAGGAATATTTGATATTTTGCACTGTTCAGGACTTGCATTGCTACCATGCTATGCAGTCACGGAACATACGTTCATGTGAACTGGCTGGGTCATTCGACTTACTTAGAATTCTTGCGGCGGCAGCAGTTATACCCATCACAGCGCCGCTTGCAGACCTCCTAAACGCGCGTTTTTCGATCGATCACAAGCAGCAGCTCACGCAACTCACGCAACTCACGCAACATACGTCGCACGCGTAACAGATGCGCGCTAATGATCGAACATTAACGGTGAATCCAACCGGAAAGGCAAACATTGAGGCGTGGCAGTAGCTTATGGTAACCGCGTTCCTAGAATAGTTCAAAAGGCGGCGTATCGTGTGGTGTGGTATGGAGGCGCGGCACAGGCGGCTGATACGATGCGCATCCGTGCCAGCCTGGTTTCTTGCCCCCACGGCCGACGGCGGCCTGGTAAATTAATCCAGTCCCCGTATAAGATTTACTCACTCCTGCCCATCGAGCCTGCCCTCATCACACGACCCACCTTCCCCTATTCGCCTCTTGTGAAGCCGTTGAATCAATTGACAGGCGACCGAAGAGGACATCTCCTCCTGTCTCCACAAGTTGGTCGCTGATGGCCTTATTGCGTTGAAGATATAGGAAGGAAATCTTGCAAACTTCCCTTTTGGAACGTGAGTTCGTCCTCTACTAGACTACTTCTACGTTTTTCTTTTCTTCACCAACCAACAAACGCGTGGCAGCTCATCCCCTATACCTCTTCGACTCCAACATGACAAACAGTCGGAATCGCTACCCAAGGCGCGAACGTATCATCCCCGCAAACGCTGTCGCTCAGTCACCCGTCTCTTCCAGGCATAGTCTGCGCCTCGCGAAGAACGGGGATGATTCTTCCTCCGCCATTGCGAGGCCGAAAAGTCGCACTCAAAAGCCGAGAAAGATAAGGCGTTATTGCCCTGCAAACCAAATTCTTCAGGAAACAACGACAAAATACTACATCGAATGGGCCGACGATCCAAAGACTGGAATGAGCTACCCACCCACCTGGGAACCAAAAAAGTACGCGAACATTCCACTGGTCAATCATTGGGAACAAAAAAAGCGTGATTCTCTTGTTGCAACCGACTAGTATTCATGGAGTATCACCTCCAGGAGCACAGGAGTGGAATTCCAGCTCCGCTCAAAATCGACTGCCAGGGAGCAAAGAAATAGGGAGCGATATGGCTAGGGAGTCGCTAAGTACCATGAGTGATTTGAGCTCGGGGCTCTCTGGATCGCGTTTCCCAGGGAAACACCGCACACAGGGGGAAGCCCCAGGGCAGACACCCAGTTTAGCGGCATCTTCACCCATAACTGGCCCATATGAAAAACCTCTGTCATTGCTACAGACGACGGAGCCAGAGGAAGGAGCCAAGTTATGGATCTGCAGAGACCAAGGAGAAAACGAAAATTGCAAAAGAACACTGCGTCCGCGGGTGTGCCGACCGAATTACGCCCAGCTCCCACAGCCTATGAGAGCGGTCTCTTCGCCAACCCGTGCAGATTTGGCTGAACAGCTTGAAGAGATCACTCACCGCGGTATCTTGGGCGGCCCGAGTAACTACTCGTCGAATGCCCAATACCGTGCAGCGTGCGCGGCCGAGGCAGCATCGCAGAACGGGGATGACGAGATTGTGGATAAGATGCTGGATAACCCGCGCGTTATTCAAATACTGGAGAGGCTGCGGAATTTGACTAATGAGATCGATGAGGAGAAGAGGTAGTATTGGATTGAATGCAGGTTCAGCTCGCCAGATGATAAGTGGCTTTGACTGAGGGAGAGGGCCAAGAGCTGCTTCTTATGACCAGAATGTAAGGCCGATTGTTTCAGGAAGTATCTGCGTGCTTTCTTAAAACCGTATCCCAACAGAATAGCAAGGTAGTAATGGCGTGGTAAATTGTTGAAGTATAATCTTATCCGCGAACTTTCATGACCCTCGAAATTTTAGGGCAGCATGAATGGATCAATTTCTCCTTGTCTACCTTACAGCCGTTGAATGAACGTCTACGTATACACTAGACAGAGCAATAAGCGAGGAGATACAGATTAGAGGGCACGTAAAATATCGAGCCGTAGGGAGAGGCTAGATTCCTTCTACTAGATACGCTGTAAAATATGCGCCTGAGCAGATCCTCGCAACGGGTAGCACGGTATTGTAGATATCTTTTTTATGTTGTCCCCTCTCGGTTGCGGCGAATGTTCAGAGATGCAGGGACAGTAATACGACGAGTGATGAGTATTTATACGCTAGAGAGGAAATTTCTCTGATTGAGGGATGTGGAGCAATCTGCTCGGCAGAAGTTTGAATTTTTTTTTTTTTTTTTTGAGGTTCTTTTCGTGCCCGAAAACCACTTTGTCGCTTCGGAATTGAATACTTTCCCTGTGTAATAACAACACACTAACTCACTTGCGCTTTCCAGGTTTACAGGTGTGTTGGCTGAACTTCAGCCGCGTGCGATTAAAATTCCCCATATTCCCCGCACTGAATCAGTGGACTCGGTCCAAACATCCTTTTGAGGAATTTTCCCAGATTTCTTCGCCATTTCATTGCAGTATAAATTAGCCTTCGTGCATTGAGTTTTGTAGCCTTATGTTATAAAAAAAACTGACTTGGGACAGGGAAACGACGTTGTCTATAAATCACTGTAGATCGTTAAGTTACATATTATGGAACATGAGCGCAAGCGCAGATCGAGCAATTCCTTGTCGCCTGATTTATATACACTTCTTATTCGAAAAGTGTTGGTGTGCAGATGGTTAATAAAGGGACTATAGGAGCCGTATGTGGTAAGCAGAAGCAAACGGAACAATGATAATAACCACTAAATATAGTTGATGTTGGTTAACAGCAGGTTTTTAATCTTTTATCGAAATCGTAAAGTCAGAACGAATAAATTGAATTCTGCCTGGCTCTCTAAGAGCCGTTAAGTGAATGTCTTTATATACACTGCATTGAAGCATAACCGAGGAAACAGTAGATACGAGGGAAAGTAGAATACCGAGGTGTAGTAGGGACCGAGGAAGGAACCAATGTAGGGCCTGCGGAAACAATGGATGGAAAATGATGGGCGTAGTGGTTGACATCTTTTAAATCGATATTTAGTCTTTATCTCTACCTCTCTTACTCCCCTCTTTCTTCTATCGAAACTCGATAATACCCTTAGTGCTGCTAATATGCAACATGACTCAGTCGACGATCCTTTTTAAGTAGTACAAGTTGCGCTGCTTCCTCCGCCTTTTAAAAACCTCGTGAATATATTCTAATGATTTTTGCCGGGCGACTAGCAACTATGGTATGCCCTCGGTCTATACGTGGCAATCAGCTGACTAAGGTTCTAATCGCTTGTGTTGCATCGTTAATTTTGTTAGTCTGCTATCGCCCCTTAAGCCATGCACACGCCGGTACTAGATACAACTCATTCGCGCCTTTTTCTTCGCATGAGTCCGCGCCAGGTCGTTCAGGACCCCAAATTCCCCCTGGCTACGCGCTCCACGTCATAGATTCAGAATGGTGCGAAAGCAAGTACGACATTGCATATATCACCTCCTTCGGGCGACAAACCTACTGCGACCCAAGCAGGTCTGATTCGTTCTTAGACTGCTTCAGCACGCAGATAACGGATGAGCGCAAGGATATTTTCTGCATTGCCGGGAAGACATCGCTTGTGCAAAAGTCTAAGAAGCCGTACTTCGAAGTCGACTGCACGCCGTGGACCAGCGAAAACACGAATAGCCAGAGGGCAACGCTGAATGCATACTCATTCCCGAGATACATGTATGACACAGGGCCGTACTTTATATTTCACGAACACATCCCAGTCAGGTCGGGAGCAGCATCAGAGCATTCCTGCACGTATGGTTCGAGCTCCTCGCGCTACATATTACTGGTTAAGCGTGAAGGTGAGGGAAATCTATGGCATTCGTTGTTGGAGATATTCTCCCTGTACCTTACCATCGACGTCATGCGTGTTACGCCCCGCGACCCTTCAGAACCAAACGGGGAGCCGCTCCTACCGACTGCGGATATAAATTCGACGCAGGTAGTAATACTTGACGAGCACCCGGAAGGCCCTTTCTACGAGCTCTGGAAACTCTTCGCTCCCCTCCCTGTGGTCCGGAGCAATGATTTTCTCTCCACTCACATTCATAGATGCTTTGAAAAAATTGTCATACCTCTCGCGGGTGGTAGCAATCCCCTCTGGCAAGGAGACTGGGATGCGGGAGCTTGCACGCATTCACAGCTCCTGGACACATTTGTCGAGCGTATTCTTTCTCAGCATGGGCTTGAAAGTTCTTCCAGATCCACTCCCGCGGATAGTGGCGTGGAGCTGACGCTCACGTTCATCGACAGGCGGTCATCGAGAGTTCTTATCAACGCTACGAAACATCTGAATGACTTACGGCAGCGGTTCCCAATGATCAAATTACAAGCCTGCGACTTTGCGGCCATATCATTCGGCGAACAATTAAGAATTATCCGGAGCACCGATATTCTCGTTGGCGTGCACGGTGCTGGAATGACGCATTCGATGTTCCTCCCGCCTGAGTCGAGCGTTGTCGAGATATTACCTCACAACCTCGATTATAAGGTGTACAGAAACTTAGCGAAGCTGAAGGGCCACAAATATTTCAGCGCTCATGCGGAGCCAGGGATGAGCAGTGACTGGCACGATTTAGACGTAGAGATTCATGATGATCGATTTATCGAGCTCGTTGAAGCTGGAATCAGAGCTGTACTACACAAAGGGAGTAGAGCTGAAGATGTCGTATGATGGTATCAACGTATTATATTTTTAAATTCTGTGTCTGTCTTTACAACTGTCATTTCATCCAGCTTTGATGCTATCGGCACTTCAAGAAGTTCATCCGTCGGTAATCCTACTTGAGGAATTCGTTTTGTGCTTTTTCCGTTACTTCATATGCCGCTCATTCTGCCAAGCTAGTTTTCTAGGCTATTGCGGTATATGTCGAGTACTGTGTGGCTGCGGGATACAGTCGCTTGCAAAATCGGCTTCACCCTACCTCGCGAAAAAAAAAAAGAGATTCTGAGCACATACCACTTCCTCGCGTATTTTTACCTATCAATTGGGATGTATTTTTGTATCACAGCTGATGTTATCACGACCTGGCTAACTTTATACCCTCGCAATTTAGGGGATACCCCAGGTTCACTGTCAAGTCAACATTTTCTCAGGTCTAGAATTCTACCAAATACCTATCATCAATGGCTTACGTATGGCTGGAAAACGAGGTGTTGAAGACTTTGGGCGGCTAGTATACTGATGAGTCTTTTGTAGCCGTAAAATGGCGGCTTTAAAAAAAAAAATGATGCGTAGAAATGGTCCGTGCTCACAACTTTTTCTTCGCGAGGTAGGGTGAACCCGATTTTGCAAGCGACTGTATGGAGTGTTTCGAAAGACGTTGATTAGTTTAATTTTGTTAGAACAAGTGATGGGACAGCTTATTCAGTAGTAATGGGATGAATTGGCATTGATTGGCATGAAGAGGGAGAGGGTAGGTGACCCGACCGCCTCTTATACGAGTGATTGTAGCTAAGTGATGTGGTGTGATAATAAGGAGACCTTGAACCACGTGATTGGTCCAACAAATTTCTCTTCCTTTTTTTTTTCGGTTCTCACCTATGCTTAACATCCGCCCAGACTTACAGAGTCTTGCGCCCAAGTAGCAATTCGAGCAGGGGGACAAGTCATTTTAATTTACACACTGTACCAGATCAGTTAATAGACCTATTATCCAAATCATGAAATTTTCTATTTCATCCCTCATTCAGCAGCATTGGTTGATATTGGCAGATCGTTTTTCTCGCGCACCCTCATTCTGTAGAAACAATTCTTCCTGTTATTGAAATATTAATTCGAAGAGTGGACAAATCTGGGGCTATATAACCCAAAATTATTCGTTTTACCTTCAGAATCATTATACAAAAATTTAATTAATATGTCTTCTACTGGTTATTGCTGGTAATGGGAAAAGGTTCAATGCTGACTGTCAGACATCATTTACACTCAAGTCCTGTGCAGGTCAACTAACAAAACCTCCTCAGATAGGCTCAGCGCGCCATTGTCACAAACAATGGCTGCTTTGATGAGGTCGGGATCCACATCGAGGCCGGCAAGTGCAAGGATGAACAAAGTCCGGGTTAAGCTAGGGAGTCAGGCCATAGAGCCTCCGCAGAACATCGTCCAGCCTGCATTCAGTCCCAGTTGGCGATTCTACATTGCATTCAGCTCCCTTTCAGTCATTTCCCTAATGGCTGCGCTTGATGCAACCAGCATCTCGGTCGCTCTACCAGTGAGTACATAATTTTTTTTTTTCCGCAATACAGCAGTAGAGAAAAAGAACTGACAATTGATCAGATCATGGCCAAGCTCCTCCGGGGCTCCGCCATCGAAGCATTTTGGGCCGGCACGTCCTTCCTCTTGACCTCGGCAGTTTTTCAGCCAGTGCTCGGCTCCTTTAGCAATGTGTTTGGACGCAAACGCATGGTTGTCCTCTCACTGGCTTTCTTCGGCGTCGGCGCAGCCGTGGCCGCCGTCGCAGGCAACTTCACCGTCATCCTTGTTGGCCGCAGCATTCAGGGTATCGGCGGCGGCGGGATTATTGTGATGACCGGAGTTGTCATCACTGATTTGGTGCCACTGCGTGAGCGCGGCAAGTGGTTCAGCGCGATCAGCTCTATGTGGGCGCTCGGCACCGTCTTTGGGCCCCTGCTTGGTGAGTTAGAAAGAACTTCAGGAAAGCCCTGTACATACATATGTATAAGCGAGACGCGATGACCGACTCTCATTCATAGGCGGCGGCTTCGCTGAGAATGCCTCTTGGCGCTGGATCTTCTGGATAAATCTGCCGTTCATCGGCGCCGGGCTGCCTCTCGTGATCATCTTCCTGAAGCTACACTTGAAGCCCAGCTCCTTCCTGCACAAGCTCCGTCACATTGACTGGTTCGGCGTAGCCGTCTTCGTCCCATCCCTGACCGGACTTCTGGTTCCCATCACCTGGGGCGGTGTCATGTACTCGTGGTCCTCGTGGCAGACGCTCATCCCACTCATCGTCTGCGCCGTCGCCATGGTCTGCTTCATTGTCTACGAGGACCGCTATGCCACGAACCCGCTCATCCAGACGCGCGTCTTCAAGAACCGCACCGCCGCCTCCACCTTTGCGCAGACGCTACTGCACGGCCTGGTGCTCTGGTCAGAGCTCTACTACACGCCGCTCTACTACGAGGCGGTCAAGGCCTACTCGCCTGTCCTCGCCGGCGTTGCCCTCTTCCCGCAGACATTTACCGTCGCGCCCGCCGCTATAGCAATCGGCTTCGCCATCGCCCACACCGGCCACTACCGCTGGGCTCTCTGGAGCGGCTGGTCTCTGACCACGCTCGGCTTGGGTCTGATCGTCTATCTCGACGTCGATACCAGCGTCCCCTCTTGGATCTTTCTCAACCTCGTTCCGGGCCTCGGCACCGGTATCCTCTTTCCGTCGATGAGCATAGCCGTTCAGGCGGCATCGAGGGCGTGCGATCAAGCCGCCGCCGTGACCATGTTCGCCTTCCTGCGCGCGCTCGGTCAGACGCTGGGCGTGGCTATCGGCGGGGTCGTGTTCCAAAACCAGGTCAGGCAGAAGCTGCAGACATACCCGTCGCTGGCGCTCGATGCAATCGCGCTGTCCAAGGATGCGAGCGGCCTCGTCGAGGTCATCAAGAAAATGCCCTCCGACAACCAAGAGAAGGTTCTGCTGCAGGCCGCGTATGTGTCTGGATTGCGCCGCGTCTGGATCATCATGTGCGCGCTCGCGGCAGTCGCGGGCGTGGTCAGCTGCTTCGTCGAAGGCCTGCCGCTCGATCAGGCGTTGGCGACAGAACAAGGGCTCAGGGAAGAGGAGGACGTGATTGATGCTGAGAAGCAGCGAGCCTGAGCAGCGTAGCACGACTGACTGATGATGATAGAACAGACTTTCGGGTACAGTTTAGAGGAGGCGCGGTGTGGACTACCCTTCTCTGCGCGCTTGTTGCATACTCCGCTTTTGCTTTTCTCTATTTACTTTGGTTGCATATGTCCATTCCGCATTAGGAGAGGGGAGACAAGATTAAGAATAAGCTTGACAGCCGAGATATACAAAATTTCCAAAATGTAGAGTCATTTTTTGAGTGTAGAGACTGCGAGCCTTGAACCATAAAAGAAATCGGTCTTGCCCGTGACGGAGATGTCACATCCTCTCGTATCCCATATTCCAATGCCATGATTTTTAAGTCGCTTGGCCTGATAATCTCTAGCCAAACCCACATATTGGCCGAGAATTATCACGTCGCAAGAGAAAAGCCTTGCCACCATGCTTAATATCCGAACTTCCTATGGTATATGATGAGGCCACAGTTTCTTAATACAACAGAAGAGAGAACTTATTGAATACAAGGACGAGTTAGATAATTTGTCTAGCTGATTTAACTGTTACTAGAGAATTGGGAATTGAGAAAATTGTGAATCAGTCATCTCAACGAGTTTCAACGCCATCACACAACATCTTCGTATCTCCCCCTCGGTGTAGCACGGCTCTAATACTAGCTTCAACAGGCGGTTCTTGTCGATCTCTACGTCCGACCATGCGCGGCAAACGCCCGTGTGCTATCAATTCCTGTTGGACCGAAAAAAGCACGACGCCGCACTTAGATTCAGTGCGAATTGATTGATTTATGTTCCAACAATTCCACATGTCTACGCACATGCTACCGCTCCAGCACCGGCAAGGCGTGGAGTGTTAAGAGGCCAAGATCTCAAAAAAAAAAAAAAAAGGGGCGGCCACACACGCGTGATTTCTGAATTTGTCATCGTGCGTAATATTGCAATGCAAGTTTGTTTTAATAGCCTGGGCGGAATTGCGGTCGAGCAGACAGCCTGGCGTGCTCGAGCGCAAGTAGCTGAGAAAAAAGCCCCATCAACCTTTCACCATCGCTGCTCTGCATCACCGCGCCTTCCGCTCCTGTTGCGAGATTAGATGGCCACAGGCCACCGAGGTCGGACGTGAGCGCATTGTTGTGCTGATGACTCAGCGGCAGATTGTAGGTCGAGGAAAGGTCGACTGAGCCGTAGAATGGCTTGGAGTGATTGAACGTATGGGAACCGTCCCGCATAGCCGGTGAGACGGACTCGACATTTGTATCGCTCCCAGACACCATTTCATGATCTTGGTTCTGTGGTTGTTGAGGTATCATATGAGAGGAGATTGAGCTCGCGCAAAGGCCTTGCTGCAGATCGTTCGAGGCCCTAACGTCGTCCATCTCCTGTTGGCTATCTTCCACCTGCAGTAACTTTACATCGTCTTTTCCTTTCGGAGAACTATTTTTAGAGAGTAATCCGTCGCTTTCCGGGGTGCGGAGAACCAGCGACGGCTCACCCGTTAGCATAGCCGACCTAGCGCTACTCTGGTTTGTTTCCGCTTGTGTTACTCCAAACAACTGCTGGAACTCGCGGTCTTCATATTCAAGATAACTTAAAAAGTCCTGATCATCGCCATTGGCAGGGACTACAGGTTCCGCTCTAGTGCTGAATGCGACCTGATTATCAAGTCTCGATTTCAACAACGTGTTCTCTTTCTGTGCCGCTTCCAGAGCGGACTGGAGCTTAGACATTTCGTCCCTCATAGAACTAAAGCTGCTTCTTAAGTCATCCAGCTCCTTTTGCCTCTTTTCGCGGAACTTCTGCTGCGCTCTTTTGTTCTGCTCCTTACGACGGTCTGCCATTGCGCGAATTACGAGATTTCGTATTCGGGGCCACAGAGCATGCTGTTAGCGGCCTTATCAATGGTATGCGGGCGCTCTATGCACCCGTGGCACTCGCCAAACTTAGTAACATTACCAAGACGACGCTCTGAAACAGTTACTTCGCCACGGTGCACGATGGATGATTGTGTTATTCTTAGACACTTATAGACACGCATTGGCGCAGCGTCTGAAGTAATTGATGGTCTTACAAAGAGCATGGCACTTCTTTACTTAGCGCTGGGGTGATGAATCTATTCTTAGAATCTCGAAGCAGGGCTTAGAATAACCCGCTAGCACGGATCAGCAAGTCAGCCGGTATCCATGGTGTCCGCTTTCTTACACCACTGGGTCTTCGAGTATTGGAATCCCAAGTCGGATTCACGCTACATGTCTAACAAACACGCGCTACTCACCGGCTTCTTACCTCCGTTAATCTACTAATAAACTACCAGTTAGTCAGCCTACATGGCAAATAGAGGGACAAGGCGGGGGAATAAGTCGGGGGAGACATTGCACCTTAGTCTTCACACAGAGGGAGTTCAGTTGTGGGGTAAGAAGGAAAGCTACAGGCATATAGCGGTGGTTGCACAACACCGCATGCAGTCCAGCTTGTATGCAACCGTTGGGCCCCCGGATAGAGCATCGGCCCAGCAGCAGGAAGACACGCGCTTGGGTATGAGAGGCACATTTTACAGTGTGCCGGAGACTCATCGCCCCGGGACGGACTGGTCGTCAGCCGGTTGCAGAGCGCCAGCATATGAAGTTCCGGTGGAGCAACAACGTAGATCCCGCTGCCTTGACCGCTCGCTGCACGGAGATGCAGCCACACAATTGCATGCAACAGAATTTTGAGCATCGCTTAGCACGTCGAAGCGTTGGAGCAGCGGTTGCCACCCGATCTGAGCGTGGAATTCCGTTCGTAACTACATATATTCCAAAACACAGTTCCCTAGTAATCCAGGCATTATTCACTGTCACGTCTACCAGCCACCGACGATATACACCTCAAGCGATTATTTAAAGACACCTCTGGAGGAAACAGAAGACTTTTCGACCTTACAATAGTTGCGGCTTGAGGGAAGGGATCGTGCTGAACAAAACTCGCCTACAATGCAGTGCCAACCACTACCCAGTCATTACTAACTCAGTCATTGTTTCTGAGCCACTACGTGCTTGTTATTGTCCACCTCTCCATCGCACATGTAGGTCCGATTCACTACTGAGCCTTTTTTGTGTAAAAAAAAAAAAAAAAAAAAAAAGAAACAAAAATTTACCTATCGGGGTGCTCTAAGCCAGGCAAAGATAAAAGCTTTTTTTTTTTTCGTTTAATATATTTTTAGGTCTTAGTTCGTGTTAGGTACTGAGAAATCACTGATGAGCACGTGTGAGCTCTAATGTTGATTCATGTCAGAATTATCGTGCATAATTATGTAGACAAATAACTCATTACCATCCCACGCGTGACTTAAAAGCGCGATCAGAAGATCACGACGACAACTAAAAAGACACCATCATACGGCTAGAGAACAGAATGTACGGGGATCAAAATGTAAGCAGGACGGAGTTCACCAATGCGATAGCGCGCCCCCAACAGCGACTGGTCCTATACTGTACTGAGGGCGCTCAATTTGTTCTTCCGGCTGACAGGAAATGAGAAGACGGCTCAGCCCGATGACTGGACTGGCGACTTCGACTTCTGTGCCCCGCAGAATGCCACGGGAGACCGTAGACGACGCGAAAGAGTTATCGGGTCCGCTGTTTATCTCCCATCCCGTTTAGCGAGCAGCCAATCGAACATCCTCACCGATCGGATGCTGCTGCTGAGTTTGGCCGAGTCGATTAAAAAACTCAAAGGCCTTCGAGTGAAAGCGGCCGCTATCGCAGCAAAAGACGATTTGTGCAAGCGCATGGTCTACGACATTCAAGCTTTGATCAATGTGGCAGGTGCGATAATGGACTCCCCTCCTTTCGCCCCATCGCATCCGACAACGCTTAACGGCCGTAGACGGTAGTTTCAGACGCGATTCTCCGCACGAAGCAACGGTATCCTCGCACCGATTTCGAGCCTGTTCAGGTGAAGCAGTCTTCACAGCGGAATTTCCATTGGATGTCGAGAAACAAAATGCGCAAATAAAGCTGCTAGAGACGGTCTTACCGAACGATACTACAGGGCATAATTTTGTATGCTCGCCACCTTCCGTCCATGGAAGTAAGCCTGATAGCCCTGAGAGCAATGATTCGATGTTGGGGAATTCCAACGTTCAAGAAAGAATCAACTTGACTGCAGCGACTTTGCTTTTCGGACCGATAGGAGAGCAGGAGATTGTCGTCAGTCGAGACACCCTCGCCAGGATTGCAGCATATGCGGCGCGTCTTGTTGACTCCGCCAGCCAATATTTAGATGGCGTAGGTAGTCTTACCCTATTTCTTCGTGAGCAGTCTAGTAGAATAGTCTTGTAGAGCTACGTTGTGACCAGTGGAGTTCCAAAGCAGTTCTCGAGTAGCTAAGAGCGTACGAGTCCGCCAGAATTGGCCGGAGAAAGAGATGGTATTGGTCGTAGTATTAGTGTGTCAGCAATCTGCTGCAAGAACGCCCCACATATTCGTTCTGTACTCTCGTACATTATCAAATCAGTCTTGTGGCAACGCGTCCATGCCTCTTCTAATGCCTCTTTCAGTTTTTCCTTGGCTGTTGCTCTAGATACAAAGGTAGATTCATAGTTAAGGTCTGGGCAGATAAGATTAATGTGTGTAGATTAGATTCGGTTTCTAATTTTGCTTGCAATATGAATAGGGGCACTGCACGTGTCCGCGATGTTCATTTGTGTCGTAAACTAATGTCACCTGCGACCTTGTCAAGCTATACTCAATGTACAGTGATTATCTGCAACTGCAACAGGTTCGTAAAGTTACCTGCATAATAGCTGATCCTTCATAGAGCGTTGTGGTGGAAATAGTGCAGAGATTGTAGGGATTGGGTCGATAAAAATGTCGCGCATAAAATAGTTCCGCCCTTCGACAAAAAATTTTGACCAATGCACTTGGTGACTGCAACGCTGCCAGCTGTTACTACCAAACGGGGACCCTAAGTGCAAAAAAAAAAAAAAAAGCCCTCCTTATTTAAGTGTTTATTGATTCTGCTCTGGCACTGCAGCATACTCTCAACATGGCTTATCTACCTTTGTGGACGCTTTAGTAAGGATAAATACTGTATTTCAATGGTGCCAGGAGGGAGAAAGGTATCCCCCATTATCAGAATTTGCTAGCATAATACGGTTTTTCTTCAATATTTATGGCGATTATGCCGCGAGCGATCATCTCACCAAACAATGAGTGTCGACGTCCGTGTGTTATGAGCACGAGGCTGACCCACCGGGCCGTGCGCCGGCCAGACCTTGAGAGATGCTAAGAGAAAGGCACTACTAATGTGACCCTCTGAATCTCCTTGCACAGCTGATGCGTTGACGCCAGCGAGTAGCTTCCAAGACTAGTTTCTGTGAGGCTTTGACTGCTCAAAAGAACTGAACAGGGTCTTTAACGTATGTGAATCTTACAACAGCCAATCGGAGAAAAGGAGAAGCGAAGTAAGGAACAACGCACACAAAAAGCGTCTCTTGCTAAGAGTTAAAGAGCATACATTAGTGCACTCACGTAAAGGCTCGCCGTGTATTGACGCGTTACCAAATTTGAAAGCGACAGTTGGCAGCCGGTTAGAGCCATCGTATAAGCAGTTTCCACAACTAACATAGCGGGCGGCCTATAAAGCCTCAAGAGTCCTTGCGCAAAAGGTACCCACTCCCTACCGTATATCCGCCCTTATCGCCACTATGAAGATCCCCTTTATCGTCTTTTTCTTCACATCCCTTGTTCACTCGTTTCAAATTACGTGGGACAACAAGTGTGTCTCGCCGACAGGGCAGACTTGGCTTGGAGCGACAGGCTTTCGCTTGGCGCCCAACGGATCAGTGGCTTCGCCGCTCTGCATAGAGACAGGTGGGCCCCTCAACCAGTCGCGCCGTGAAATCCATCTCCCAGATAACTACGTGTCCTTTAGGTTTTGGTTAAGACTTGGCTGCAATGACTCCGGACAGCAATGCATGTCGGGAGACTGCGGAAGCGGTCGAGCCGACTGCAACGGTCACAGCAGCAGCAACACTACGCTCGTTGAAATCACTCTCAAGCCGGTGAGCG
This sequence comes from Macrophomina tecta, assembly GCA_024180945.1. Lineage (NCBI taxonomy): Eukaryota > Fungi > Ascomycota > Dothideomycetes > Botryosphaeriales > Botryosphaeriaceae > Macrophomina > Macrophomina tecta. The sequence continues at coordinate 1,214,039 of JAKSGN010000023.1, forward strand.
ATTCGATGATGGAGCTGTGGTACGACATTAGTCTTGGTAAGGCATCTTCATCGAGCACGAAGTCCAAACTAACGGCCAGCAGTCGACGCATGGAGCTTCCCGGTAAGCATTCGGTTCCCCTCACATCCCCAGTGCGCCGCCATTTCGTGTGATGCTAGGCTTGATCAGCAGGACGGACAGAGCGAGGGAGGCTGCCCAGAAATGAACGAGCGGCTTTACGGCGAGACAGCTGCGACGTGGGGAAGGCAGAACGACGGCGTTATCTTGGAGAGCGTATGCCTTTCGAACTGCAGTCTGTACGGGACGGACGAGGCGTGCTGTAGCGGAGCGTTTAACAATCCGGATACGTGCCCTGACTGGAATCCGATATTTCGGCAGCGGTGTCCGTCGGCATACTCGTACGCGTACTCAGACAGCACGACACTGTTTTCGTGCCTTGTTCCTCGGAGCGGCTCCGGTATAGAGATCAGTACATGCATGTAGAACATTTGTCTCCTTGGGGATGATATCGTAATGCAACAACCGAGGGTCTATTCTACGGTGTTTTGTTCCAGTAAACATGTTTTTCATAGTATATATATAGGAGTTAGCTAAGCGCTAAGGCATACTGATGCCCCCAGTTGAGCTGGCCGGAGAGTTGAAGCCTTGTTACTATGATGAACGAGGCTAGTAGCCCTTTGCGGCCTGTAAGGTGCTTATGCACGCTCACGCACGGTATTTACATAGCAGATGGGTTGGGCATCGGGCCTTCCTTAGTCTTGGCGGACTGCGCATCTGGAAAATTTTTTTGCTAAACATGTCGAGGCAATGGTTATAGTTGATCGCTACTGTGTACTTAATCAACACGAATTCACAGGACCAGAAGCCAGATTCTGATAGTTGCAAGAGCCTCCAAGCCCTTTTTTTTTTTTTTTTTTTAGCAGTGACTCACAGGCTGCAGTGCCTAAAGTAGATTTTGGAAGAATATAGCACCGTGCTTGAAGTTCATCGCATTGGGTAATGCAGCCATTTCTGAGTTGCACAGGTCGAATATTTTCCTATCACATAAATTGAAAGATACACACAGAACCGACGATTGTCCTTATCCCTGACTAAGCTAACTGCATTCTTGCGCATTGTTAAGATCCCCCGCCAAATTGCGCGATAGTGAAGGAGCTGATGCTGATGAATGGTCGAGCAAGGATAATGGCAGCGTAATCCCAGGTGTATTAGAAACCTCTACCTGGGTGGTCGAAAGTTGATGCGGGCCACCGCTCATCAAGCTGCTGAGAACCCGCAGGCCGCCAAATGGAGGCTCGTAGTTGAAGAACATCTGGCCATTCCTAGCAGAAACATTAGAAGGAATTGAAGCAGATATGCACACTCTGCTAAGGTGAGGGCCTACGACGTACCATATTTGCAAACAGTTGCTGGGATCGACTTCCTCGGCTGTTACCTGATGATGACCTGTTTCGCTGCCGCAGATCTCGCTCCCAGCCCCGGTGCTGATATCCAAGAGGCCGTCGGTGCGAGTGCACTTGTCGATTGCGAGCATGTGTTTGCACCCATTCGACCCGCAGACATTGAGGCATGTTCCACAGGTAGTCTTACCAATATCACAGTATGCGGTAACGCTGTTCAGGTCGAGGCTGTCATAGCCAACCTCGCACCATGGTGGATTGTTGCCTGCGTGGCCGTCTGCATAGGATGGGTAGTCGTGCAGAGTAGCGTCTGTTGAAAACGAAAACCCGTCCACGAAAACGATGCTAGACACTACGAAAGCTAGCAGAATTCGGGGAATAAATTGCTGTGAAGACATTGCACAAGGATCAGCCAAAGTGAACAGGCCCATTTTACTTCGCATGAGGTAGACCAGAGCGTACCTTAACGGTTAAAACTGACTATAGCGAGTTATTAATGAGTTTTTAAAGGCGATATGCTTTCTCACTGCATAATTAAGCACAGCTACCGCCATGCCTCGGCATAGCATAGACGCTTGTAAGCCAGTTCGACTCGGGCGAAACTACATATTTTACTGCTACTACGCCTCATCACCCGCGTCCTATAATCTTAGGATAACTAGTTACTCCACCAAAAACACCTACCTGGACAGGTCTCCGGGCTTGGAAACGGACGAGCAGCGCAGCACTCTCCACCTATCCTCACTGATTAGGAGAGTGAGCCATACTCTCCAGCGTAACAATTGTCCACATGCTCCATAGGCAACAGGCCGTCTCTGCCGGACCTTGTTGGCTGGCTGACTCAACAGGTGGCGCTTACGATATATATTACAGATGAACTAGAGAAGCCACGCTCGCTCGCCTAGATCATACCGTCTGTTACTACCCGAGCCGGGGATCCTCTGAAGCAGCGATACGTCGTGACATCGAAGCTGAACGTGAAAGTATCCGACCAGCTTACGCTTTCTCATTTTTTTTTTCCCCTCCGCTACCTTGGTCCATAGTAGTTGTGTTTTCAAGTGTTGGAACATAAATCAATCTATTCGCACTGAATCACAGTGCGGCGCCGTGCTTTTTTCGGTCCAACATCAAGACTCCCTCTGTCCGATGTACATGTTCAAGTTCTACGACTAGCTCCGTCCCAAGAGTGATATTTATCCATGGATTTTTATCATAGCGCATATCTCAAAACCTAGCCAAACGTAAGGATTTCTTGTAATATGTCTGATTAGGTCTAGACTAATGCACTTATAAAGGCTATTCAGACACCGTGATACTTATCGAAGCTTGTGCCGAAACTATAGATGCATATTCAGGCACCTCGTTCCACCACATGAGTACCAAGCAAACAATGAATTGATTGGGGAAAACACTGGAACAAACAATGGCATAGTTACGAGGTGGGCATCGAGGCTCTGATAGGCAGTGCGTGCAAATGCGAGCTCTGTCGTCAAATCATAGGCCGATATTTCTACCTGATCGGATACTATGCGAAGAGAGGCGAGGGGGTGGACTACGACGACAATGTGAAATATTTCTGTGCCCATATCAAACGGCTCGAATTCCTCATTGTCGAGTCTCAGGTCTAGAAGATTTGGATGCAATTCGTATCTGAAGTCGGGGAGCCAGTCTTTGCAAGATCTGGTGACGCTAAAGATATCAGTTTCGATGTGTTCCCGAATAGCATTGGTTAGTCTTCTGTTCGTATTTCTCTCATTACAAGTTAGCTTACAAGCTTAATAGACACGTTCCATTCTACGGCAGAGCTGGGAGCTTCTACATCTTCTTGGAGAACAATCAAACTCGCAAAACAGTGTGTTGGATTTGGTGGTGATACTATCAATTGAGAATGGGTGGCATGAGGACTGAGAGGGCTGCTCAGGGGAGGCCTCTTATCCGTCCTGTTCCGTGACTAAGCTAACTTTAATGTACAAACACGTGATATTCTAACAATATCTTAGCAGTTGCAGGTGCTGTCGTTAGATAAATATAAGCCAGTGACCTTAAGTACATCGGCCATCCCAGATATCGTCAATCATTTCCGCTGGCAACATTACTTGTCCACCCTCACGCACATACATATCCAGCTGTTGGGGGTTACTCTTGTGCCATATTAGAGCGAACTTCCTCTCCCGTGACTGTTTGCTCTGAAAGTTAACGCGTTCGTAGAGGCGTTCCAAAAGTCCAACAAATCTCCTCAATAGATCCTGTTCTTTCTCCATCCATTTAGCTAAGCGCTCGCTTACATTTTCCTGGGTTATCTGATCCTTTCTGAAATGCCCTTCAACATGTCTACCTTTGACGAGGTGATTTATACCGGATAGCCATAGCTGGGGCAGGGCATGGGCAAAAGGCGACGCGGCTCCACTTGTACGTGACTTGATCTCCACCATACAGCTTGAGGGTAAGCGGATTCCATGATGAGTTACATAGAGAGCTTCGTTGTCGGCGTCGATTCCTCTCTCCGAGAATACGCTTTTCACCATCTCAGGTTCAGCGTGTTCTATCGTGTCGGTATTGCAGCTACACCCGTCGAAAAACTCTTTTTTGCAGGCGTCAGCCTCGTACTGTATGCAAAGCTTGCATCCTCCTAAGTCGTAACTGACAATGCGATGATAGCTCGTCGCGTCTCCAAGAGAACAGCGATGGCGACATACGCATTTCCGCTCAAACCCCCGACCATAACCGAGATCTCTGACGTTGCTGTCTGGATGGCGGGCCATGAAGAGAGTTGAGTTGATAAGCTCGAGATCGATCCTAAAGCTGTCCTGAAGACGAATCTTCTTGGCGCAGAAATCAAAAATCTGCCGGATGTTCCGTAGCCCGGTCACAATTGTCGCCTGTCTAATATCGTAGTCCGGTTTCATGATCTGAAGCGAGCGTACGAGAGGTTCAAACCGGTACTTGTACGGCTGCGGCTTGTCTGAGTGTTTGCAACCGGGGCTGTTTGCGTCTTGTTCGACTTTGATGTCATGATCCGGAATGGCCAAGATTGGTGGTAGTCCTAATCACATATTTTTAGACTTATCCCTCTAGGAGTTTTGGGTTTCTACTCACCAGGTACTGCGATTGCGGGACTATCTGAGGCAAGCCAGTTGTAACTGCCTAGCTCTCTAAGTTCATGGATTCGGATGAAGGCGTCAGAATCCGTATGCCGGGGCAGTGGGAAAACGTTCCGCCTTTGTTTTAGACCTTGAAGCAGAGACCCCTTGATGTCCACTGGAAGGCTGGCCTCTGAGCCCGCTCCATCATGTCGATATTGACAAATTGACCCAAAACGGCAGTCTCCCTTCATCTTCCAGTTTCGACAAGGTAGCTTTCTCCTTGCTTGAAGAGCATTAAAGTCGTTCTCGTCATGGGAGTGAAGACAAGACTGACCGGCGTCGCACTGCTTACCGTTGAAATAGAGCCTGCAGACAGATACCGGTTTACTAGTCTCCGAAGATGTTGCCATCTTGACAGTGGCGTTCGAAATGAGGCTGTAAAGATTGGGTCGCTCACAATGAAAAGCGATTACCAGCGAGATCTCTTATTGTCTATGCGCGCACCGCACATTTTCATTTCGCAATAGTCTATGATTCGATACTGTGCCGCATTTATCTTTGCCCTGCTATCTAATATGAGCCGCTGGGATGGGATTTGATTACATGCATGCATGCATAAACTCAAAGTGACGTGGCATTGCAAGGAAGCGGCGCAGCTGAATGTAGGTGTAGGAATCGAACAAACCGCTACCAGGCAATAGCGCGCGTGATATGCTGTGGCTTTCCGCGAGGAATTCAGAAAACGGCATCCATACATTTTGTCAGCTAGCAGCTCATGGAAGCAATCCATTCGTAGTGGAGACTGAACAGAGACCGCGCGATCGAACCGGACCGGGGAACTAAGCAACTGGAGCGGGGAAGGTCAATGCCTGGACTCGGCGAGTGGGGAGCAAGGTGACGTATGCACGTGCCATCGCATCGCGACGTCATCCTGGCACCATCAGCGAAACTGAAACTAGATCGGGCAAGGTGGCCGAAACGCGATTCGAGAGAAAGAACGGAGCACGCGTCTGTATTTCTTGAATGTCGAGCCTCACTGCAGGCGAAGACGATGGGGGCGGATACGCGACCGTTGGTGCGTCGCGGCGCGCTACGCGTCGCCAGGCCCAACAACCCGACTATCGCGCCCTCCATACTGGTAAACAAACGAGGCAGCGTAGAACTCACGCAGCTATCATACCCGACCTACCAAGCGAATCGAGCGAATCGACCTTAGACGACGTGATTGGCTTACTCAACGTCATTGTCGCGCAGAATAACCAGCTTACCGAGCGGAATGAAGCGCTTGCGGAACAAGTGGCCAGCAACGAAGATGAGATCATGCGGCTGCGCAGCGCGCTAGAGATGTCCGAGGAAACGCAGGTCAAGATGGAAGAGCGCATGGGAAAGATGGAGAAGCAGATGGCGGCGCTCGTCGAGACGACGCGCAGGAACCTGACTTCGCAGTCGCAGATCAACGCGAGTTACGCAAGCGCCCTTTAAAAACATGCCCGCCACGCCGCCAACGTCCGCGAACACCAGCCCAGCGTCGATGCCAGCCATGCCGGCGCGAGCCGCGATCACGAACACGCCGTTACCACTATCGCCGCCGCCCGCGATCGAGCTCGATCTCTCCGAAGCCAACATTGACACCACAAAGCCGGGAGACATACGCGCGCGCTTTCAGAGGGCGCTCGATGGCCAGGAAGCGACTAAGAACATCAAGTGTTGTGGTCTGACGAGGTATGCGAGCGATGCGGCGAAGGTGCGACTCCTCTTCCGCACCAAGGATGACGAGGAAACCGTTAGATCGCACAGCGGTTGGCTTGAGACAGCATTCAGAGGCGCGAGGATGAGAGGCCGACAAGTGGTACCCGGTAAAGGTAGACAGTGTCAACAAGACGGCGGTATTCAACGACGAGCGCACAGCTCTACGAGCAGATGCTTGCGAATTGATGAGCAAAGAAAACGAGGTGGAGATTGTGCACGCGCGCTGGCTGAGCAAGCCGAGCGACCGACCGTACTGATCAGCGGTGATTTACCTAACGAAGAAAAGCGATGCGGACGCGCTCCTGGAGAGCAGAGTAATGGATATCGGCGGAGAAGCGGCGTACACCAACGTCTTTGAACATCGGCCTCGCCCTCGGCGCTGCTTCCGATGCCAGAGCTACGACCACCAGAAATTTCGATGCACAGGCGAAGAGAGGTGCGTAAAGTGCGCGGGAATCGGACACAGGGAAGATAACTGCGGTGCGAGTACGGAGAAGTGCACAGCTTGCGGCGGCCCGCACAGGGCAGACGATCGAGGCTGCCCGAGGTACAAGAAGCTCCTGGAGGAGATGATGGGGAGGCTGGAGGGGTAAAGTACCGAGAAAAGAGGAGGAAGCTGGTGATATGGAGGCAATCAGGCCCTGTGGTTAATGGTCTCTCGGTGCTTGCTGCCCCGCCGTTAGAGGGACGGGCAACACTCAGGAAAGCGCTCTTAATGGAAACCAGGAGGCAGGATGGTCAAGGAAACAGGGTAAGGCGGCCTTCATGTTCTACTAACTTTAGGTTTTCTCGTTTTCTCCTCTTCTTTCTCGCTGGGTGACTGCTGGTATTTGGCTTTTGTTCTCAATTTTTTGGGCTTTGGATGAACCGGGATCTTCAATGTATTTTAAGCGAGTTCTATAGTGCGTCTTTTCCCTATGGTCTGTTGAGGCCGACGGGGTGTATGAATCATCATCATCATCATTTGGGCGTAGTGTGAAGAACAATAACCGCAAGAAAATTTTGGTGTCCCTGTCGCCGCCTACGTGTCCGCTGGCGAGAAGCTGGCCTCCACCTTCCGCCGCGGACAAAACGTATCCTCGCCGCCTTGGCGGCAGCCGCATGGAATCCGCCGGGCAGGAATCCGCCTATACGGCAGTCAAACCAAACCACGTGAGCTACACTGGTCATTTAAAAGCGTGGAGATGCTCTAGCTAAGATTTCTAAACCCGCAGAAATGTGCCTCCTCATTGTGTTGCCTATCAACGAAGCCGCTCTTTCTAGGGCCATTCAGCGGTGCCGGGAGCGTTTGGCACGATTCTGCCGTCGGGCCTTCCATAGACGTTCGAAGAGTCAGCCCGCCGCATACTCCTACACCTACGTCCAGCCTCAGCCACAGGTGATTGACTACCCGATTTTCTGCGATGACTGTCTCCACCATCCACCCTACATGACCAACGCGGCGAATGCCGCCGAGCTGTCTATCTCGGAGCTTGACTCCGATGCAGATTCCAAAGGTGGCGTAGATGATGGTACTGAAGAAGAAACTCCAGCCGAGAACTCGTCTTTCTTGCGCAGCAGGAGTGCCGATCGTGGTAGTTCTTAAGGCAGAACTCTCTCTCATCCAGTAAGCAATACGCGCGGACAATGTTTTGAGGAAGGTAATAATGTGCGCCAGGTGTCTGATCGCCAGATGCGAGTCGCAGCAATGGTGGACGCCGGTAAAGATCAGCCTTGCGACATTAGCTAGAAGAGGCAGGTGTCTCTATAGAGTGGGGGGAATGAAATCAGCTTAGACCTCGTAAGCGTCGTGCAAGGGTTTCTGCATCACAAAACGGCCGTTTGGGAAACAGCCATTACATCTTCGCTCGTTTATAGTGACTGTACAGCAGCACAGTCTTTATGAGTGATTGCCCAAATGTAAGATAACCGGACACCTATATAATCCAAAATAAAGCCCACTCGCTCCTCATGCGTCTTACTCCCCATGCGTCTCAATCCTTATGCGTCTCAATCCTTATGCGTCTCAATCCTTATGCGTCTCACGCCTTGATACATCTCTCCCCTAACCGCATCTAGACCACACCGTCGAGTCATCTAGCTCGTGACACAGTTCCTCGGCTTTGTACAATGCGACCAGCACGCAAGCGGCCATTTGCGTGTAGAAGGAGAGCTTCCAACGGGTATGTTTCTCTTTCAGTTCAGGGCTCTTGGGACCATCATCGCCGCCAACACCCTGCCACTCCACTGCCACATCGTTAAGAGCCTGAAGGTCATCCACGATCAAGAGATCCGAGTGTGGTCCCAGTCGCCTATATAAGAAGTTAACAACCCACTCGCACCTTTCCTCAAGCGGGAGAGTAGAGGGCCCCTGCGCCAGACTAGTGCGCTTCTCCCGAATGAAATCGCACATGCACTGAATCCTTGTCCTCTCGAACGTATCTCTATCCCGCATACGAATAGCCCGGGATAGGACGCCAAGCTCCTTGAAGTAAACATCTGGGGCATTATCCAGCCTGTACCACACAGTCCTCAGCCACAAGACAGCCTCGATGAACCAGTTGTACTTCTCATCGTCGAACAACTTCCGGTTGGGGCCGTCCGTAGAAAAGACCGATCTGTAGACAGAAATAAACAGATTCTCTTGAAGGAATACTTTGAACGGTAGGGATTCGAAGTCGGAGTGTGTCCATGTCGCCTCGCTGGTGTTATCGCCATCGATCACTTCACCCTCTTCGCCATTGCTCTTCCGCATACGGACTATAACAGGGTCGTCCTCGGTCTCGGCGTCTGACAAGGCATCGTCCGCCTTCCGTTTGCGGCAGCTGTCCTCCTGGGTAACACTCGGTTCTTCGCCGTTCGTCTGGGGACCATCTCGCCTGGTGCCGTCATCGTGAAAGCAATACTGTCCGTCACCGTCGTCTTGAGGCTCATCCTGTTCATCGACTTCCCCCTGAGGTTTAACAAGGTCATCACCCTTCTCTCGAGACACGATCTGTCTTTCGTTGGCTGATGTAGCGGCATCTCTGTGGCCTTCACGTGACAACGTTACGGCTTCGTCGTAAGATGGTGGGCTTTCCCCAACCGGCTGACTTAGTCGTGATGGAAGCTTGTCGTCATCCTTGAGACCGTACGCCGTCCAATCGTTCGTCAAACACGGGCGGCCGTGGAAGGTAGCACTGCGATCGATTTCAGGTGTTTGGATAGGTCCTTCGCGCAGCCTTAGGAAGAAATTCCGCATCGTGTCCTCGCTTTGCTTGGTGTGTGGAATATAGACATCGAAGCTCAAGGCTCGGGAAAGGGACCGCAGGCCCATTAACAATCCAGAGGAACGCTTGCTCAATCCTTTCAGGGTCTTGACTTGGGTCATGAGGACGTAACCCGGTTGCTTCAGCGTGAACCGAGTACGAAACAACGGGACTTCTGAAAGAGCTGGGGCATCGCATGGCCTGTTGTGAACATGTACACAAGACGTCGGGTCGGCAGCACTTGCGTCAAATGATTCTGTGGGAATCACCAGGAAGATGTGCTTGGCTCTCCTGTTATCCGCATTCGCCCTTAGGGTCAGGTGGAAGTATATGAGGAACTCGCGCGAAGCGTCATTCTGCCCAAAAACAAAGAAGCACGTTGCCTTGTGCTTGTCGCCTTCAGAGATATTGCCGAGGCAATACGGATCGGACGTTCGGCTGTCGCGCCACGCCACAAGGAACTGGGTTTGATACCCCCACGACATGGGAGAATTTACACACAGAAACTGGTGTTTCGATTCATCGATATCGCGATCCGAACTCAAATGAAGCGCCATCTATTAGTAAAGAAATTGAATTAACTAGAAGTTCATTTTACTATTTTCAAGATAAAAAAAAGCCCCTACGTGCAACTGCTGTAGGAATCCCACCCACCCAGGCTTTAACAAGCGTGTCCGCTTGAGAGCAGCCTTAACTCGTATTCTCTGTCCTTCTAGCACCGAATCCTCCGGTCGACCAGTCTGCCCGCAGAGGCTCATCTTAGGCCCGCACTGCGAACTAAGAGGCCGTCTACGGGAGAGTGTGGCCAACAATCGTCGATGGGGGCGGGGACGGCGGTAGCCGCCCGAGTCAACCCAGATGTGCAGTGCGCCGACGCAGAGGACCAGGCCGACGTGTCTAGAGAATCCAAAAGAGCTTGAGAGAAGCCTCAACTCGTATTCTCTGTCCTTCTAGCACCGAATCCTCCGGTCGACCAGTCTGCCCGCAGAGGCTCATCTTAGGCCCGCACTGCGAACTAAGAGGCCGTCTACGGGAGAGTGTGGCCAACAATCGTCGATGGGGGCGGGGACGGCGGTAGCCGCCCGAGTCAACCCAGATGTGCAGTGCGCCGACGCAGAGGACCAGGCCGACGTGTCTAGAGAATCCAAAAGAGCTTGAAACACCAGCTCCTTCTGAAAAATGGGTGAGAACGCGAAGAAAGGTATACGTACGGCTCTTGATGACCTCCGGAAGACGTGTAGGTCGTACTGCAGAGGGCCTTGATGTTTGTTCGATGGTTCGTTCAGCTTAGGGGGTTGAATGCGATGAATGTTAAATAGAGTGTGGCTGGGGCGGTGAGCGGATGTCCGGATACGACTTGCGACGCGCACGGTCTACGACGCGTACGCGCCCGGAACGCGTTGATTCGGTTCGGCTAGCCACGAACAAGGGTAGTTCCGCCGATCCCCCGACGCGGCCTGCGCCGTTAAAAATTCATGGCCGGACAAGAGACTCATGCGGGAGTCGCTGCAGATCACTGGCGCTCAAATTCGCATCGGCGGAGAAGTCCTCAACAAGCATCTCGTGACAAGTCAACCGCTCTAAGATGATAAGACACGTCTCTTTCTCGAGTTCAGCGAGTGACCTTCCCATTCATTGGTGATACTTGAACATCGGAGCTATGTGGGGTTTGCAGACCATACAGATGTTCTCTCGCCACCTCTCAGAGTCAAATCTGGGCCCACTTCACGCGCGATTGTTCAGTGCGCAGCGGCGAAACGCGCCACTTGCTTTTGCTATCCGGGGCAACGCCTCGGAACGGTACGGCTGAGACGAGCGAGCGGGCCCTGTTCGTGGCATCCGCAAATTGGGACTGTTCCCAGGACTCCGGGTCGAAGGGAGACTCGTACAACCGCTCGTGTTGGCCCCAGCTCCGCGGTGGAATGGTGCCCCGCCCACGCGTCACTCACTCAGGGCTTTTATTTCTCACCGGTCTCTCATCGGTAATATCGCGGTAGGTCAACGAATGGGCGGCGATTCCGAACCGCCGGGACTCACAAAGCCTCCTACGCTATTTGGGGTGACCGTTGTGCGTGGCTCTCTAAGGCATACGCAAATTCGGCCATGTGATAAGATCCTAGCTGACGAGAGCTTCAGTGGGGTATAATAGTCATGCACGGGGTGCGTGATGCTTTAGGACTGGGGCTTTGGCAAGTGGATGCTGCGCCCCGGCAACTCAGCGGCCCTTTGAAAGCAGTACACCGCTTCACTCCAGCGCCAATGTCCGTTGTGGTGCACAGCTCTACCGGCCATGAAGCCTTGCGGGACTATCGATGAAGACTCAAGTGGTTCTCGGGACGACCAGGTCCTAGATCGGTGCTCAAGGGCACAACGTCCCTGCGGGATGATGGTAACTAGTGTCAAGATCGGCGCTTAAGGACACAAAGCAAGGGTCGCGGAGGAAACCGGCAAAACAGTGCGTTACGCGATGACGAACAAGGTGGACATCGCTATCGTTCGACGGAGAAGGTCAGAAGTCAGATTTCAGGAAGCGGGCTTTAGCGCCCAAGTCACGTGCAGGACCCACTTCTGGATCTTTACCGATCCACGACCCACTATCACCACTGGATCATACAAGATCCAAACACCACACCAGATTGCAACAACTTTCTTATAGTATATAGACACACTCCTTAGATAGTACTTTGTCCTTCGTGGTCAACTCAAGATTCCAATACAAACCTATTGGAGGTAACAAGCCTAACGCGCACCGCGCACCGACTCCTCACGTGATCATTACCATCGTTCCGATCCTTTACCCTTCTCTTGTCCTTCAAGGTAAACCCCCAGCTACCTGACCCTACTAGGTGACTTCGAAGCCTAGTAGGAGAGGCCGCCGTTACACTAATCTGCCAATGAGGGGGATATTTTCTCCGTTAAGGATCTCAACCGCTTCTCTATAGCGTCTTTTAAGGAGTCTTTCAGTCATAGTAGAATGAACGTTGAACATAAACTCCTATACGTGGGTATAAGAGCAAATTTAAATAAGCTAGTGTTGGATTTGGGTGAGTGAAGAGTAGTGAGGTCAGAAAGAGAGTAGAGAGGGAGGTAGGTAGGCTTGCTTATTATACATAAATGAGTGCTTGAATAACCGAGGAGAGCAGAAGCCGATATTGCTATCCGATGCTTTTGAAGATGAGGAGTAGTGAGGAGATGGCAAAGAGTAGATGCTGATCTGAGGCAGTGAGGCAAAAATAGTCTGACACCAGTTTATCAGAGAGTTTCTTTGAGACTTTGTGGCATTAATTCTAGCCAAAAGAGGACACGAAGTGGAATTACTTTGGCTATTGGACGAACCAGCGCGAATTTGGATCAGATTTCTGTGATCCGGACCTGCTCTCATTCCTGAAACTTCACCGCCTGGATAAGCATTTTAAAGTATTTAAGGGGATAGAAACTAATCCCAGGAGGATCTCTTGTCGCGCATTTCCAGACTGAGTTCGATCAGGTATTGGAGTAAGAGGCCTGTGTATCACTCTATATTAAAAGTTCTGGTGTAAAAGGCGAAATACGGACTTTTTCTCCATTTATACTATCTATTCCTCGGTCATTTCCAATGCCTTTCAACAAATGATAAGATTCCGCTCCCCCATAGTCATTCAGACAGACCAATCGGGATTAGTTCTTTCCAGAGCATCCAGAATGCGTCTGAGATGCATTGGAGCCCATGTCTCAAAGATGTTTTTCACGAACCTGTATGACCTCCACTGATCTTGACCTGGCATAATGCAGAAACTAAAAATCTTGTCAACGTGAACTGCTATCTTCTCTCCCTGAATAACAGGGTAATGAGCATACGACTCTATGGAAGTGTCGTTAAATGCTATAGAGAAGCCAAGGACCTCACAATTAACTTCGTGCTCGAGCTTCGCGCCTTTAAAAAGTTCTACCAAAGGTAGTATAGCCAGCGTCAAGCTATAGATATTCCTCTCCACAGCCTTCGTCAACGGCTTCCCAGCGTCTTCGACCTCGCATACAAGGAAGGGGAATAGGATTTCGTACTGCCCTCCAAATCTTCCGCTGTTGCCACTTAGGTAGTCGATCTTTTTCTCTTGATCCCTTGAAAAAGCCCCGTCTCCGAACCCAACATAAAAGTCAGGCTGTGGCCTTGAAAATTCTTGGTATTGTCCGATCGATATCCAAGGCTCGCACATCTCATCATTGAGCTTGTTGTAAATTTCTGGTAGGCTCGGACCAACGTGCGGCAACAAGAACAGTACATCAGGACAAAGTAAATCGAGTAGGAGATATCGAACTGCCTTCCTTGACTTGCTAGTCTTTAGTCTTCTGAGCCTCTTGCGGAACGCTTGCTCATCTTTGAATCGATAATCATCCGGAATCTCCTGGTGTGTGTTTTGCAACGATATGCACAACCTTTTGCTAATGTCACTTAGCCCGCTGTCGGCATCTTCGATGGAGATGTACCCATCCATGAAATGGGGTTTGTTGCCGTGTGTTTCTCGAAGTAGATGCTCGGGGTTCCATTTTCCGTAGTACGGCTTTTTTAAAGAGATCACGGTTCCAAAATCAGAGTTTGAGGGAGAAGCAAATGGTCTGCCTGGGTTGAATGAAGGAGCCAAAGATTCGCTAGGGTACGGAGCACTCGTGCCAATTTCGTACTCGGTATCGGCTAAGGTGGCAAAGCCAGGGGGCCAGCAATGGTTTAATACCCAGTGTTCAATAGGCTCAGGGATATGATCCATAACGGCTGTGTCGTTCGCGAGAAATTTAGAGCCAGTTGAACAATTTCGCCTGCTCGGGTAGACCTTCGTTCCACCATGCGTGATATGCTCGTGACTCGGAAAAGCAGTATAATCGGAGAGAGATTTAGGATCCTTGGAGGCCTTTCATTTTCCTTTTTTAATATTATCTTTCCGTACATTCCTGAGCGTGGACGCACCTTCTTCCACTTCTTCTGCAGGTGAAGTATGCCTAATGGATATTCTGGCGGCTGGCCTCGCTTGCGACGGCTTTGCCTTCGTGTTTGTTGGCCTCCTAAGGAGTCAGTAAAGGAAGTTATATCTGTTATAATTATAAAAACTATGACTCACTATCATAGGGTTCAGTCCGTTCTCCACGCCGCAGCGCACGTGGGGAACCACGAGGCATATCGAAAATGTTGTGAGTTGCATCGACACCACATCAATCCAGTTATAGGCGAAGGATAGGATGTCTAGCACGAAACGAAAATATAAATCCGCCTTCGCTGAGTAATCGCCGTCGGAGTTAGGACATATTCTGAGCCAACGCTCTATGCTCGGGCCATACGCTTAGGATTAGAGGGCTAGCCGATTGTAGTCGATGCGCATGACGCAGAGAGACCGCGAGTCGTAAGTTAAAAATAAGGCCGAATCTATCTCCCACAACTTCGATTGCATAAATGCGGTCTTATTCATATCCGCGTTATTCTTCCGCGGGCGGTTATGTAGCATTTGGCAGGGGCGCCATGTTATGAGTCCCTCTAGTTCGTGTGAGCTCACGGCCCATCCATAGATTTTCGGCTAACAGCAAGGCTGACACGTCACGCAGAACTCTCTACTATTAGCGATAGCGCCTAGTACAGTCTCCTAACTATTTCTGCGGTGTCCACGCACCTCGTACTTCTTAGTATTTTGTCTGTCTTGGCCGTTATCTTACGTACTCCTCACTGCCCCCACGGCTATTAATCTGCTTCTTTACTTGCGATGTGTTGTGTTGGGTTTCGACTACATCATACTAGTCACGCGCACCCTGTATTTGCTCTTCTCACGACAGCAGATCATTCAAGACGACCATTATCCGTAAACCTTGCATCATCACTAAGGCTCCTCTCCCCATCCAGCCATCTGCTTGCAACGGCCCTTATGTACTTTGGTTTGTAAATAAATAGTATGCAGTTTATAAATGTTGAATTTTGTGGTGATACCATCAATTGAGAATGAGTGGCATGAGGACTGAGAGGGCCGCTCAGGGGGAGTCCTCTTATCCGTCCTCTTCCCTGACTAAGACAAAGTTTATTGTACTCACACGTGATATTCCAACAGATCCCTATCTGGTCCTCTAGACCGTAGACTGCTTTAATGATGAGGATCTGTTGGATGAAAAAAAGTACGGCGCCGCACTCTGATTCAGTGCGAATTGATTGAGTTATATTCCAACAGGATCTCTTCTCTCTTGCTATGCCACACTCTTAGCGCGCCAATATACGGTGGAGAGGAAGGAAATGAGGGCGCTTCGTATAATATACCGGGAGACACAGGCGATGCGGGTTTGAAGGTCACCTCGGAGGCGCTAGCCCAACACGTGCTCACATTCCGGCCACGAATAGACTTGTACGAATATTGAGAAAGAAAGTGGTTAGCAGGGGCTCTAAACAGTTTTTTTTTTTAAAAAAAAAATGCATGATAAATTGTAGTTTAGTATATCGTCTGACACTCGTTTCTCGGATAGGTCCGATAACAGCCGCCTGGAGTATGATGAAGGATCTATTGTGGCGAATATAGCTTACCCGTTATACTCGCGAATAAAATAATGCCGTGGTAGGCGATGAGGCTGCAGCTCCTCTAGGGGGGCATAAGCCAGAAGCATGGGATACCGATCTGTATAAGTCGCCAGGCGTCAGAGAGCAGCATCAGCTCAAAGGCATCAACGCCTAGCGCGTGACCGCGCGTAAACTTTCCGATCTGTCCACGCGAGTGTGCCTCGACAGCAGGCTGGCTGGCCAGTGTTCTACCAGCCAAACGTCCTTTTCGGGAGTTCCCTTTGGCAAAAAAAAAAAAAAAAAATCTGGGGTGGGTCAAGGGGCCGCCCACATAGTCCGCCGCCAATACTGCTCCGACTAAAGCCTGGGTGGGTGGGATCCATTTCTGCGCGGTCGCTAACTTACAATTCCTCGTTAGATTGACGCGCAGGCCTTCTTTACTGGTGTTGCCTCGACCGCTGCGGAATAATATGGCACAGTTGTTGAAACCTGTAGAGGCCATTATGCGTGCATGAATGACTCGTTGTTTCTGCTGCATATTTGTTTCGCGGAATGTCACGGGCCGAAGCTCTGATTCTGCCATCGATTTCTTTCTTGTCCCGTATTATAGCCTGTGCGCGCCGTGAAGCGTGTAGAGCAGATGCTTCATCTTTAACATCGATATTCCTGGCTCAACATTCGATGAACGTGAGGTTGTGTGGCTTCAGGCTCTTGCTATTGCGTGAAAATTATCTGGCACGTGCACACACCCTACGCTCACCGCCCCTTGTGCGTAAAGCCTCCACGTCGCGTGGGGCTTTGCAGGCCGAACAGCGGTGCTCTCTCTCTGACACTCAACGCTCGCGTACACTAATAATACTGAAGGCAGCTGAAGCCTGTCTGCCTGCCATGCCTAGTGGATATATTGTACTCAAGCCCGACGAGACATCCCGCGAGCGTGGAATGGAAGGACTGGAGAAGGAAGCCGCCCGCCGGCTCGGATTTGTGCGTTCATCTAAAGCTGTGCATGCTGCAAAATCTAACTCCTCACCAGCAACACCCTCTCGAACGCCGCAAGGGGCCTTTGAAACATCCCCATGCCACTCGGTTCACTCTCGCTCCACGCCCGCAGTCGGCTCCGAAAAACGCAGACATCATCTTGGACCCATTACAGGAGGAGTGGCCGTTAAAAGGCCTTGCAATGCTTACTTGCTCCCCGCCGCAGGGCAAGAAAATTTGTATACAAGCGGGAGGCTCTATAGTCGACCAGGCGGAGAACGGTGAGCTTGTGGCCGTGAGAGCTGATATGGAGGAGGCTGGTACCATTCTAATCATCGAGGGCTGTACAGCCGGAGAATGCATGTGGGGATTCCATTTTAGCACTCCCAGGTGATGTCGTTAAAGAACAAGGAGTCTGGGATGTCATTGAGAAACAAGCGTTCAAGCGGTGCATCTTGAACTTGGCCCACTCGCTCGAAATCTGCGGATCGATTAGCGTGCGGCGACAATATCCGTTCGCATACCTTACCTTCATTGCTGGCTGGAAGTTCTCCAGCCAACTCCGCTCCTCTTGCTATCGAGGCTTCTCGGCAAACACCACGAGTTGAGGGTAGCTCGTCAATGTTTTCCGGCGGAGCAGGGCGTTGTGGCACATTGGAATGCAGCGCTTTGGATGACGATGCCGGCTGGCTCGCGGCCTCGATCTCCGTGCGGACCTCCGCGCTTTGCGTTGGTGCAGGCGTATACTGCAGCTCATGTGCTTCAGGAACTTTGGCTATTAGCTTCCGCGATTTTCTCTCTCCCCAAAACTGCTCACTCTCTTTCATGTCCACCTGACTAGCAGGTACGAAATGTACGTCCGGCCTCGTATGTATCTTTGGCCATCCTCTTAACCCTTCCGAGGCGTTGTACCCCGATATTCGGGTGAGCTGTGGGGGAATCTGCGATGGATGAGGAGATGATGGGGATTGTTGACGCAGGAAGTGCACGTGAGAAAGTGGCGGAAGAGGATGCGGCGGCACAGAGCTGGCCAGACTGCTAGTGTGAGATGGGCGTGGTGCTGCTTCTCCGGCGCGCCTCGGTATCGGCGACAACGATAGGGTGTTTCTCACCGAACCTTGCGTATTAACTTGCTTTTGGAGTTACTATCTATACTCTTCCGCAGGTGTTTCACGGGGCATTTGACTTACTGGGAGTTGATTCTCTTCCTTCGAGCGCTGTGACGGGAGAAGAAGGTGTAACGTCAGGCGCATCTCTCACCGAGCTTACATGCTGATTGTCTGTAATTCCAGGACATGGTGATCTACTGAGGTGCGGCGATGCTCGTGGCTCAGCGCCTGGGAAAGGGCTTGCTCGCATAGGAGTCCCAGCCACACCCCGAGAGGGACGAGGCGAGTAATTAAGGCTGGCTGATAATCTCCTCTTCTTCCTTGTGGGTTGCATGTCGGTCAATTCTACTGGTCGACGGCTGGCGATTGTTGCAGCTAGCGGCATTAATGGATGGGTGTCGCCCCTTGAGCGTTCGCCGTGTTGTTCAGTACTACACTCAAGCGAGAATAGCCTGTGATCGATTTCTATTCGGCATCAGCGGGTATATGTCAGAGAGTATACAAGTTACATGCCGCTGCGAAGATCATAAATTTTTGGTTGCCGAAGCGAAGCTTCCTTCGTTGCGTCCCTCAAACATTCCATCCATGGCTTAGGAGGGCCTCCAACGTCACTAAGCCAGCTGGATGCCCAGGACCAAAAGGGCTTCTTGAATAGGTTGACAACTTGCCACTCAGTAGCATCGAGCTCGCCCAAAATAAACGCCTTCACCTCCAAAGTCGGAGCCTGGAGTTTCTGTAAGGAGTCCTCGAAGTATTGGAGACGCGAATGTAGTCGGTTCTGCCTGGTCTTCATATTGCTGACTTTTCCTTCCTGATACCATATTTTCTGGTCGATCAGTCGCTTTCTTAATTTCATCAGCTTCCTTAAGTCTTGTAGTCTTTCCCCAAAATCAAAATAAGCGAGTTCCAGCGCGACGAATTTTTCGAGGGTGAGCTCAGATAAGTCAGATTCCTGAAGCGTTTTGTCATCCTCCGTTACCTTAATTTTAAAATGCATTTTGGATTTCGACTGTAGAAGCAGCAGGTGTTTGTGTTAACTATTAATGCGCTTCTTCACCGCCACACTGTCCAGGTCAGGCAAGTCCGGGAACATTCGCTTCCGCCCCGAGAAGCTTGGGCTATATTAGAGAACATGCATATTCAGCACTGTACAAAAAATGTACAGCCGGGTTTAACGCTGTGCGGAAATAACGCAGAACAACGAATGTTAAACGGATTGCGTAGAAGAGGAGCACAACACGATGCCGCATATTGTGGGGCGGTAAGCGGTAAAGACGTTACTAGAGAAGTAAAGTGGAGGAAAGGGTGGCTAACGGTGGGTCTATGATAGGCTTGGCGTTTCTGGTATCGACGCACTGGTTATCTCATGAATACTACGTCCGACAATCCACACTCGTTCTTTTGCGTGAGCTGCGTGCGTGTCCTTAACCTAAAGCAAATCTGCCTAGTGCCGTCGTGCTCGGCTTAAAGGGAAAACAGAAGTGAGATTCTTAGTGGGGAATCTCCACCGGCTACAAACCGGGGTTACCTTGAAAGCTGCTACCGCGCCGCTTCTGGCGTACAAATCCAGCCCCCATGAAAAAAAAGGCTTTATGCAACGATTGGAACCAGCATGGTTTGTACATGCGGCGAGGGAACAGCGGTGAAGATGGGATGGCGTTAATTCCCCGCGCGGTAGGCTCCACTCATTGACCTTTCTGCGCCCCCACGCCTTGACTCACGAACCGCTGACCACCCGCGTTGCGGGCCTCTGACGGTCGGCGAGTGCCGCGCCACCCGATTGGGGCCCGGCGAACAGGAACGGGCCGGGGACGGTATCCCACACGAACAGCCACATGATCCCGATGAGAGGCCGGGAGGAAATGAGAGTGCAGGGGTAGACGACATGCATCGTCGCTGTGGAAGCGAGCCATACAAGCTCATTCGTTCTCTGTTCTGAAGAAGCGCCGCCAACGCCTGTCCTACAAGCCATGGAGCTGTCTATTGGCCATGTTTTGCGCTTGGAGGAACTCGAAGTCCACGACGACTTTGAGACCGCTGTGCAGGGGGGAAAAAAGGCCTCAAAGGTCTCTGCAGCTGCTGGGGTGTGAATCATTCACTCTCTGGTTCAAACCACGAAGCTGTACCAGAATAGGACCTACACCTTACCTTATCCCCTGGAAGACTGGATGGAAGCTGTAGGACTGCTCGCTACCACCAGAGGATGAATTGACCTGGCTTCAGCTGACCGACCGGACCAGCATAGACATGAAGTGTTGATTCAAATCGAAGTTTGAGTGGGATTTCAACAACGGCTAGTGCTCCCTAAAGGTGTAAGGGGATAATCTATGGCGACTTAAAAGGGGTATGTGTACGAAGGATTAGGGACACACCAGCTAAAGACTTCCCAACGTCCAGCAGGGGCGTAGCTCTAAGCACCCGCAAGATGCTCAACTATCCATTAAGCTGAAAACGCCAAGACAATCAAAATTTCACCCGCAAAGGCGATCTATTGTGTCAGAGATTTGTAACGGCGGGCATCTTCCTCTAATGATCGAAACAAACCGAAAGCCGTGGGCACGAAAAGAGGGTGATAATAAGCGACATGAGGTGCATGATGGAGCACTGCCCATAAGGCCGTCTTACCACGCACGTCCAGCCCGCCATCTCCAGCCGCCGGCGTCACGCGCGCCGGTCACTCCCGCAACCGACGCCATGAAGTACTGAAGACGTCGGTTCAATGAAGAATGCACAGGTTCTGTCTCATTGTACTACCCTAATCATGAAGACCCCTCGCGCTCTGTCTCTCAGAAAGCCCTCACGCTGGATGATGTCCAGAACTTGCCGGCCGTAATTGCAACTGCACGCGGAATAGTAACTGTGAAGGCGCTCAAGCGCCATTGGGGCAACGCAACCAGCATTTTAGGATAACCATAGAGGCGAAGAGGCGATTTATGCGCCTGCGGGCCCACAACCCTGGGCTCTCACATGCAGTGGTTGAAGCTTCTCTCATCGGCTAGCTCGGCCAGTCAGGCTTTGGGAGAAGGAGACATCGGTCCCAGCCTGCAATGTTTGTGCACGATGTTATACTTGCCTTCATTAAGGTTTAGACATCAGGCGGCGGGAGCATTGTCCTGCCTGATTAATTGCCAGCACTAAGTGGACCCATCGCATTTCGGCTGCTCCATCACGTCTAGCGCCCCATCATATTTGAGCTGCCTGGCATCCTGCTCTTCACCCCTTCTTTTGCTCAAATCTTCTCTCTCACCATCACAACCTCCGCTTTACCCCATCGAAAGATCTATTCTCCTGCTGAGTGAGCTAAACATGCTTCTCCCTCTGACCATTTACCAAAACCGCACCTCCAGCAGCCCTCGGTATATTCAAGTGAATTACATCTCCAGGCCGTCTTGGGGGCTTCGCCGCATAGTTCCCAGCTCTTCCATCATGCAAGTGCGTATTGACTTCGCCTACAACAATGCTCGCGCACTGCTAAAAGAAAACGCGGGGATGTAGGCCGTACCGATCTCGCCGTTCCAGTGGAGAGACAGTATCGATATCTAAGGGATCAGAAGGCGGCACTAAATTTAGGGCAATCAGTCCTGATAGTCTTGCTCCTTTGGATATGCGGATCGATCAAATGGAGAAGAGGATGTCTGTGACATGCTTGAGGACTATGAAGCTCTTGATGAAGGCTGAAAAGTGCCAGGAACCCCTGAAGAGACAGATGGTCATGCTGGAATAAGAGCCTATCGATCATGCAACACCAGGACCCGGATAATCCAGGTCGGCTAGTGAGCCGATACAAGAGGTCGTGAGCGCATTGTAAATTATGTATATAATTATATAAGCCATAGCTGTGCTTGAAATCTTCGTTTGCTTTTCCACGTGTTCACTGCTCCAAAACTCGTTGTCTCCTACGTGCGTCGATACACACACCGGCGGTGGTCATAAGCACCCCAGTGAAATTAAATTAACCCTAGCTGTTCGTGCTGATGATCCAACACGCGAAGATTCTGAGTGCATGGCAACTAGTCCGACGGTCGTCATATCTAGAAAGGGCAAACACCTGTCTTTCAATACCGGCCTCCACTTTTTTTTTTTTTTTTTTTTTTGCCAGCCTTCAAAAATTGGAGTCTTGCGCCAAGCAAGGTTTCGCCATAGCCTCACTTTTATGCCGCAGCCCATCGGCATATTGCTTCACGCGACGCCGTGGGATTTCAGCTGCAGTCAGACATTGATTTTTGATACGCTTAATGGGAGATCCGCAGCTTCACCTCCTATCCATTACTAACTCTCGCTTCGTGGCCGTTACCAAGGTATGATTGCTCACGTCTACGCCCTCGTATCAAACAGCAGTGACGTGTCATGAGCGCCTGTGCTTAATATCTACCGTCATTATCTACCGTCATTATCTACCGATGCTGTCATTTTTCCCCGGCAGTCAGCTCATGCCTGCTGTCTGATAGTCTTCATGGCTCTGCACCATGCTATGACTAGGCATACATGTTGTCGACTTACCTAATGGCTTAACCTTACCTTGCTCCTGGATAGGAACGTTTGTCAGCTGTGGTCTTGGGCTGCAGAGTTCCACACACGGGGACCGCTCGCCTTCTTGTTGTGAAAAGCAGTATGAAGTCTTTATCCCACAATGAGGGGGGCCCAAGTAGGATGACATTTCGTCTACTTAGATACCATGAGACTTTAAGACGGAGTACAGAATGCCACTGCCAGTAATTCGATGTATTATTGCCTGAAGTTGCAATCTACTGCTCCCCAACCACATTAGGTTATCTTCGTCCAACCGAAATCATTATCCAAGCTACCTTTCAGTTATCAGTCGCTACGGTTTCATTTTCTTGGCTAGTTCCTCTAGCTAGGAAAGATGATTTTGTATATCGTCGAGCTGTTTAGAAAGGTCACGAAGTCGCTCAGTGTCTGCTTGGATGACTACCACGAGAGGTTGATTCACGCCAGAGACTCGGAATGCCTTTTCCAACTTGCCTAATCAACTGATCGTAGCTCTCCCGGGATAGTGACGGCAACGAACCATCGAGGGGTGCAAGCTCGAGGTGCCGACGCTCACGCACCTTCGCCAGTTCAGACTAAGCCCGGTCGGCTGGTAACATTCGCGCCTAGATCAACTCATCAGTGTGGATGAAAAAAGCATACCGGAAAAGGACATGCACCGATTTCAATGGAGTGGCAGCATAATTTTTTTTTTTTTTTTTTGGTCGTTCCGCTTCCTCTTCGGAGCTGTACAGGAGCAAGCCGTTTCGGGCGTGAGCAGGGCGTTTCTGGCGTTTCTCTTCTTGCGGGATGCGGTGAAGGAGTCCTAAAGGGAGTTTGTAGAACCTGTGTACTTGATGTTGCCTTGCTTAATTAATGTTAGTGTAAAAGACGGCGCCGCCTCTTAGAGGCGGCCTATGAAGCTCTATACATCCTTAACAGTTAGTTAAGAGAAATCTTCCGATGTTTTTATGCACGACAGAAATGCAAGGTCTGGGCCACTGCGAACCACAATTTGAAGGTTACAGGTATGATCCATGATAAAGACCATCAGTCTAGCTATTCTGGCGTCATAGGCGAGCAAATTTTTGTCTAAGCCGAGCCGTACAACCATGACATCATTCTCAATATCATCCGGAAGCAGAATTCACTAGAGATCCGATAGTGGTCGGAACCAATCCGTTTTCGAGCCTCGAGATTGGGCGGAGCAATGTTTGAGCGACTTGGGCAGAGATACGTTCACGTCGCCGGAGGATAGTGTTCGGATAATCGCTAAAGGGTTGCAATCGCTTAAGCAGATAACCGGCCGTTGCGGCTGCGTTTCAAATTTATAGTCCTCTCCGTTTACCTACATGTCCCGGTTTTACTTGGGAACCTCAAAGGGAGTCCCCATCCTCACAAGTCTTCCGAAATAACCTATCCCGATCCGGCGCAATAACGCCCTCCCTCACGTGCTCTTCCATCACAACCTTCCGCCACGCCTCGATACTCTCAAAATACTGCCCTTCACACTCCTTAATAATCCTATACCTCTTCTCCATCGTGCGCGCCGCTGCTACCCTTGTAATCCGCCTCTCCGCCTCCTGCCGCTCCCTCTTCCGCGCATGACGGCCCCTCCTCCGCGCCTCATGATCCACAGCATCCGCCCGAGCTCCTCGTCCTCGCGCCACCTTTCGTCTCGCCGCCTGACCTTCGCCTCTTCGCGATAAACCCAAACGCTGCCTTCCTCCGCCTCTCCTCCCGCGCCCACCCAACAACCCCCTCAAACCCCACCGCCACAATCCGCACCGTCCGCAACCTGCCCCAGTCCAGCCCATCGGCATCGAGGCAACGGGCCCTCAAGTTCTCCGTCCTGCGCATCTCTGCCTCGTCCCCCTTCCACCACTGCGCGCCAAGCAAGCGCATGCGCTCGCAAAATGCCTCTTCCTCGTCCTCGCGGCCCGGGTCTTCCTCCAGCGGCGGGACTTCTGCAGCCGGGATGGCGGGCAGGCCGAGGAACTCGAGATCAGCCGGAGCTGGGGCGGTGAGGACAAGCACGCCGCCACGCGGGCAGCGCGGCGGGAAGCCGTAGACGTGTGGCTGTGGAGTGAGGGTGAGGCGCATGGGCGGCGGCGGGCGGGCGAGAGAAGGGGGAGGGAAGAAGTCGGTAAGGTCGTCGAGTTCCGAATCGTCAGAGTCGGACGACGGGCGGTCCGTAGTCCGGGCCGGCGTTGGGGGGGTTGTAGAAGATGCGGGGTTTGGTATTTTGAGGGCGGGGGGCAAGCTGGGAGGGGAAGGGGAGGAGGCGGCTGAGGAAGGACATTGTGGGTGTGCTGTGCTGTGGGATGTGGTGGAGGGTTGATGGAAAAAGACAGAAAGGAGTGGGGATGGGAAAGGAGATGAAGAGTGATGGTGTGGTTGAATGCCTGATGGTGGATGGCTGATAGTGCTCTTATTGTTCGCTGGTGCCTGGTGGTGGTTTAATTATTGTGTGTCGGTGGCTGGCTGGCAAGGACGTGAAGAAAAGCGCTGGTCGGTGCTGTGCCGCAGGGCTGGACCCATCTCAATATTGCCGCGCGAAGGAACAGGTGGAGCCCAACGACAATCTCTTCGACCTAACCTGAAGCGCATGACCCCTCGTATCATCGGCACGATGAGAACATCCAGCGCATGTCTTATGCTGTTGACGGCTGGGGCTTTTGGCGTGGCTGCGAATGGTAATTCCCGCCAAATTGTTGTTTTCCCTTCGGCATTAATAACACAATTACTACAGAAGTTGCTTTATGCTACGAGCGTTGATTTTGGCCGTATCCTGACGCCTTAAGATAATTGCCATGTCTGGGTTAATCCTGAAGACTTTACTCGTATGCCGCAGTGCATCGCTTAGTAGGATCCATCCCCCTGGCTGAGTACCATGACGGGATGTACCGGTAGACGATGCACCCGCTATTTCGGAGTCATCTGCACCCATCACCAATGGTTGACTTAGGCTAGCTGTCCAAGCACCGCATTTTCTTCCGACGTCATCAAAACGTATCTCCTATACTGTAGTAGATCCGTACTCGCCAAAGCATAGTTTTATCGGTGGATTCGCGGCATGACCGGTCGAACGTGGCTTGTTGATGTCGGCGACGCGAATGATGTGCAAAACCTCTCCCCGGTCTCCCTGTCTGAAGGATATGCAGCAGTGAGCGTGACGCACGACGCACTAACATGTCTAATAGGCTCCGTCTCGGCTCTATCGATGGAACCATTCTAATATATAGTGGCCTCCTGCAGTTTCACAAGCACCACCCAACATACTAGAAGGGCCGACCGACCTTAGGAATATAATGAAGGCCTACATTCCATAGTCGCCCTTAATTTTAAAACCGTTGGTTACGATCCCATCGGGAGTAGTATCGCATATAGCGACTATTTTGACAAGAAATGTGTTGGAATATCACGTGTGTACAATAAACTTTATCTTACTCACGGAGGAGGACGGATAAGAGGCTCCCCCTGAGCAGCCCTCTCAGTCCTCATGTCACTCATTCTCAATTGATGGTATCACCACCAAATCCAACAAAATGCTTCTGCGTCGCCTTCACTATAGACACCGAGAAGGAACCCTGTTTAGGACTAGGGCACTTGGAATGGACGCAGGAGCAGCTATGGATAAATATCACCTATGGACCGACGTCCTTTCCCAGCAACTAGACGGATTCACTTAAAATTATAGGATTCAGTTATATCCCTATCGAAAAATAGTATTGGCCAACGTATGTAATGGACATGCTAAAGCGGGTAACCGGGCTTATTCAACATCATTGCGCAACCGATGCTTGTAGGCTCGACTCTAGTAGCTACTGCAAAGTCAAGCGCACGGTGGATAGGGCTTTTATATGCCCAACAAAGTAAATCACGTGCAATTATGGGAGCATCGTATCCGCCCGGCCATTCGGCTGTTATGCCGGGGTAGTATTCTCACCGCATCTCCGCCCTGCCCCTCGCCACGTAAGATGGCACGAAGACGAAGCGAGGCAGGAAGACGCGGCACCAAGACTCAATGCTTTCAAGGCTGGTCGAGCGCACCCTGCACAAGATCTACCTGCATGAGCATCCGCACGGGACCATACGTGTACCCTCCATGACACCTGCGGAGCTCTTCCGACTCCCTGTCCTTTACAGTAGCGCCTCGTGCCCAAAGCCTCCTGCGCCATGCAGGAGCTCCACAATCGAGCACGCGGGGCGAGATACCGCGCTGTCAGTATTGAGTGCCCCACATATGGCTTAAATCAAGCAGCATACGTGCGGTGGAGGTGCCCGTCTAGACCCGCGCACTCAAGCGATGCGTTGGTGTATCTGACAAAAGGCAAGTAGTCCTGATTCAGAGTACACTGGTAGTAGATAACCGCCTGCAGCAGATACCCTCAGTCATACTTAGTACTGAATGTTAACGCGGCCAAACTCCGAGCATTGCTTCGCTTTAACCGCTGTTTTGCAGGCCATTTCCACGGGGCCGTGTCCTGGCCACGACTCAGCTCACAACGACACAAGTTCAGCGCACAGGTCGGAAAAGAGAGAACTGGATTCTACTTAATAGCACTAGATCTATATCTTCAATGCCACCTTGTCTATTTTAAAATGCTTGTTCGAGCACCTGGTTTTTATAGAAGTCATAGAGAGCCTGATCAGCTTCGTAGCCCTCGCCGTCTATAGGCTTCCAGTCAGACCAGTCAGAGGCTACTACCACCGTAAAGTCTTTCAGAGTCTCAGTTAGAGGATCAAACTGGAATTTTCCCACCTGAAACTCTTCATCACCGTAAAACAACATATGGACGCATTTGCAATCTAGTATGTTGGAGAGCTCTGCATGACTGACAACGTACCACTCGAGGTTTTTTTTCCGGTACAACCTCTCCCCTTTCCGGAAGTTGTGCCAGACCTCGATGGCACAAACAAGGTCCTCCAAAATGTTAGGCTCGATGTACAAGCCTTGGTGTGTACTTTCAGGGGCTGCTGAGTGAGCGGGGCATGAATCCTGTCTGGCCGTAGGGGCTGTGGTCAAGGTAGTCGAAGGGACTATATGCACGTAAGTAAATGAACCATGCTTCTGCTCCATGAACATACTGTTCAGAGGCTCTTCCCGCTCCGGAGTCTCTCTCTCGGCTTCAAGGCGCCACGCGAGTGGCAGCTGATCAGAATGATGGTGGGCCGTGGTCCTGCGTAGGACCTCTGCATCATGGTCTGACTCGTCGAGATCGGAGCCCTCGTACATGGTAGTCGCATCATTCCCGGTGTCATCTGTATCGCTGCCCGACTCGTCCACCTCGGAGCTATCGTAAATGGTAGTCGCAGCATCCTCCGTATCATGTTCGAGATTGAGCCAGGAGAAATCCCGCTGCAGCGAGTGGTCGGAGCCTTCCACCAGACGACTTAGTCATAACCAATTGAAGGTGTTGCTCGGAGTCTTACTATGCATATGATTGCTCATAGCTTGGTATCCATCGATGTGGGGGACAGGAGCGATCATCTTGTCTGCTTGCAGTTCGGTGTTGACTGGGTTGTTCGGCGTAGTGACTTGACGTGAGGTCCTGGGCCAGCGAGCTGGACATTTATACGTCGTCTCGGCGCAGCGAAGCGCCATCTTCCGGGCATCACGGCCGCGTGACTCCTGATCGCTTGGCTGAGACCAGAGAGCTAATTTCGGGAGCATAGAGAGCTGAAGCTGCTTGTAGGACGAAGATAGCACACCACGCGCCTCCTGAAATGGCGTGAGTTTGCTGTAGATTGACAGGAAACATCGGGTGCGATGCCATCCGCTATTCCGCAGGAAGCGCTCGCAAGGGCCCACATTAATTGATATGGAGCATCACTGCTACACTGACTCCCCTGCAGCTGGCTCAGCTTCCTCGGTCGTCGGACCACATTCGTGGCGTGGGGCCCCTCCATGTCTTTGCATACCATAGCATCCAGTAGGCCGCTCGTACTCCTGTGGATTGGAGGCCATAGCTTGGCTCACAGCATGGATGGTGAATGGAGTGCTGCGGCGATGCCGCTTAACGCTAGCGAGGCGCGGCGTCCACTCCGGTGCACTATCCAATCGAATGAGAACTCAGCTTGCTATGCCATCCATCATCAGATGTGTCTTTAGTATAAATATGAGCCACTAGTCTCGTTCTATTCGTCTAACAAGAAACCTAGAGATCCAAAGCACGAATTACAGTCAGCTCTATCTTCACTAGACATGGGAAAACCAGTCAGTGCGCTCTTAGACTAATCTTCAATAACTTTCTGACTCAATGCCAGATCGCCTCGCAGGCACGCGATCAAAGCCGCGGCGGCTATGATTCGACGGGTACGTCCAAGCCACCAAGAAGCACGAGGTCTGCATAGACCCAAGGTCAGTAAAGGCAAAGAGTGGCAATTTCGACAGGGACTCCCGGCTAACGCTAGGTCACTGTAGTTTTGACACTTTGTTGACCAAAGAGTCATTTATCTTTCTGACCTCTTCGGCGACCATGTACTCGGCTAAAGAGAGCGAGAGAGAGAAGTGGTGTGGGGGGAGGGGAGATAAGAGTGTGGGGTTGATTACACAAGGACCTGCGCGTCCTTGTACTATAGAAATGTGAAGAAAATGCTGTTGTTCATTGCCACCCCAAATACCTGGCGAAGTGAGAATGGTGATGTTACTGATGCCTCCGGTCTCCCCGAAAGGTGCCAAAAGCGCCACTCCACGGATGTTCTCTGAAGGCAATGAAAGCGCCAACGTGCAGTGATGGATATTACAGCTAGTATTACACTAGTCTACTGCTTCAGACACTCCGATGTGTGCAGTCACGCCGGCTTTCTCCACGCTTGCCGGAGCTCTCCCGTGCTACGATGGCCTGAAATAGCGTGCATAAAGGGAGCGTCAATGTCCAGGAGATAATAATCCATCCGACTTCAGGCCAGCATGAATCATAGGTGCTTCTCCACTATTCCCCGAGTCATCGCAGATGACGATGTAATCTCGAAGCGGTCTTCCCTCCAGATACGTGTGAAGCATATCCTCAACAGCGGATCATCTTCTGATGAGCGAGCTCTCAGGCCTTTCGCTGAACCGGTATGTAGGCTCTTTACTGGCGAAAGCACGCACTGACTTGGCAGCAAGGCCCACCGTCGGCTCAGGGACATGCAAGTCCCGGATTTCCGCGCAGCGCACGAAGCCGCCACCGGAACGATTTGACCTCCAGCCTGGATGCTCAAAGGAAGCCCACTCCGGCTACATGTCCTGAGAATGGGGCGGACGAGCGGAAGACGAATCAGAGGAAGGATTTCAGCGCTTGGGTACGAACTTCAAATAGCGGTATATAATCTCGATGGAGATTCGAGGAAAGGACTACGGACCGCATCCGCGGCACACTGCCTACCGCACCCGTGCAAAAGTCAGGGCGCACGGACGTGCACGAGTCAAAACAACAACGTACCCTCTTCATCCCTTGCCTCATTACACCACCATGCAGCGCATCTTTGGACGCGAAATTTCAGGCAATGCTAGGCAAAGGCATCAGCTTTCACATGATCAACGAGTTTCGGTTATTACACAATCGCAAGATGGCAAATCTGGGCGTCAAATTGCCCGTGAGACTCACTTCTTAGAACACGCAATCAGGAGCTGCATCAACCACTACAATACGACTAGCCAGATTAATCTAACACCTCGTACTGGCCGTCCCCTAAAGTTAGCCTTCGCACGGAGCGCCAGATTATTCGTTTTGTTAACCGGTTCCCAAAACTTAAGCACAGCTAGGTAATTAAGCAACTCCAGTTATCTATCCATAAAGATACGCTTAGGCGTATTCTACGCAAGAACCATATCACCAAATAGCGTGCAAAGAATCGGCCTTGGATCTCTTAAGCGAATGCCCGCATTCGGTACCAATATGCAAAGAAATACCGGTATAAGAGCTGGAGATGGTGGATGAGGGTTACGTTCGGTAATAAGTGCTTAGTTGAGCAGGGCTCTGGCCACGCACCAAGCTGGGTTTTCCGTACGCCTGGCCAGCAAAAGTAGGACCAAAGCCGGCTTAATACACGGCCACTTGGCAAGAAGGCAAGGTGTATGGTATGGGGTGGCTTTTTAGGCTAGCTAGGGGTGTCTAATTTACACGTTATGGAGCGTGATTTGGACTCTCCTAGGCAAGGCTATACTGCCAAATCCTACATTAAAGTACTGGAGGAACAGGTACTAAGAAACTACGACTATGGTATGTACTGATTATAAGATGGTGCTGGTATTTATCGGGCGAACCGGGTGAATAAATGGCTGCGTGATTACCAAATTAGGTGCATTACTCACCCCCTATATTCGCCTGATCTGAACCTCCAGGAATACCTTTGGTGGCCACTAAAGATGAAGCTTTAAGAGATTGCGCCATTTATTGAGCTTGAGAAGAATCCTGAGCGCGTGGAGGCGTTGCTGGCTGAGTGGTTACCTAGGGTATACGCATTGGTGGAAAAACCAAGCCTTAAAGCGCTTTGTAAAAGTATGCCACAACGGCTTGCAGATGTTATTCAAGCTGGTGGCTATCAAACTCGCTGGTAGCCTAGCTTTATAAAGAATCAACTCTTACTACATTTGAGCAACTCGTTGTTGAACAATGCGACTCCAAAGTGTTGGTGTTGGTGGCAGGATAATTAGCGCCTTGGCCGTGCGCCCTGACTTTTGCACGGGTGCGGTATTGGGGCGCTTTGCAACATGGAGCATTCTCGTGAGCAATCACGAATGAAGCGAGACGAACAACCCCGGTGCTCTTGGCCTACCGTTAGGTTTTTCAACACCATCTGATCAAGCGAGCTTTTCTGATTCTACTGCAAGTAGCATTTCAGGATCCGGGACGTAGAATAAGGGTTATGGCGTAAATTAATGAAGATTATCACAAACGAGAAAATCTACAGGCTTCCAGCGGTGGTTCGAACAGACAGCAAGCAAGCCAACAAACGGAATGTTGACTGGACTGCTATCATCCCGCAGCACAACAGCCTTAGCAATTCATGTTTAGGGACAAGCCTGTTCCGGAAAACATGCCTTGTGGATCTGCAGATCGAAGGACGTCTTATAGAAGTTACAATGCTCTGGAAAACAGACATGGTACTGTCGCAATTGGCGGCGTAGTTAAGTGAGTTTAGCTCTTTGAGACTGAGCGTATCGATTGAGAGGAAGTTGCCTGAGGCTCTTCATATATACTCTTTTTGCTACTCTAAACTAGAATCTATTGTGTATAGATCTTTGCTTGGTGCTGGTTGAGGTTTTGTTTCGGGGTTGATAGAAGTTTTCACATGACGTCTCTTTGCAACGAGTACCCGACAGCCCTTTTCCATCGTCCAGAAATATTTAGATTCAGCTAAACGAGGGTTGGGTTCACGTACTCTTCCAGATCATTCTCGCCAGAGCGCTCTAATATGAATCCGAGAGGGTATACGGCAATGGTCGATACGTAAACAGGGCAGGTTCTCCACCACGAGAACCAGCGGACGATTCCATGAGGGGTTCCGGATCGACTATCCTTTGTCTATTGCCTTACAGAATCGATCGCGCACTATCGATCAGGAGTGTGTGCCATTACTTATATCGCCTTCGCAGAGCAGAGATTATTGACTGTGTTCGGCGTGTTCGGCTCAATGACAGGCATTGCAAAATGGCTCAGCTGAAATTAAGGAGAACAATTTCGATCCATCGCCTTACTGGAGCGACTGGCGCTCCAATTCTGACCAGATCTGTCATAACTCAAACCAAGGTCTCTCTGCTACGGAGTTAGCCTCAAAGTGGTGGATCAATTGAATAAGAAAAGAACTTACCGAAGCGAGACGGATCCCAAGCCATAGGATTCTCTCGGTCCGTGACCTTATGGTCGAGGCGAGCTCTAACATCCGTTCTTCCTCATCCACTACGCAGTTGAACCAGGTTGCCGGATAATACGAATGAGCCCATAACTGACCCCTGACGAGATAGTCTTCCGGCAATGGCCGGGAATCCTCTTCTCCTTCGCGAATGAAAGTAAAGGATTCAATAGCTGGCGTTATTTTCTCCGACTTTGCTAGAGTATTGAGGAACAAGGCAAATTCCTTCCATTGGACGTATTTGAAAATGTAGGATGTATCGGATGGAAGCGTTGAAAGTTGAGTCAGGAAAGCGAGCAGGATGTGAAAATGAGTCAGGACATTTTTATCGCTGGAGCGCCGGAGGACAGCGTCCAAGGTATCGAAAGTGAGACGACAGGCGCAAGGAAAGGTGGTGGCGGTCTGGAGGTCGAGTTTCAGGTCGTCCGGCGCGGGTGGTGCCGGTGGCAGGACCGTGTGCAGATTTTGTCCCTCAAGCTCGTCGTTTCTTTCAACTTGGTCACGTATAACATTTTGCAGTTGGGTTGCAAAAGCGAGCCGGAGGAAGTTATCCTCGCTGCCGTAGTCGAACAGGCTGGCGATGTTTGCAATGGCCATATACGCTCCTTGCTCCTTCCACTTTGAGGTAACGCGCCCGATGCTGCTGTCCAGTTGTCCAATAAAGTCGGTCAGGCCAAGGTCAAATTTAGGCTGGAACCCAGGATCCTTTTCGAAAAGTAAACTGTGAGCACGTATGAAGCTGGTTTCGACGGGAAGAGAATGGGAATAAGTCGTATTTGAGCGGCCGAGGATGGGATCGAAAAGGGTAAGAATGGAATCGCGCGCGCTCATGAATGGGTGAACGCAGGTAAGGGATCGGCAGTAATAGTAAAGCTGCTGAAGGGCGTTGGGCCGCGCTAGGATGGCCAGGTGGTGATAGAGACGGCCAATGGTGGGGCTCTTGTCCGCGGCTTTGCTGTACCAGAAGCGTGCAACGCTTACCCACGTTTCGCGGCCCCGGAGATCCTCGTCTTCGATAGTCATACGGTAACGGCCGAGATCTCCGAGACATTCGATCCAAGTGTCCTCAAAAGCGGGGATGGTTTCGTACAGAAGCGCCATCATTTGGTAAGCCACATAGACGAAAGTGACCATGTACTCTAGGGATTCGGGCAAGCGATGACGAAGGAGCTCCAGGAAAGAATGGATGCCATGCTTCCACATGCGGGCCGGCATGGAGTACTTAGCTGCCAGCTGGCGTAGTGCCTTGCTGGCTGAGGGATGTTGCGACGCCAAAAAGAAATCGTGATGCTCGTGGAGCAAATTCCTGTGCAATGCGATGAGGGCCTGCCAGTGGTCCGGCGCCAGTCCGGGCTGCTGGCCCGAAACGGGGTCTTGCTCAGCTGTCGCCTGGGCGTTATCGACGTGGATACACTTCGATTCTAATATGGTGAGGCCGGCGTAGATAAATTTGATCTCGTCTGCGAGCTGCTCCTGAGAGATAGGGCGCGGGTCCGGCTGGAGGACCAGCTCGGGCCAGGCCTCGTTCGACGGCGGTGGCAAAACACCTTCTTGGCCGTGTGCCGAAGGTAGGACTGGGCTCCCCGCAGGCGGGACTGACGTGGGCGAGTGAGCGCGATCACTCCCTGCCTCGGACTTTTGATGGAGCTCATCATCGAAGGAAAGGCAAGCGTGGCTTTCACTGCCTGACTGCGCCAGAGTACTAGACATAGGTTACGCTTATGGTGGGCTTTTGTAAACTTTTCAGGTATTAGTGATTATAACGTGAAGGCATGTACCAATTGCACAGGCGTAAGAGATGAAAAGCTTACGTGTTGGCGGTGTGGGCAAATAAATGTTGGCTATACAGTTGGCTGGAGAATGTGCACCGGCGTCGTAAGTGATCTTTGCAAGGAACTGATACACGGCCAATTTTCAATATCAATACTGAAGCGGCATACTTATACCCCTTGTTTTGGGGGCGGAGGCCTGTAGGCAGACAGTTCGAATCTGTGCCGTCACCGAACAGAAATCAGGCAAACGATTTCTAGCCACCAGGCAGCCAATCGACCGAACTAAGTTTTTCCGAGGCTCCTGGGCATAGTTCATGCATAATCGCCTGCCAAGTAAGGCCGCCCGCTCGATGGGTACTGATGAGTGCGGCAGGGGCGCATCGTTGGGAAGCAACTATGCGATGATTGTCTCGAGATTGGCCAAAGCAAATTATCAGTTGGATCCTCAAATCCACGCTTTCATAAATTGATGCATCCTACCCATGGCAGTAAGAACGCCACGTAGCACGCGCGGGCCCCTTCATGCTGTGCCATGCAATTGGAGCAGCCCCCCAGCCCGGAAATATGCACGGATCTGATTCGGAGGGCATTAGCGGAGAGGGGCGTACGGCCATCTTGTCGAATACGGCGATGTAGCTGCATCACAGAAAAGCCAGCGGTATGTAGAGGGTGATGGAGTTAGTGCTTGATTGGTCAGAGTCAATGGTTCAGTTACTCGACTGCCTGGTTCTTCTGGCGCCTCTGGTTTTCAGTCTCAAGGCGTCTCAGACGGAATGAATTAGCGAACAGGCTTATGCAACAACGCAAAAGAGGTCATGGAGCTAATATACCGGTGATCGGGGCTGACGGTCCACCGATCTACTCCGAACCCTGCGTCCAACGTCAGATTCTCTGTGTCCTGCCTAGGCTCGATATTCGCACCTCGCTCCAAGGCTACAGACAGCCACTGTTCGTTAGGCAGCGGAACGGCAACAAGTGTCCAGCTTGATGCAAAGTCCAAGGGATAGGCAGGATAATCCTTCATGAATTTTTAAGCACCCCTACTCTGAAACCAGGTGTAATCGGGATCTGCCTCCGATTCATCACCCAAATCAACGACTGCTTCTGGCAAAAGATTTACCATCCGTCAGACTTTGCCCGTTCTATTGCCAGAACTCCTTCATACGGCTTCCCGCACCTGGTTGTTTGAATTCAGACAGCTTCTATACAAATTGGCCACAATCGTCTGTAATTTGATGTGCGGTTGATCCCTCCGCGCCGTATTCTACAGCCATGATGTAGTATGATGGGCTTTCCAATCCGTGCAGCAAATCGTAGGCAAGCATAAGTGTATTTGACTTGGTTCTGCAGAAACCAATAGGGTGCTTCCTTTCTGGCCCTGCTCTGCTTCGGAAAGTAACAATAGACTTGCTTTACATCAAACGAGCGCATTTGATTGTCATCCACCGTTTCGAACACTTCTTTTGTTACCCGTTTTGACGGCTTTCTTCGGAAACGGTGCTGCTCAGCAAAGCGTGAAACCTCAACGACGGAACTGGCTGGCCTCTTGAGAGAGCGATGGGCAACCGTGGCCGGAGCTGCACAATCTTCGTGATGCCTTCCCGGCGCTGTAAGCTGCACAGTCTGGACTTTAGGCTTCGAAAGCCAGGGAAATAGTATCACTTTTACGACCTTTCTCTTGTCCTGTGTCTTGTGTGTTACCAGAACTTCGGAGGCTCGCGTGAGCGGGATGAAGAGGGTACGTTGTTGTTTTGAGTCGTGCAAGTCCGTGGGCCCTGACTTTTGCACGGGTGCGGTACAACCACAACACTGGAAAAATGGCCTTGAAATTTTTAAACGTATAATTTTTACCTTCTTCTTCCGTATTGTACAGCGTACACACTACTGTCTATTTTGTTGTTGCGCAATATTAAGTAGAAATAGAGATCTTTTCTGATAGGTGGAGAGCGGCCCTCGCTTAATGTACCGCCGCTAATAAAACCCCACTAAACTGGCATTCCCTCCCCGTCCTCCTCCACCCACCCATCTCATCACTCTCCCACCTATCGCACATGCTCTGCGGCACCCTGCAACCAAAACAACCCGAATACCGATCGTACTGAATCCTCCGACTCGCCTCCCGCCTCTCCCCTTCCGCCCGCAGGCCTCCTTCTAACCTACAATCGCTAATCCCATGCCCTGCCGCCCGCCCTGCCTCTCCTCCCTCTCCTCCTTCACCCTCACCGTCTGCCTCGCGTACGGCCGGGCTCGCTGCTGCTCCTGCCCGCGGAATACCTCTTGGTCTCTCCCTCTCCGCCTGTCTCGCTCTCTCCGCTTCCTCTCTGCCTGTCTTCTCTCCACCGCCTCCCTTCCCTCCACTCTTACCTACTGTTCACTTATTCCTCCTTTCCCCTCTCGCTCTCCCTTCCCTGCGCAATTGTTACACCGCTCCTCCCCCTCCTCGTACCCCGTCCGCTGCCCGTCAAAATACTCGTTTATTATGATGCGCCCGGCACTGCTTGCTCGCCGGATCCGCGTACTGCCGTAGTAACGGATCCTCTACCTTCCCTCCTCCCCTTACTGCTACTGCCTCGTTCCTTGCCCCGTCTCTCCCCGCCCTGCCGCTCTCTTGCCCGTAATCCATCGTGCTGCGCGGCTCGCCCGCGTACAAGATTAACCTGATGCTCGGAATATCAATCCCCATGCCTAACGCGCTCGTCGCTACCAACACGCGCTACCTGCCCGCCCGGAAATCCTCTAACACTTCGTCCTTCCTGCCCTCGCTTATGTCCGCGTGAAATGACTCGCACACCAACCGGCCCGCCTTCACTAACCCATCCACCTCGGCCTTCGCCTTGTAATAAATCACTATCCTCCCCTCCGCCGACGCCGCCAACTCGCCTTCTACTAACTCCGCCACTAAATCCTCCTGCTCCCCCCCCGCCCGGCCCACCGCCGGGTACCACACGTTCTGCCGCACCGTCCACCCCTGGAACATCTTCACCTCGTCCGACATCCACCCCATCCGCTTGAACAACCTGCCCTCCTCCCCCGGCGGCAACGTCGCTGTTAATAATACTATCTACGTCTCCGCCACGGCCAACCTGCCCAACTGCCGCAAATGCTTCCGAAAATCCACCCTATCGTTTAATACGACGTGGCATTCTCGTCCGCCTGATGCGCTTTAAAAACGTTCTGAACTCCTCGCACACCGCCGCCTCCGGCGTCACCAACACGATCGACCCCGCATCCGGCTGCCGCCTACCGCGCACCGCACCCCCGCCTCGTCGCACCGCCGCCCCAAGTCCTTCCGCAATGACTTCAACGGCGTCACCACCACCGTTGTGCCGCCGGGTTCTGCCCACGCCTGCAATGTGAATAACACGCTCTTGCCCACCCCGGTCGGCATGACCGCCACCACGGGGCTGTCCCCCGGCCTTTTGATCGCATCCAATGCCGGCTTCTGCACGCTGCGGAAAACCGCCTTGCCCACCAAGTGCCTCAACTGCTCCTCGCCATTTATCTTGTTTAACCGGATCCACCGATCCAACCGCTCTTCCGCTTCCTCCTCGAACGAGCACCGCTTGCGCCTCTTGCTCGCCGCCTTGCTGTCCACCGCCTCGTTCCGCTCGTTTGCCTGATCCGTCGATTCGAATCCCAGAAACCGGTGCCAATCGGTACTGCACGCCAGGAACTGCTGCCTTCGTTCTGCCACCCACCCCAACTGCTCCATGAACCCCCCTCGCATACATGATTCCCGCCACGTGCAACGTGTGCCCTGTCTGCGCGTCCGCAATCGCCGCCGCCACGCCATCCTCATCCTGTCGCTGCTGTTACTGCTCCTGCTGCTGGTTGCCCCGTATCAAAACCTCTATCCTCTGCTGAAACGGCAAAACCAACCACAAATACCATACCAAAAACTCTTCCATCTCTCGGGGCAAATACCAGTGAATGATCTTGACATCGCCCTGCAACGCGTGCCCCTTATGATATCGTGTGACGAACACCACCATCCCGTATTAAATGGAAATATGCCGGTGCCCTGCCTCGGCCGTGTTGCTATACCTGATGCTTAATATCTCCGGCCCTCTCGCCGGCTGCCCGCTCTGTACGTGCATGAATAACAATAAATTTTCCTTAAACGCCGCAACCCGGCTCATCCAATCCCATACCACCTCGCGGTTCAATCCGGACGCCGTTCCTTGCGGGTGAGCCGCATTCTGACCCTGCCGTTCTCCATGACCCGCTCGAATAACTACGACCGTCCGTCTACTGGGAATCTGTTGGGCTAATCTTGCAAAAAATTCTACCCGCGCCACCGGTTTATCGAATCGTCGTGTAGCGAATGCTACGGCACTGCCGGGACCTGCCTGTTCTTGTAAAATAGTAAGTCCTTGGCTAACACCTGCGCCGTCCCCTGCGCCAAACGGTGCACTATACCGCGGAATTGCACCATACTAAACGATATGTTCTTATACTCCAATACCTCCCTATCTCTCTACCTGAAGTGCCCCTTCGCCATTGTGTTGAAATGAATCTTCATCCCGTACGCTCGCAAATCTAAAAACCACTGCATCGGGCTGTCGCTGCAGCGGACTATGAGATGGTCTATTATCTTGTTTACCCACTGGGTCTCGCTCCTGTCGGCGTGCCTGCTGCTCTCGCTACTTCTGCTGCTTCCTATGCTTCGTACCCGCTATCTTCGAAATTACACAGCCTCCCGCTCGCGCTGAAATGCTCGTTCTTCTCCGCCGGCGTTGCCCCCTCGATTGCCTTCTGAACGACCATGAAATGTGCTATCTTGATTAACGCCTGTAAATTCGACCCCTACATCTCCGGGTCTCTCTAACTGTTGTCCGTCGGGGCAACTCCTAATACGGAGGCGGCTTATACGAACGCGCTCTCGTACTCGCGCTCGACGAATCGTTGATTTAATAACTCGATGCAAAAATCCAAACACGCCCGTTGAATGGGCCTTAATTTTTGCATCTCCTCTTCGCCCTTCTGGCCCTTCCCGCCGTCTTCTCCGTCGGCGTCCTCCTCCTCCTCTTCTTCCTCGTCCTCTTCTTCTTCCTCGTCCTCTTCTTCTTCCTCTTCGTTACCTTCCCCGCCTTTAACCTCCCGCTCTGCCTCTTCGATTAACCTGACGAACGCGCTGAACTGACTGCGGGTGTACTTATACTCCGGCTATCCCAATCGTGCTCCCGCTGCGTCTGTATGAAGAACATCAATACCTACTACCGCTACCGGCCCCGATTATTACTCGATTCCTCGTCTATGTACGGCTGGTACCGGGTCTGATGCTTTTGCGTCCTGATCGCCTGCATGCGTATCGATACACCCGTCCGCTTCGCCACGCTCTCCTGACTGATACGGGTGACGTCCTTTATCACCTGCTATACGGCCGCCTCGATCTGCTCGTTCGGATCGTCTTTTTCCTTATCGGCGGGCTTCTATCGTGTATTCTTCTTTTCGTCCTCCTCGCCGCCCGGCTTAACGATGCACCGCGATAAATCCTCGCGGTTCTTGCCGACCGAATACTTCTGCCACTGCATCCGCTCTAATCACGGGTTCGTCTGATCCCTTTCGGCGTCCTGAACGATGGCGACCGCCTCCTTCTCGGCCTGCTCGAACCGGGCCTGCATCTGCTGCCACGCCCGCGCCCACGTGTCTCTGCTGCTGTCGTTATTACCGCCATCGCCGTTTTCGCCCGCTCTGTACTCGTGTTCGGCCGGCTGCCGCACCTCGAAATACTGCTATCTGTGCCGGCTCTTGAAAAACCGTTGGCAACGGACCGCCCTTGCGGCCTTCTGGAACCGCCTCTCGACCCGCTCGCCCTTGCTCTTGCCCGACCCGCACTTTCGGCTGTCGGACGACCACTGATGCTCGATGCGCCAATGCTTCTTCATCGCCAATCTGTCCCGGCAAATATACCAGCACCTGTCCGGCTTTAACTCGCATATCAACCCGTCCTAATGCAACGGCAACTCCGGGATCGGCTTGTCACCGCCTACAGACACCTGAAATTCACCGGGGAACCTAACTAATCCGGTAAACGCCACGACCTGCTGTGCGATCTCCTCTGCCTTGTTTCCGCTGATGCCGTGATGTCTGCCCTGCAAATGCCCTGTCACCTAATTCCGCCATACCGCGTGCCGGTACTCCTTGCACACCACGACTCCGTACTCTCCCAAATGCTGAAAATACTCGGCTGCTTCAGCCATGTTAACTTGCGCTTGCTGTACGCTTGTTATTTTGCTATTATATGCTCGTTGATTCGCTGCTTCCTGCTTGCTTTTTCGCCACGCTATGCGGGAAACCGCGCTGTCCTTCCCCCTTTACGGCTTTGCTATCGAACCGACTACTCTAACCCTTGCTTGCTCAAACTCTCTGACTCGGCGCGCCGCTGCGTGCTACACGTTCGCGCACTGCATACGTGCCCGGCGATATTGCGCTCTTAACCACCACCGCGCTCGGGCCGCTTCAACCCCATCAATCTTACCCCAACTTACTTTTAACTGACATTCTGCGCCTAAACCCGCGGTCGGATGGGCGTGCCGTGCGCGGGAAACGTGACACGAATCTGACATCTTTTTGCTGAATCGACCCTACTCAATCGACGGTACTCGTAACCTAACCCTAAACTTTAATTTTGTATGGGGCCTGAATCGACCCTTATAACGGTGGATTGGAACATATATTTTAAAGGGTAGAGTCGATTCGACCATATATCTTAGGGCACTGCAACTCTGAGATGGATGGGCCGCGGTATTCTGGTGGATGGGCCGCATCGTAGTGTATGGGCCGCGAGCGGGACGCAGCACGGCCATGCGAAACGGGCGCTTAACGCGGCGGTAACTAGATCGACAAGAGCCGGCGGACCGGGTCTAACACGCAAATCTAATAAGTTGAGCTACGGGGCGCTGGTAGGAGCTGGACTGGATGGGGTGGTAGGACGTGACGTGTGGTTGCCGGGGCTTGTGCGGCGCAAAGAGTCGTATAGACCGCTTCGGAGAAGCAGCACGGCGAGCTGCTGGCGGCCTAGGTGTTGCTCTAGACGAGCGGGTGGCGAAGGTAAGCGTGGTACTGTTGGCCGGGACGGGTTTACGTCAACACTTCGCGCATGGCGGCCACCATGGATGGGGAGAGGCGGCGGAGGAACGCCGTTCTACGGCTGCGGATGTGGCACGACAGGTATGGTGCGAGCGGCGGAAGGGAGTGACTGGTGGAGCTGCAGGGGCTAACCATTACGCTGTTATTTTCTCCCCCGGAATTTTCTTCAGCTCAAACTCCGGCAATGGCTAACGTCAAGATCCTCGCCTTAACCTCCCCATATTCGCCTTCCGATGCCTCCTGCAGCGACAACCCTTGGTCAGATGCCTCGCGTGCAGCGCGACCCAGCTCGCAAAAACTCTTCCACATAACCGGAACTGCAAAGCCATCACCAGAATGAACCCAAGTCACGACGGTAAATATGTCGTTCAGGTACTCCCGGGCCAGCGGCGACACCGATTCCCAGGCTTCAGATTCTTCCTTCTCTCCGACTCCGTTATCCGTGTCCCGATCAGTTATCTTCGCTGCATCCGCACTTGTTGTGTCTTCTCCTCTGTCCGATACTAGCTCGGGGATGATCGAGTCGAAGAGCAATAGAGCGACAAAGCGTCCGTAAGCGCGCTCGAAGGCATCGGCATTGGCGACGCGAATGGCGGTCCTGAAATCGTCAAGGTAGGGTTGCAGGTGCGGCTGCGCAAACTCACGCGGGGGCAGTGTGGGGTGCTACCTGCATTAACAGGCCGAGATCTCGCGTCAACTCGCTCTTGACGGTCCGCTTGGCGTTACTAGCAGCGGGGCTCGAGAGATCGCGTTGACATTTCCCCGTTGCAGGCGGTGGCGACGGGACACGGTCGTCTTCACACGACGTCTCTCGAATAACAGAGACGGAGGAGGGGCTCGCCGGAACAAGGATCTGGTACTGCTGGGGTTGCGGGGATTCCGGGGACGGCTCGTCAAGCAGAAGTCGAGTTAAGTCGCTCTTCGCGGTCCGCTTAGCGTTACTAGCAGTGGGGCTCGAGGGATCGCGTTGACGTTTCCCCGTCGCAGGCGGTGGCGACGGGATACTGTCATCTTCACACGTCTCTCGCATAACAGAGGCGCAGGGGCTCGCCGGAACAAGGGTCTGATACTGCGGGGGCTGCGGGGGTTCCGGGGACGGTTCGTCAAGCGCAAGTTTGCTCCAGTCGAGAATTTGCATGCGTGTGAGGTGCATGTCCCACTGCTTGATGACATCGGCGTGAAGACCGGTAGACAAAACCCGGAGCTGCTCTTCTAGACGTTGACTGTGCTTGAGGTAGAAGGAGAAGCAGAGCACTTCGGAGATTGACTTGAACTGCATAAGATCATGGGCAGTCCTGGTGCGTGGTCGGAGGACGGCGGCACCGGAAGGCCTGGACCACACAAGGCCGGGCCGGCGGAGCTGGATAGTAACCTGAAGAGCGCGACCGGCTGTGAAAAAGCCTGCGTCCCTCAAAGCCGAGGAAACGTGAGAGTGCCCAAGGTCGCCCTCGTCGACAGCGACGCATTCCAACGGCGAAATTTGGCCAAGACGTGGTAAGGGGACTGTGTATATGAACGGACGCATCACCGATTTGTTTCCAACGGCCACGTCCACCATCAGTATAAACCTTATTGCAACTCGACCTTCCTCCCCATTGTAGTATGCCTGGAATTTGAAGTCTGCAGCATTTTTCTTGCTGGAATCGAGATGGATGAGGGTGCACTCGTCGCCTCGTATGGGGTCGTGCCAGACTGGAAAGGCGCGCTGGCTGATGTGCGGAGAAGGATTGGTGGAGGTGGAGAGAGCGGCGGTGGCAGCGACGGCGTCATCCATGTGGATAGGGCCCGACACTATAGTGTTAGCTTACAGAAGACAGGAATAGAGCAGGCTAAAACGCAACGCCCAAATGGCAGGATGGAGGATATTGAGGAGGAAGAAAGAGGTCCGTCGACTGATCCTGAACCCCAGCCGCACGGAGCGGTTCACAACAGACAACCCTGACGGATAGTCGCGGACGCGGTGCGCGCCGGACCCCAGCCGCTCGATGGCGGATCACAGCAGGGACTAAATCTGATGGATGGTTGCAGGGTCGCCGATGCTGCAATGGAGGTGCGCAGCTCTGAACCCCAGCCGCACGGAGCGGTTCACAACAGACAACCCTGACGGATAGTCGCGGACGCGGTGCGCGCCGGACCCCAGCCGCTCGATGGCGGATCACAGCAGGGACTGAATCTGACGGATGGTTGCAAAGTTGGCGATACCGCGATGGGGTTGCAGGTGGGGAGTGCCGAGAGGGAGTCGAGGAACGAGATGCCGCAAAGCGACCGACACGAGGACTCTTAACCCGCGGGAGCATGAACACTCCTTCTGTCGAGCAAGGCAGTTCGATTTAGCAGTGGGATGTTGCGCATCGACGTGGAGGCTGTTGCAGATGATGGCAGCGGTTGCCACGTGTGGAAAGCAGTTGATTGAGAGAGGTGGAGGAAGAGGCGGGCGAAAGCGTATACATACGCTAGCCCGCCCGGCTCGGTGATTACTAAGCTGAGGGCTAAACTATAATAGGCAGGATAAGCGATGCCCGGAGTCCAGCAGCCGGTGGTGTGACTCAGCGGAGGGTTCGGCGACAAGGGTTTTCTGCCGCTAAGAGAGGCAGTTAAGAGAGCTTGGAAGGCAGTGGTTACTGAAGAGCGCTTAAGGGACCTACTTAATACTATGCCCCAGCGCTGTCAGGACGTGATAAGACGCAGATGGGTGGGACACTAAGTGGTAACGTGTTTCACCACTCACCCGGCCACACCAGTCATCCGGCCACCCCACCAACACCAAAACGCGCCCTGGTGAAAATCAGCAATGACATCAACACAGAACCAAGAATCACACCAGAAAGAGGGTAGACTACTCCTTGCTAAGCAGGCTATTCAAATCAATCGAATTTCGAGCATTCGCAAGGCTGCAACATCGTACGATATACCTCGAA
This sequence comes from Macrophomina tecta, assembly GCA_024180945.1. Classification (NCBI taxonomy): domain Eukaryota; kingdom Fungi; phylum Ascomycota; class Dothideomycetes; order Botryosphaeriales; family Botryosphaeriaceae; genus Macrophomina; species Macrophomina tecta. Next base: position 1,258,197 of record JAKSGN010000023.1, read on the forward strand.
CTACTCTCCAAGATCATCTCAATGGAACAGCCCCACGAAGCGTGTCTAATTCGCAAAAACGAAAGCTGCAGCCGTCCGAAGAGAAGGCTTTAGTTGAGTGGATTCTAAGCCTTGATCGGCGAGGATTCCCTCCCCAGGTCATTGATGTACGAAGGATGGCAGACTGTTTACTCGCAGCGCGCGGCCATAATCCTCCACCTCAACCAGTCGGCAAGAACTAGATATCTCGGTTTACCAACAACCAGCCCGAGCTTAAAATGAAATGGAATCGAAAGTTCCATTTACAACGCGCCAAATGCGAGGATCCAGACACGATTAACGCGTGGTTTACGCGTGTTCAAGAGACGCGTCAGTCATACGGCATTCTCGACGACGACTTCTACAATTTTGACGAGACAGGGTTTATGATGGGTGTAATTGCGACATCTAAGGTCGTCACAAGCTCTGATACGACCGGTCGAGCAACTGCTGTGTAACCAGGGAACCGTGAGTGGACAACGGCAATCGAGGGCATCAACGCGTCCGGCTGGGCGATTCCGCCGTTCATCATCCTAGCAGGGAAGGTGCACCAGTCAAACTGGTATCGAGAACTGCCGGCTGACTGGGTAATTGCCGTAAGCAGCAATGGCTGGACGACAGACCAGCTCGGATTTGAATGGATCAAGCACTTCAATACGCACACAGAGTCTTTGTACGAAGGGAGCCTACCGTCTCCTCATCCTCGATGGCCACAGCAGCCACGCAACGCCCGAATTTGACCAATACTGTATGGCAAATAATATCTTCACGCTCTGTATGCCTGCGCATACATCGCATCTTCTCCAGCCGCTTGATGTAAGCTGCTTCTCCCCCCTCAAGCGCTCGTACGGTCAGGAGGTTCAGGAAAGCGTCCGCCAAGGAATCCACCATATTGACAAAGACGACTTTCTCGCAATATACTCGAAGGTGCGCCCATCAGTCTTTACGGGTCAAAATAGCAGAAGTGGATTTCAAGCCACGGGGCTTATACCGTATAACCCACAACGCGTCTTATCGTCGCTTACCGTTACCAAAACACCCTCTCCACCAGGTACGGCGAACGGACAAGCACCTCAATGGACGTCAGAAACACCTCATACTTTGGCTCAGCTAGAGAAGCAGGCTCGGCTCATACGGGATCTCATCCAGCGCCAATCTCAGAGCCCGACGAGCCAAGCATTTAGTCAACTTGTGAAGGGATGTCAGATGGCGATGAATTCAGCTGTGATACTTGCAAAGGAGAATTCGGAGCTTCGTACAGCTAATCAACGGCGAAAACAAAAGCCGCAATACCGGCGAAGGTATATTGCACAGGGAGGCGCTCTGCAGGCTCAGCAGGGGCAGTTCTTGGTTCACGGGATAGAAAATGGGGAGGAAGAGGCTGATCAACGGGAGGCGACAGCTGTACGACAACGTGCGCCGCCAACGTGCAGTAACTGTCATTTTCAAGGTCACACAATGCGCCGGTGCCCTGAGATTCAACGAACGGTTAGATAGGAATTTTAATTGGATTTAAGGCGTTGTGGTGGAATATTTACGCGGTGACGCGTCTTGGGTTTGGTGGGGTGTCCGGACACACCAGTCATCCGGACACCTCGTTTCTCACCAAAAATCACACAATTTGCAGCGCGATATCGCAACAACCACTGCGTAATAAAATCCCAAAACTTAACCTTAAGCTGGTCGATATATTCCGCTTCCTCCTTGGTGAGTGCATACAAATCTATGAACTAGACATGGAGATGTGACATTTTCGACTACAAGTTTTGCTGAAACCTTAGTATGTGAACATTCACCTCGCCAATCGCCTAGAAAATAAGAAAGAAGAAATAGAGTATATATAAGATCTAAAGAATTCACACTTGGATGTTATTGTATAGATGTTGTTGAGATATCGCGCTGCAAATTGTGTGATTTTTGGTGAGAAACGAGGTGTCCGGATGACTGGTGTGTCCGGATGACTGGTGAAACACGTTAACGTGTTTCACCAGTGAGCTGCGCACCCCAGTGAGCTGCGCACCGCGTTTCTCCCCAAAAATCGTAAATTTGGCAGCACAATATCTCCACAGTCACCTAATAAAAACTGCTAAAATTCCATTATTAAGCTTTTATACGTTCAATGTTTTCTCTTTCTCATTTTTAGAGTGATTGACAAGGTGAGTGTTGACATGCAAGAATTGGAGCAGATTTTAGGGTCCAAAATTACATTTCTCCATGGCCACTTGATGCATTCTTATAAATTTAAGATGGGAATAGTGGAATATGTGTGCGAACTTATCCGTAGAGTTTTAGAAGTTGTTATCTAGTGGTTGTGGAGATGCTGTGCTGCCAAATTTACGATTTTTGGTGAGAAACGCGGTGCGCAGCTCACTGGGGTGCGCAGCTCACTGGTGAAACACGTTAGGCTGCATTAGGCCAAAAATGCGCTGACAGGTACCGACCTGCGTGGCGGATTCGTCTTCCGCACCACACAACTTATTACTGATAGCATGCCTGTGTCATGATATGATTTTCAGAATCCATCAGTGTCCTGTAAAGGTTTTGCAGAGAATAAAAAAGCCAATAGTGGTGTTGTGGAAGGGAAATATAGCTTGTGGCGTTAAGGCGTACTCTGCAGAAACCCGGCAAGAGAGCAACAAACTCTGTGTAATTTAATAGATTAAAAAAGTTCAAGTGTTGAGTTGTAGCTATGAAGCTCACCGAAGGTAGTTTTCCAAGCATATCAGCAGAGTCGCACCTTCTATATTGCTTGCAACTTCAAGTACCTCGGTCATTTTTCGGTACACAGGGTTTTTCGTTACACCGGGGGGGAGGTTAGATCTTGTCAATGGCCGAACATATGTACACAAGTGATTAATTAACTAAGAGGAATAAGAGGAATAGGAGGGGGAGAAGGTGGATGAAGCAGTCTGCCATGGAACGGGACCCTTGAATGGAGTCGTGAAATAACCGGGACCTTGGTTGACCTTCCAGAGAGGATCGAAAATGTCCTTAACTTCCTTGATAATTGACAGGGCAGCCGCCTCGGCTTCTACAAGTCCGACTCTCTCCATAGCCGATCGGATTTCACCAACATCAAACCCATTCTGATTAGCTGCGCGTAGTCCTGTCTGTAGGCCCCGCTCAATCTTTTGTAGTCCTAGGAGAGACGGAAGGATAGCGTCTGCCCGCACATGCCTCAATTTGTGGAGAGATTCGAGACAATCGTAAAAGTCGAGATGTGTCGCGTCCGCCAGGATGAAGCCTCTGTCACTGTCCAAAAAGACCTGTCTGTAGAAAATTTGGGCTCCCAAAGCATCAAGAGGCTCCACAAAGTCAGAAAGACGTTTCAGGACTCTGTCCCTAGCACTGTATACTTCATCATAAAACTTTTCAGTTTACTCAAAGACAAAGCTCCCTGGACGCCCTTTTTATTTCTTTGCGAAACTTCCAGAGCCGCCCAGAAACGTGCATGGCCGCTGAAGTAAAGAGCGCCTGGTGCTTCAAATGGTACGCAACCTGGATTAGAAGGCAGGGGTGGTCCAAGTAGACGTTACAGTCAAGGTTGGGGGTAAAAATCCTCCCAATGAACGCATCGCCCACTTCGGAAGTGCACCCATAGGCGGCAATCTTCTTAGCGACACCAACGATAAAGGTTGATCTCTCTGACCGCAAGTTATGGGTATATTGGAGTGGCGAGCACATGACGCCCAGTACGACTTCGTGGACTTCGCAAGCCTGGATAGCGGAATCACTCTAGTTGATCCTCTGCGATAGCGGTTTCGTCGTGTCCCGAGCATTGATGGTAATCATGTCAGGATCTTGAACGTTCAGTGGAGTGTCGAGAAATGGGAAGAGGAATGTGTTCACCACCTTTGGTAATAATTTCCATTCTGCAACGTCATTGACATTATTTCCAGGCATAACAGCAAATTGCTGCGGGAACTGATCTTCGGAAAATTCGGCAAAGTGTATAGAGTTATCTCGCAAGTCTTTCTTGCGAAACCTTAGACTTCGCAGGCCAAGTAAAATAAGTACTTCAGCCTCATCGATAAGTGGTGGGGTTGAATCCATAAGCCGCCTTCGTTTGCGGCCTCTGGCACCCGTAGAATTTACCATCTTTCGTCAAGACCCGGAAGACGGAGCACGGCGTTTGGGGGGCATACTACAATGACCTGACAAAAGTCTGCGCACGCCGTTTAGCGAAGTGATCACCCTCCTAACCCATTAAACTCCTACTTCTCAAGGCAACGTATAAAGGCGAACCTAAAGCCTTCTTATGAGAGAATAATGGCCGTAGAAAAAGGCTATGACGTTAGAAAATCAAAATATTGCTTTATATAATGAAGATTCCTAAATATTTCAAAAATTAGAAATTGAGACTTATTCTTCTATTTGCATTTTTAGCTACTTAAATATCACTTTTACTATCGAGAAGGTCTACATGCTTCTAGATAATTAAATAAAACCTAATATGTAGCGTGGATATGTAGTAGTAATAAGTAGTTATCAGATAGTGCTCATAGAAAGTAAGAGGATGGCCAAAATTTACTTCTTCCCATTCAAATTCGCTAAAATATTTACGTCCGAAAGTAAACTAAGTCCCATACTAATAACCACGGAATATTGTAACACAATATTTATATAGAAGGAGCTGATTTAATAAGTATAGGGACCCTTATGATTTGTTCTCTTGCATACGTTGAGATGCGACGTTGCGAAGTCGGCCATTTTCGGTGTAAAACGGCCGAGTACGCAGACTTCTGTCCTAGTACTGTAGAACCAAAAATAAAAGCCCTAAAGCTAAGGATGAGCGAAGCAATGTGGAAACCGCGGTGTATTGGGAGCGAGCTTGTTTTTTTTTTTTTTTTTTTTTTGAGTGGTAGGCCAAAAGCTTACGAACTTGGTGATTCCAAGTCATGGTATTTGTAATGTACATACACCCGAGTTTGAGTCAAGAAATCAATTGCAGATGGTCCACCACGGGACCCCTGCTACGCCGCATGAAAGAATAGCGGTGAATGACGATCAATATCCGCGTAATTCCTTCGGGCCGTCTATGTGCATATTGTACAACAGGCCGCTTCATAGGCTCGGTTCTGTCAGGTGGAGCTCTCGGTCCCGCGGGCCCAAGACCTAGGGCAGGCGGACTCGGGCGCGTCGGATAGCGCTCACAGATGTCAGCGTACACGGCATAGTGCGCGCACATGCTGGCATGCATTAATATGGTTCCCCGATTCCAAGTTGTCGATCACATCGTTAAGTGCTGGGTGACGGTTGCCTCGGACACAGATCGTCAGAGCAACGGCAAGTCCCATCGCGGGCCGTTAGAGCTACGGAATTTCCCGGCGCAGGTCAATGGAAAACCACGCAGCGGCATATCGGGCGCAGCACCCCACGCCGGGGGGATCACAGTCGTGGCGGAGTTCGATAGAATTGGCAGGTGTACTTGTTCATAGCCATCAACTCCACACCGCTCTGTTAGCGAACCAAGCAATAAATTGGCTATTTGACAGCGCTACCGCAAACCAGGATTTGCAGCCTATTCATGCCCTGACGATGGAATTCAAAATTCACCTTAATCTAGACGGTAAGTACGAGGTCAAGGATGCTTCAGACATCTTTAATCTTTCCTACAAGGAGCGAGACGGCTTAGACGATGCGGCCCGGAAAATTTTGACAGTCATTAAGGATGCATCGCAGCTCGAGGAAGTCAAAAGAGAGGTTTTGCGGAGGAAGAGCACTTACAATAATGGCGAAAGGATGAAGAATAGCAACGTTCGCCCATTGAGCAAGATGGTCCACCGCTTCGATGCTTCAATGCCGCCATCATGCAATGCACCATTAAAGGTAAAGGCATTCGTGATTGGATCAATACAAGAAAGCGAATGGCAGAAGATCGAACGCTGCGAGAAAATACAAAACGACGTATTCTGGTGCTGGGCCGAAAAGTATCTGCACGACGTCGCCCAACCCGCAGACGATTGGCTAGAAAAACTCAAGAAAGCAGCATGGAATAAGGAGTTCCGAAGCTCAGCAAACGTTCGTCAATTGGACAAAGGTTGGTTTGATATTGTTCGTTGCGTCATTTTTGACTGTTAATTGTCGCAGAAATCCAGGAAGAACTGCTCAGCAGATCCAACGATGGCAGAGTTGAAGGATGGTCGTCTCCAACAGCCTCACTCGTCACAGCACGAGAAGAATGGGGCAACGGTCCGGGAAGAACGTTCGGCGAAACTCCTGCGCCTAAGCAGTGGCATGTATCCCCTCTACCGCCATCCGCATCCCCAACATCCTCTGTTGGAGTTCTGCCGGCGCGATCGGGATTACTGCCGAACAAAAGACGCCGAATTGAAGACGATGGCGACGACGAACGCCTACAACGGAATCAGAGCCGGGACGGCCAGGATCCGCTGGCGTTACATCAACAAGGTTTGCACAGGATGCAGCGTTCCCGCATGCAATGGGTTACTCACGACTTTTCGGCAGACACGGGCGGCATGGTCGCAGTTGTGGCGGATCACGCCAACGTTGGCAACGCCACGTCACCGGATCAAAATCTCTGGCAATACTTGCGGACGTCGGCCGTGGCCTCTCCTTGCGAAAGCGCAGAGCGGCCTGCACCAGCGCGCCCGGCCTCTGCAACCCAGCCCATAGTACAGTATCAGACTATCCAGACTCCAGTAGGTCCGCCGCAAGCTGCCCAGATGGAATTGGGTCAAACACAGACGCCCAGCACGGCTGCGCGAGCCGACCGGATGGGCGGTCTGACGTCTACGATGGTACAGCAGCCTATCGTAGTGACAACTCACCCGGGGAGTAGCCCGCCTGCACCAGAGCTCCATCACCTGTCAGGGGAAGAAGTAAGCGCAAGTTCGGCGGAAAGCCCACTCCCGGCATCGCGGGCTGCCGTTCTTATGGGTGCACAAGCCGGCTTATATCCCGAAGCTCTCTTGGGCAGAAGATCTACAGCCGCACTTGATGGCAAGACGAGATATACTCAGGGCTCCCTGATGGATTCTATTGGTACCCAAATAGCTGAAACCAGTGTGTCGAATAGAATACAGGAGGGCGGATACGCGGCCGCGAACGAAGGAAGGGTTGTGGGTGCTGAAAGAAGCAGCTCAGCAAACGCCAACCACGTCAGCCAAGCGGATGAGAGACATTTCATCTATTGGAATGAAATGTGGTCTGGTGCGGATTATCAGTAGCGGCAGTGCTTACGGAGTAGAATTCCCAATCATATTCTCCCATAGGCCCTTGGAATTCCAAGATAGTCCCGGCCTCAGTCTCATCTGCGCTGGGAATGATGACGGCGAGACCCCCTCCCGACACCTGTTCCATGCTACCGTGTTTGCGGACATAGATTTGCTTGCCGTCTGGTACGAAGCAAACGGATATAATTTTCACCTCCTGCGGTGACTTGGTCGATGGGTCAGGCAAAGGCGGATTCAGAATGATATCTGCATTTTTGGGACCCGTCTTGGGAGGCTGGTCGAGGGAAAGGTGTGTAGCGAAAGGATGCTTTAGTTGCACTGGCGCGCGCACGAGATTGGGAAGCTGCTCATGCTTGGAATTGTCAGCTCCGTGTCCAAGATGCAGCCGCTCGACGTCAATTCCCACGCACAAATCCTAAGTGGTGGGCAGCTTCTGCTATCAGTTCTTGCCTCGTGCGGCTTCGAGGGGTATCGTTATTGACGAAAGTGAATCGGGGGTACATCGCATGATGATGTGGATTCACCGCCAGATGTCTCGAGATGCGAGGGCGACGGCCGGAGCCGGAAATAGCTTGTTCCTTTCTGATTGCCAAGCCGGCACGTTTCACTCTTGCTGCCGTTTCGACTTATCGGCGACCGCACCGTCCACGGCCCAACTTCTCTCCACCTCCTCATTCCACTGTTACCGCACGGCTACTTCCTCCCCCGCCATCCACTACCGTCCTGCACCGCTGTCCCCACCGCCACCTTCGTATGGGTATCTTGGTCTGGGATGAGCGTGGACAAGCGGTCGCGCTTTCGAACCCTTTCCTCAATCTGGTTATAGACTAGATCTTGCCACTAGCAATATTGTCGGACTCGAGTGATTTTAAGCAGGCAGAAAGTGCACAAATCATTGAGGGCAAGGATGGCACGGCATAGGAAGAATGGATATTGGCTACATGACCATATTGCCGTTCATTGCTCCATCGGAAACACGGGAAATCAAGGGTTAGCTACAACCTTCCACCGAACAGAAAGAGAGCCATCGTGCAATACACAGCCTTCTGGTCGTAGAAAGCCCGTTTCAACCCTCTCGACAGTCGTAGCCGCCGAGTGCAGATCCATCAAGTAGTCGGCCAAGAGTGTCAAAGCGTTGGACGTTTTCGCTCCAGGAATGTTGCTCCTGGTTGTTTATCGCGCCGCAACCACCTTTGTACATATGATCCAAATCAAGCTCAGGCGCCATGTTTTCGAAATGGGCGGTTGCCGGGCTAGATGATAGGTTAGCTTAGGCGCATGCTAGAGAAAATAAGCGTCAACGACGGATGGGTAAACCTTCCTGTGAAACCGCGCTGAAGAGAGGAACGGGCGCGAAGAGTCCGCACAACGGCGAGGTAGCGTTGGACAGGCTGTAGCGAGACATCACCTAGCGCGAAGTGCCACCGCAGCGACGGCCCGCTGTGCCGCACACATCCGCAGCTACGGAGTTCTCCAGAGGCATAGAAGGAGGCGGCGAGGCAGCTTAAGCGGGTGTAACCCGAAGAATTAGGTCGTTGTGGGTTTCTCTGCAACATCACCGGCATCTCCGGATGACCGTCGAGGTGAATGAGCGATTCAGGCGCCTGCGGGTTGACATCCCTGAACTCCCGCATCCAGTAGATAAAGCTGCTTTCGTCGGCTATCTTGACCAGCTTGGTTTGGGGAATAAGAGAGACTGGTTCATTTCCGCGAGCTCTGTGCGCGATACTAGGCTTGCCGACATAACGGACCTGGACGATAGGCGGTGGCACCATCTTCCTGGCTAATTGTTAGCCATGGCCGAGCGGGCCCATCACTTCTCGGCCGCCCACCACATCTAGACTGCCCAATCATTTTTAAGCGCCACGTCATATTTGAGCCTCCTGGAATCCTCAATGTTATCCCTCTGTTTGCCCAAACACTTCTCCCTCAAATCCCGCCCTCCGCCTTACTCCCTATCTGCGGCTCCGTTCCCCTACTCAGTGGCCTTGAAAATGCTTCTCACACTTACCTCACACCAAGTCCCTTCATCCCGTACCTCCGGAAGTCCTGACGGAGTTCGAATAAACTACATCTCCAGGCCATCTCAGAGGCTTTGCCGCACGGCTCACTCTTCTATCTCGCAGGTACGTATTATCCTCGTCTGCGAGGGCCTTCGCACACTATTAATACACAACACAGAGACATAAGCTGCGGCGGTCTCACTGTTCCAGCACACGACCGGTATCGGCACCTAAGGGATCAGACGGTGGGACAAAATCCAGGGTGTCCAGTCCGGAAAGCCTTTCTCTTTTGAACAGGCGGATCGACCAACTGGAGAAGAGGATGCTTGTAACAGATATCCGGACCATGAAGCTTCTAAGAAAGGTTGAAACCTACCTAAAGAGGAAGATGGCCAATCCTACGGCATCAGAATCCGAATGACCTAAGTCGGCTAGTAAGCTAATATAAGAGATTATAAATGCATAGGCATTAAAAACATGATTTAGCTACTATAGTTTCGTCGAACGTCTCTGTAGGCCTTATCGCATGTTTTTATTGCTCTGTGTTGACCAACAGAACCTTGTCGCTTCCTGCACTGTATTGATGTTGATTATAACACGCCGCTGGAAAGACCGGACACACTCTGAGAGACAGCCAGCACTTGGAGGCCACTCGACCGCTAGGTCTCCGCGTCGGTTACATCCGTAAGCTCCATTTCACTGTGAAATGAAGCAAGTAGCCTGTAAGTGCTCCAATAGCGATCCACAGTGGTACGGGATCACGGTCATGCGTGTCTTCCGCAGCAGGAAGGCCGCGTTCGTCCCTTTTCTGGACGCTTGCGTGTCACCGACTCCGCGGGATTCGAGTCCAATGTACCGCTTCGACGCGATATCGATGAGCAGGTAGAGCCCTGTACTCCGGCGCTAGCACTGGTACGCTGAGTAGCCGGGCCATTCACGGACCAGCGTACTAAGAATGGAACAAGGACCCTAACATACTTACGATAGGCTGAAATCCCAGCGGTATGAGTGCTTGTGGAAACAAGTAGTGTGTCCGCTTGAGCACACCCGTCCAGGCCACTTCTTCCGAAGCGACGCGAGATGACGAGATGCACGTCTTGTCGCTTGTGGGAGTCGCCTCTATGCAACTATTATAGAATGATCAGTCTGGCTGTTTGGTTTTGTATAACAGTAAGTGGGATTAGGGCAATCTAAGGCTCATATGGTAAAGGATGGTTAAGTGAATAGTGAGTATCTATTGATAAGACAGAAAGGCGAAAGTAGAAATCCCGCCAGCGAAGTTCAAGGTCGTCGCCATAGCTGAATAGGTGAAGTGAACTAAACAGGTGGAAAACGGATCAAAAGTCGATGATCCCGTATGTGGATATAGCAGGTCAGTCATTGTTCCTAAACCACAAGGGCCTGCATGTCAGGCATTCGCCTTCAATTGATCAGTGTGCTGCAATGAATTCTGGGTTGGATGACTTCTAGCCCCATACGGAGCGGTCCTCCGCTTTCGCGATAGCCCAGCCATTCTCTGGACACCTGATCTTGCCAGCTATAAGCCGAGTTCCCTGCAATCATCCTGTCCAGAGAATTCTACATTCCCGTATCTCTGCTGTTGCCTTGATGTTGTCGGAGCCTGTGCTTCCCGAGTTGTTAAAGAAGACGTGAAGAACGGCGAAGGTTCAGTAGGAGATGATGAGAAGGACCAACTCTGAAGCTGTTTGGAAGCGATGATGATTCGTATGCTACATAGTTTCTCATAGTTGATAAGCGTATTACTTATTCGATGTCGCTTGCAAATAGCGCTTCAGTGAAGTCGAAAAGTTGCTTCATATGATGCTGCACACGGTCAAGATGATAAAGCATCATTCGATAATCCATCCCCATCTTCTCCTGGCGTTCTATCATATCATCCAGGGCTCTCTCATGCCGGAAACCCTCTCGGGTGCACATGCAATGTTCAGTTTGGACCAAGGGGACGTTGGCTTTTTCTGACGGTAACAAGTCAGACAATGCAGGGTCTTGATCCAGTCGTGACAGCTCATCTGATGGAATTACTCCAGCAGCCTTGCAGTGGGCTGGTGCGACTAGTCTCTAGAATTGCATCTTAATAAAGTTTTCTTAAGGATCATTTGCGATGACATACTTTTTTTATCGTAGCCCGAATTTCATCTTCGGGACCGGATGCCTTAAGTTTGTGCTTCTGTCTAGCAGAACGACCGGAGGGACTCATTCCTAGGCTATTTATTGAATTGGATGTCTTTTTCGGAGACACATAGGCATGGCCAGCTTCATTGACAAGAAGCTCGAGTTCGGATCCCCTGCTATAGTCTGCATCCCGGCATGCTTTGAAAAACGAAAGGTCTTTTGGTGCATTCATTGAAGGGCTATCAGATCGCATCGTGAGTCTTCGTGGCGAGACAGTCGATATCATGCCCTCGTCCTGATCCAGATATCCGAAAGGAGCATCCCGCTGAGGCAGAAAAGTCGATTTCTCATTGGAACAGCTAAGTGGAGAAGAGGGGAAGCTTCCCGATGATGGTGGCGTGGAGGTCTCCCCGCGATCTGGAGAGAAGATAGCTGGAAGTGGTGTCGCTGGTGCAAGTACGTCCCAAGGATCATCCAAACCCGTGGAAAAATCAGTAGTAAGTATAGATTCAGTAGAGAATAGGAAGGCAAAAAAGTCATCCGTCGTCTCAGGAGTCGGATTCTATCATGTGTTAGCGTTGAATTCGAATTGGGGAAGGGTTGTCTTCACATTAATATCCATGGCTTAGACCTCACAGTAAGACAATTGTTATTCAGAAGCGTTTGGAGACGAGTCTCAAGGTGCGCGAGAGAGCAACCTTTTAAGGGGGTCAAATCGGGAGCCCACGAAGAATAGTCGAAGTGAATCTTGTCATTTTTGCACGAATCATGCTGCTGGCTCCGTGGCTGGGCAATAATTATGCCGAATCCACCTGAGCGTCCCCACCGACTGTTTCGCACGTATTTTCTTTCAAAGCTGTCTGAGAACCATCATTCTTGTCCCTCCGTTTGCTAATCAATGATCCCGCTCGCCCCAACCAGTCGTCGCCGTACGTCCGCATGAGCTCATCGGTCTCCGCAACCGCTGCGTATAGTGATGCGTCGGCACCCCTTGCGCTTTCATACAATTTTGGTACCTGAGCTCGTAGATCTAAAATTTCTTCGTAGCACTCTAAATTTTTAGGGTCCGTCGCCAGTCCTGCCTTCTTGCACCACGAAAGGAGGTATGCAAAGAAGGCTTTGAGATCTGGTGAGGGTAACAATGTGGGTGTCGGAAATGCCGTTGAGCGCCGTGATATTCGCAAATTTGGAATCGGGCTTTCTAAAGGTTAACGTATCCATGATCCTGTCTGGCTTAGAATGAGATCTGCAGTGAATCAACACAAAATATTTGGATTTCCAAGTGAATAAATATGCGTAAACGACCCGCGCTGAGCTGGAACGTCTCCCCTGTCAATTTGTCCTTGTTCATCGGTCCGTCTCTGCTATCTTCTCTCACAGGATGGCTTCGTCTCATAAATGTGGGACGAGCAATGCATTATGCTTACTGTGGAAGTACACAATTACTATAACACTTTTATGATGTCATCAATTTGTGAGATGGAGACACAAGTCCACTTCAGGCAGTGGGTCTCCGTATCATTCATTAGATGACTTTATTAATGTAGATCATGTAGAGTGGACAATTTGCACACAATTCAAGCTTGCGCGATTGGTTCCAGATCTTCCTCCAATGATGTACTTGAAAAGCAGTAAATGAGGTAACTAGTAGGCATTTTTTTTAACACCACACTGGGTATGCGAGAGCCCTGGAAAGACGAAAGAGAAGTTTCACGCTCTATTTTGATCTTGTATACCGGTCGAAAACCGCACGGGTTTCTGACTTCGCATGCGAGAGCCTTTACCGGCACAGATATGTTCCGAGTACCAGCTCCGGTGGAGAGTATGCTAGCTGGTCGTTCATGTTAGAATTGGCAGTCGCTTTCTCAAGAATCAGATCTATCGTGAGTCTAGTTCTATCTCGTTCTTAAAGTCGTAACGCCCGGTCCGGAAAGCTACCAGGGCAGCTCTCATCCAACACACGATAAGCAACGCAAGTATTCCTAAGGGAAGGGATGCCGAATGTAAAATTTCTGATCAAAATGGCGGGTCTACTATGCCTGCACGCTCTGATGCACTAGGTCTCGATCGCTTTTTGAAGAATGCTAGTCATGGGCGCTACATGGCTGTGGCTTCTTCCGGCATGGCTCGACGGCGATGCGAGAAGGAGTTCGAGACAGGAAAGCCGTAGCTACTGGTCTAGAACTGACCAGCGGTGGAGCGTTGAATGCGTGAGGCCATATCTGTCCATCGGCGCTGATTCCATCTTTCGGCCTTGGTTTCTCATGACAGAATATGTGCCGCGCCGGTGCGCTGTACCAGCTCTAGATCAACCTTGCATTCTCGATGTCGACACGACAGTGACGATCGCAGGTCCCAAAGAGCCGGGCAGGGAATTTTGTTAGCCAAGTCTTCCAAGATTGGACCTTTGAGACGATTGAAAGACCTAGACTGAGCAGATTGGCGATCTTGACATGCTATCGGCAAGCATCAGTCGGACTGATCCGCACAACTCAGCCCTCCAGCCCAGACGGATGCAAAGATGCATGCATCTGCAACGTGGTGCTTACACCGCACTCCTGCATGTATGCCAGCATGATCCATACAAAAATTATGCAAACATCATGCCAATCCAAAAGCGTTGGCGCCAGTGAAGCACAAAGAGTCGAGGAGAACCCGGAGAATGGGAAAATAATTGCGGCAAGTAAACCTGCCGCACGTTGCAGGGCTGGTACTGTGAGTGGCTCGTCGGGGCGAAGTAGCAGGCAGAGACTTGTTCCGTGTCTCATGGACATATTAATCTCGCAAATCACGCATTCAAACCCCACAGGAAGCAAGTTCTGTCTATCTGCGTTGCGTAATGTTCTCGCTTTGAAATCCTGCGACAGAAAGACACAAACAGAGGGAATACCCAACGAAAGCAGACTTCCGGCGTGACCTGGACGGCACGTACTGTCAAGTAGTTTACGGCGGAGAGTCAGTTCGATGGCAGCATCAACCGTGAGAGAGCGTATGTAAAGGGGTGGCAATGGTTTGTGGTATGGGATAGACCCAAAGTGTCCTTCAGATACCACTTCTATGGTTTATTAGGGGGAATGGCGAGCCTTGCTGACTGAGCACCCCAAATGAGGGGAGTACGAAGGCTGCACCATATACATATATATCGAGACAGTTAAATTTACACAACAGATTCTCCGACTGCACAGGATGAGACTCTTGTTCAAATCGACCCGTCCGAATCCCAAATCAGCTTCCTTCTCGGCCTCCACACCTTACTCTCCTCCTCGTCTTCCGTGTCATCCGCTGAACGTTTGCGTCGTGGGCTGTGTCCACCAGAGGCTTCGTTTTCGTGAGACTTTTGGGTGTCCGGCTCGGTTCCGGTATGGGGCATGTTCAATCTTATGCCTGGGTTTAAAGGCTGAGGCTGAGATGCCTGAACATCATCCACCCCTTTGTGAACGCAATAAACAGCCCCTTCGACCTCAGCTGTAGAGGCCGAATGGGTTGTATCTTCTCCTTCCGTAGCCACCAGCTGAGAGCTTGCGAGGGGAGAGCGGGGGATACAGTCTTCGTCGTCGGTCGATTGCTCAGAGTCGTCGCACTGAATGATGGAGTCCCACTCCAGGCCGTCAACAGAACCTGATTACGCTTAGCAACGAACGCCTCGGACAGGTCTGCTAACTTACCCAGATATGGTTTCATGATAAGCGTAGCTTCAAATACAGCACTTTTCTTCCCAAGAAAACTCTCCCCATGTTGGGCTATGAGTGGGAAGAGGTGCCAATGAATCGGGGTGGCCATGTATTTGAGTTCTGTGATTTGGTGGCCTCGCGCTTCCCACAGTTTTCGAAACGGTTCGAAGACCATCTTCGGCGATTTCATAGTCTTGTTGGTTATGACTGTGTTGTTGGTGACTTTCGATGAACCAGATCAGGTGAATTGTAGACAGCGATGGATACGCACCAGGAGGTGGAGAAGATGACTCTGACTCACTGCCAAGAGCGACGATATTCTCGAGAACTTGGGAGGCATTAAAAGCTCGGAGAAGAGACTTAATCGAGCAGCGAGAGGCAGTTGCGCAATCCATCCTTGGAAGTAAATTGATTAGTACAAGTGTGATAGTGTAAGTGCTGTTGATTAACTGAACGGAGACGGTAGTTTGGACCTGAGCAGAGTCTTACATGTGCGCAAATCCTAATAATCGAACTATTTGCAAGGGAGCTGGCATGTCCCCGTCTAGCTCCAGTGCATTGGCCCGATACTACGTGTCAATAGATGACCGGCCTCGGGGATGCGGGAGCTGCAAAAGACCCCTGTACCCCTTCGGACAATGAAAAGTGCTGCAAATCTGGCTCCGGATACCCCACCCTTGACAAAATTATCGTACAATATGTTATAGATGGAATGGGCTGGTGGGGTACCAACTTCGTGCCCTGCTCGTGCGTGCCACACTTCGGAATCCTCCACAAGTCATGAGAGCCGGTGAGCCCTGAGAGCAGGATCATCCATTCACCTGTCATTTGAGATTCGGGACCGTTCATCGCCTCAACCTGCCGAATACGAGTAGGGACAATTATGCACGGAGAGCACCGCTCCGGGCTTAACGGTGTGCCGGCATTTGCTCAGGTATGGTGCACTTGTCAGGCAGCCGAGGGCACATGGTACACATTACGCACCATATTTGCTTCAAGATTGCAGTGTGAGAAGTATTAGAAACCTCACCTATCGATTAAGATCTTAGTGCCCTGCTCAAGAATTATGTTCGACGAGAAGTGCCTTTTCCGCCTACTGCCTTCCCCTCGTTCACAGCAGTTGGAATATCAACTTGCAGATTCTGCTCCTTCCAAGGAAACAATAACCGTATACCAAGTATGTGAACCCATGGCACAGTAATGGGGTTTTTACGCTAACGAAAGGAGTCATGCTCCGTCTGGTCCCAGACGCAGGTAATGGCAACGCGCACCAAGGACCAAATTTCCATCACGTACCTACCGAGTCCTGCGTTGAGATATCACAGGCGGACACAGCTCCCCCTCCTCAGCCTTCCCCTCCAAACAACCGATCTCAACACGCGAAGTGGAGCAAGGGGAAGGGCCTCGCAACGCGGATTGAATTTCATGAATGGCTCCGAACCTCGAACGTGGGCATTGAGCACCAGGAGAGAACAGGAGATAGAAACATAGAGAGAAGAACCGATGTGTTGAGCAATTGGGATATCAGCAATAAAGAGCATGTTCGGGAGCGTGCTCGGTCTGAGCGTGACAAGCAGCTGGTTCGGAAGAGGGTAATTTGGGCTGAACGCCGTGACGATCGGCTCAAAGACATTCTCAAGCGCCTTGACAGAGCCCTTCAGCGGGCGCAAATATAAGGCTTTCGCAGACAGGATGGAATCCATGATATAGATGCTAGGCAACTATCATGAGGGTTCTTGCAAAGTTGATGCTATGGAGCTTCATTGCGTGTCTGGTTGCTTCTTCATTGTTGAATCTGTTGTGTGAATATTAAGATGTTACTCCAATGATCTTTGGGAAAGAAAAGACCACCTCTCGCATCCATTCCTTGGATTGAAGAAGCTGGGGATGCCCACGGGAAAGGTAGAGTTACTCGGTTTTGTCGCGCGTGAATGTTTCGGAAAGAATGATGGTGCCGAGGACAATCTAGGTTCATGAAGGAAGCCTTGAGTTCTGAACGACAGGAAACATGAGCCCAAGGGGCATCAGAGTGCGACTCCTCTCGGTAAGTGAAGGTGTAAGAAGTCGAGTAGAAGTGCTCTTGAGCGTTTGGAAGGGCTGCAATAACTCTATCACGAATGGTCCTTTTCCAGTGGAGGCTGAAGTCGTGAATTTGCTGAGTGGATAGCATGTTGGATCAGCTCTGGATGTTTGTGGCAGATTAAATGTCCTGACTTGTCGCGTTTCTCGTAGCTGAATGGGGTCCCCTTCTTGCCTCTCTCATAGAGATTGGGCGTTGAAAGAACGAATTGAGTGCATTCCACTGAAATAATGCGTAAGGGCTGGTCAGGTTGCGCAGGAAAGGGCGTGACTATCCGTTTAAAATTTGAATTCAGGCCGTCGGTATCCTGAGCAAGAATTTGCCCATATTCCCTATTGTCAATCATGGTGGCGGTCGGAATATCTAGAGCCTGGAGTAAAGTCAAAGAAGGGCACATAGGCTCTTGTCACATCTTGATCACTTTCGATCTGAGCCATGGCTTTGAAGACGTTGATCGAAATGCATTCAAATAAGAGTTTATGCATTATCTCGTGCATAATCATATTGGCTCTGGTAGCAGCTCTAGCTTCCTGGTTTCTGATGATTCTCTACCGAGATGAAAGACTAATGCAAAAAAAAAAAAAAAAAGAAAAGGAAAGAAATATGTCGAGCTTTCTCCTGCAATAGATATGCAGCGCATCGGTGTGCCATAGCACATGATCAATGTGGGCCGTGGTAGCCTGACAAGGTACCACCATTGGTTGGGATACCCCGTCGCCTCGTCTTGGCCAGACGTCAAGATGGTGCTGGACTAATTTCTTGTCTGCGTGAATTTGAATGCCGGCGAGAAACCCGTTCCCACATCTGGGAAGCTCATAAGTAATCCTTATTCGATGCCACCCCCGGTAGTCCCCACAGCTGCCACTTCGCGAAGCTGCTCGTGTCGTTGCTACTACATTATTGGACGAATCCGCTGCTCTTTTCGTGGGGGATACTGTACATGGTGGGAGGCGGATATGAAGCGAGTGTCTTTCGCAAGTGGACTGCCCACGACCTGGTGTCTTGCAGGACACGGCAACGCCGGAAACAGCTGTGCAGCCCATGGTAGAAGAGCCAAGTCGAGCCGAGAGGTACAGCTGGTATAGCGGCCTCCTCTGTGGGCCCATGAGCAACGAGCACCAGCCGCGCCATCCTTCACATGTCATTCGACCGTAATGTGTTCAGTTCGACAGCATCCTAAGCTCAGGGGATGAAGAAAAATTGGCAACGTCGTATACGAGTAGAACCTTCGCGATATCTTGGCGGGTGTCTCCATGTGGGAATCCATACCCGCTCTTTTGCAATACACCAGCTGGATCGTTTTCCAGATCTATGGGTAAGTATTGCGAAGTCTTCCACGCTTTCCCTTCCACTTCTTTTTCGATAATTTTCAAAGCGTTCGTCGAGGCCAGGCAAGCTCGGAATCTGAGAGTGGCTATCAGCACCGCACAGGGAGAAGTTTACATAACGCACTGTTCTGAGGAGTGAAATATCTTCGCTGCCGTAGATGACAGCCATAAATACAGAGAAAAATGGTGGATTAATAAAGCGAATAAGGTTGCATTTTCTCTTCCTAAAATCTGGAGTCACCATTGTGGGCTGTATGGAGCAGAGGACCGGACCTGGTGCAGGTAGAGACGGGGAGATTAGGAAATCGCACCATGAACAGTGCCACAACTTTAAGTACGATTACTCAGCCTGTCTTACACCATTCTCTCTTCCATGCAAAGCATACTTGTACCCTGTCACTGATAAGGTGGGCCTTGCCCAAAAAGATTATCCGTGTCACTTTTGCCGCAGGACATTCCGCTTCTCCACATCGGTCATTTCCAGCAGCAGCAATATTATTCAGGTTGCTCTTTATGCATATTTTTCCAGATAAGGAGTGGTATTATCTTACACGAAGAAGGCTTTAATATTATTTTATGAACAAAAGTGGACTGCCTATGGTCTATTGTGTCTAGACCTACTTCCAACGTGGCAAAGCTGACCAGACGCACGCCAACCCGTCAGGAATTGAGGGGTTTACAGGAAAAATCCATCTACCCAACCAGCGCCTCGATCCATCCGAAGGGCACTTAATTTGATATATAAATGTCTCTGCCTTTTATTTCCTCCAGCAGGAATTCGCATCCAATTGACTACTTTTCCGATCCTCCACCCATCCTTGCCCGAACGGAGCAAGGAACCACCCTCTTCCTCCGCAAAACATAAAATAGCAAAGGAAAAGGAAGAATTTAACATATGGGTAGGTTAACACTGCAAATTGCTGTTTCCAGGATTGACATTCTCCCAGACAGTCCGGATCTGACCAGCAGATCACAATGTTCCGAGCAGGATGGACTTGAATTGACCGACAAATGCTCCAATGGGCAACTCTCAATAATTCAAACCTTGAAAGGTGACATCATTCAAGCGCTTAATAGGCTTAGTGACGGGACAGTATCTGAGATGGAGAGGCTGGATCCGAAGAAAGATGGGGCGAAGTGGGGACAAAAGCTGAAAGATATTGCACACAAGTCGTTAACTGAGTACAAAACTCACCTTCAAACGCTTTCGGAGTTAGAAGCTCCGAAAGAGGGGATATTAGGGAAGGATTTGGAAGAGCTGAAGAATGCACTAAGGGAAGCATCAGAAGCCTGCGATGATATCATTGACAAACTACTCACCCCGTAGTCCTCAAATAAATCATACTTAGTGTTGGAATGCAAAAATGTGGGATTGAAAGAAGTATGATTGGCATGGTGAGTAAGAGGGGGGTTTGGGAGGCTCTAAGATATATACTCCAGTCTTGAATCCAGTCTACATCGGTATTTCCGCATTTGTACAAGTCCTCCCGCGGCTCTACCGCCTCTTCGTCTCACCAAATATCCGCCGCGCATCTTTCCATACTTGCCTCTCCGAAGAAGGCGCTCCAAATAGAGAATAGATAGTGCAGATGAACCGCAATTAAACCTTATCTAGACGCGCTTAGAACGCGCTGTAACATGTGTGCAGCAAGAAAATAAAACAGAATAGACGTGATACGCTCTTCAAGTTATTTTCCTCTTCTACTCTACCTACTTCATCTCTCCCATTACCAAGGGAAAAATAGCCAAGTTCTTTTACCATAAGGATTCTGCGGAGAAACAAAAATGACGCGATTGAGCAGATACTTCAACTATCCTCCCGAATACCGGTTGCTTGTATGCAAAGACTGCAGGTAAGCTGTCTGCCTGGACCAGGTCAGGAGCCACCTACGAGGCAAGCATCACAGACTGGGCCCCAAAGAGACGGCCGGAGATCTAGTTGACGTACAGCGCGAGTGGACGGGGCCAGCTAAGAACGTCTCCGAGGTCTATATTCCGGCCCGGGTGGGCCAAACGATTGCGCCGTTGCCGTTGTATGAAGATGGGTTGCTATGCCAGCTCGACTCTCCAAAGTGCCATTACATATGTCGAGACATGAAAACTTCAAAAGAACATTAGCGTAGAGTACACCACTAATCCTTGACCACACAGGCTAGATCGGACAAGCAGACACAGGAGAAGCTTCAGGCCCATCTGCAGACTGCAAGAGAAAAGACAGAATTTGGGCCTTTGAATTCATTCTTGGCGTGCTTATTAAGGAATCTAGTGTATCTGGAGTCGGCTAATAGGTTAGCGAAATGTGCAGAGAATAAGGAGTAGAGACGAGCAGCACGCCTCTATATAGGGGCGATCGAAAGGTCTGGCTCTTCTAATTATATTCTGTCAACCAAAATCCCCTGTTTTAGGCAACACTCCTTTTTTGATGTCAGACTTTCTTGCCTTACTACCTCAGGCATCTCCTTTATCTCGAATATTCTATCCTTTAGGCAACAACACTCCTTAGTGTCCAACCCCGCATCGGCACTCTTTCTCGGATCTTTGGTATCCTCGGTTATGTAGCTATCACTCACATATATAAGCAAGCCTACCGGCCTTCCTCTTGGGAGACAGGCAGAAGTACACAGACAGAAATTCGATTCTCTTTTCTGACCTCACCGAGTTCGGGCCTGAGGCCCACCCAAATTCGACATATTCAAAGTCGTAATACCTTCATGACTTCAATTATACCAAACAAGCAGTTTTTTGCGACGTAGTAATTTGTACGACAGTACATCAAATTTGATTGTGCTAGAAGTGCAATATCTCTCCAACACTTTCCGCGAAATTGGCAACCACTATAACATGTCGAGTAATATCTAATTGCCTTCCTTTTGTAAGGGAGGCCGCAGAGTTAGGCGAGAATTATCATAAATAAATAATACCCAACCTGGGCGCAGTAGTGAGTTAATCGATGTAACGTTATTATTACCGGCATTATTCAAGCTGGCTATTTGAGGAGAAAACCAGAAATTCACCACGCTTTCGAGGCGAAGTTCCCATTCCAAAGCCCACATGGTCACCCTCAATCAAGCTATGTTTTTAGTGAGCTGGCGATAGCGTGTCTGATATCCATGCGATGGAAAAATGGGCTCAATTGCTTGTTATGCTATTGGGTGAGCCTATTCGCTTAGTCGTTCATTCTAAGGCGTCTCGTGACTGAACATCATCAACGCCAGGAAAAATCAAACAACCCAGTCACTCAGTCAACTCTAACCAACCAAGTGCAAATTCCATCGGTACAGTATGCGAACGTTGGATTAAAGGCGGCGTAATTCGCCTGTTGATAGGGGTTACAAATCGAGAGGGAGAGGCTCAGAATTCGCTTATCTTCAGAATTCAAGGCCAAGAAGTTCGGGATGTATCTGTGCACTCCTGCATA
Organism: Macrophomina tecta; assembly: GCA_024180945.1. Classification (NCBI taxonomy): domain Eukaryota; kingdom Fungi; phylum Ascomycota; class Dothideomycetes; order Botryosphaeriales; family Botryosphaeriaceae; genus Macrophomina; species Macrophomina tecta. The sequence continues at coordinate 1,280,044 of JAKSGN010000023.1, forward strand.
GCCGTATACTAACAGCGAGTCCGACCGTCTGGCGTGTTGTCATATTTTGTTTTTGTCGAAATTTGAGGCCACAACGAATGACTTGAACTCTGCCTGTCTCCCTCAGAGCCGTCAAATGAACATCTTTATATGCACCCGATTAAAACATGACCAAGAAAATAACAGATGTAAGAGAAAGTAGAACGCCCAAGTAGATATTATAAGCAAAAGAAAAAGTCAACATACTAGCTGCGGAAACGGTGAATGAGCAACAATCGGCTTAATAGTCGACATTTCTGCTCACCGAGTCTACCACATCACAGAAATTAGTGTCAAAGCTTGATTCCGTCGTGAAACACCTCATACATATAAAACCGACATGGTAAGGTTAACGTATTATTTTTTCCAGGCGTTCTAAGATCAAGCCATTGAAGGCCTCCATATTTCTTGGTGTAGGCATAACTGAGAAATAACAGATTCAGGGGGAAAAAAGTTAGGGCACTCTGCGTGCAGTAGAATAGAAAAGAAACCAAACAGTTCGTAAGGAAAACACAGGTTGAGCAAATAGTGGTCGTATTGAGTGATAATTATGATGATGTGCCATGCTGATATATAGTATTATTCCACGTCCCGTTTTTACAATGAGAACACGACGTGCCTACTCCCCTGCCCTCGCTTGAATCCTTTTTCCAATAGCCTAGGCTACAAATAACTAGTTACTTTCGTCTTTAGCGGCAGCACTCACATTCTCATACCAACACTAGGTTAGCAGCACTGCTGCTGGCGGCCTGTTCGTTTATGGCGTGCTTGGCTTGTTCAGCGGCAGCCCCGCTCCACGTCAAGAGCATCCAACGACATAAAACCTTTTTCGTCGTCTCGGAAGTGCGCCTAGCAGGCCAATTGTCGGTCATTTGGACTAATGCAACCTGGCGAGCTGCCACAGTACTTCAATTGGCAAAACCTGAAAGATCTTGTGAGAGCCGCTACCGACAATGACCCAGGGTGGACCAGCGTCAGCAGGCCTCCAGCTGGCGGCGGACGTGGCAAGGGCTCGTTTAGCGTCAAGTCGGATGAAGATGCAGCTAGCGCTTATTGTGAGTCGCTGTGCTTGCTGCTTCTGCCTTTGCGCTCTCGTCGCCATTCGGCTTATGAGCCTTTCTGTAGACTTCTTCGCCGAGGTAATCGCCGCTCGACTAGGATGGGGACCGATAATCCACCATTTAGATACTTCTAATAAGCCTCCTACACTGATCAAATGCAATTGCACAACTGCTAGCTGGAATGTGGCGCGCTACGCAAACACGCCATCTTGCGCACTCAACGCTGCAGCCGCGATAGCCCCAGGGTTGTTGCGCTGGCAGCCAATACGTCCAATTGGTGCGCGCGTTGCTCCAGCCCAACATCGAGACTCAACAGCGCCCATTTATTACCCGCAACGTCAGCTTACTGCCTCGCAGTCGGCCGGATACTGGTGGCCGACCGCGGCTAACTCTACGCGGACGAATATTTAAGCAGCCCTCTCTGGGATAAATATGAAGAGCTCTTCGCAAGACCATCTGAACAGTATCTGGCACGACAGTCCTCTAAGTATGCCCGAATTTGACATCAGTAGACTACCTGGCACTAAAAATCAAGCACACGAATTCGACGGCGCACCACAGCACGCCCGTTCACACACCCCGCATTGAAGACAGCACAGGGCTGAAATGCGGTCATAACTAGCGAATAGATAACCAGTGTCCTACCATGGCTGTGCGGAAGATAGGAAGTGGTAGGAATGTGATACAAATCATTCACCGTGTTGCTGTACATTTCCCCCATGTGTTGGAACAAGTGCAGTGACAGCTTATTCAGTAGTAATGGGATGAATTGGTATAGTTTGGCATGGCCTTGGAAGGGAGAGGCCGTGGGGTGGCCTTTTATTCTCCCTGCATAGACTACACTTGACAGGAAATCAAATACACGTGATGTTCCAACACCATGACACTCACTTTCCCGTCTCGACAGCAGTCTGGTGATATCTTCGTCGGGGCCACAAATACGCTGGGTTAAATACAGGTACGCTGTGGCCGAAAGAGTCGAGAAAGATTATAGTCCGTCCTTAAGGTGCTGAGGCAGTTCAGCGCTCTTGGCTTTGGCATTTTGCCGTAATTCTTGCAATCCAGGTGGAACGAGCTCAGCAGTCTGCTCGTAATTCACTTTTAGGGGATTTGAACATTGATTCGGGCCCGTGGCTCTGTGTTCCCATCTACCGTCCTGACTTGGCAGTGTGGTCCTGGGCGAGCTGCCTGCTCTTGGTTGAGCTGCTCATTTCTCTCTCTAGGGCCAACGAGAGATCATGCTCACTATCTGATGCGCTGTCATCGCGTTGCTGATTAGAGCTAGTTCTTTGCCACTTTGGATCATGACTGCCATGGCTGGCCAAAAGATCGACGAGGTAAGAGGGGGTCTCCGCGGGGGCTGAGAGCATATCGTCGGTCATATTGCCGCCTTCTTCTACAGTAACAATATCACCGACATGATATTCTACGTCGTTATGTGTGAAGGATTCTGAGGAAGTGGTATTAGCCCACATCTTGTGCAACCAATCCTTTCCATGGACTTTCTGGACGAACAGTCCACCGTGATTCACGATGCTAAATGTCACAGGGACTTTGGGAATTAGCTGAACATAAAGCGCGAGGGGGTGCAGAGCGATAATTGTACTGTCTGGCGAATTCTTCTTGCGCTTCTTCTGGGATCTCGATTTAGGCATCGTAGACTTTGCAGTGTCGGACGAAGAGTTGGACAACGCGCTATGAGGGGATTGTCCGCTTTATAAGGAGACCGATATGCTACTGCGTCGACGCTGGAAGGAATGCGAACCATGCGGGGATGGGCCGATAGATGGATGGATGCTACGCGTAGCCTCTTGCTGCGAGCCCTTTCCGTATGATGAAATGTCTGCCGCATGTAGACAACAACTCTGAGCTCGCATTCATGGCCCTGCATGGCATCAGGCATATAGAACCTTCCTCGATAGTGATAGAGTTAGGCCGTGTCAGAATAACATTTGTTTCGCTTTTGGTATACAGTTCAGAGGTTATGGCTATTGCTATCCGCGACCTTGCCCTCGGTCACTTATGCAGCATTCCGGCAGGTAGAAGGACGCATTGAGGAGATTAAGGGGGCTGGATGCACTAATTCCAGATCCAGTTATTTGGGCGGCAAATGCCAGCTTTCTGCCACTTGTTCCCAACGCTTAGTACGGAAGGCGGTATACTTGTTTTCAACAACCGGGAGGCCCCCTCGTTGCATTAGCGCTCCTCGGCGCACCCGGCGCGGGCCCCCCTCGGCACGTCCCGGACGCTTGGCACGATGCCTCGGTGCTCCGTGCACGTGTCTGCGGCTCGTCGGCACTTTACCGCTCACCGCCGCAACGTCGGAGCAAGGCTGACATGTCACGCGGGCCTCTCGCACGCCAAACTTTCTTGCGATCGAGGAACAATCCACACCATAACGCCCTCAACCGACGCCCGTTTCTGCCATGCCGCCCAGCTACACGATAGTCAGGCCCGGGGAGGGCTCGGACGACAATCTCGAGAGGGAAGCCGCCCGTCGGCTGGGAATAGTGCGCCCCGGTTCCTTGCAGCTTCACTACATACGCTGACAGCAAACGCCAACTTTCTTAAGGAAAACTTCGACGTTCTCGAAGTACGACATTTGCCTTTGGCTAAGCCTAACGCGACCCAACTTACTCTTGCTCCGGAACCCACGTCGCTCCCAAAAAACGCAAATGTCATACTCGAATCGCCGAAGGAGCCGCCAAAAGAATGGCCGCCCGAGGGACTCGTCATGTTCACATGCCGCGTGCCTCTCGGTAGGATGGCTTTGATAAGGAAGGGAGGGATCGATATAGAGAAAGCCGTGGCTGGAAGCATCATCGCCGTGGGCCCCGAAATGTCCGAGACGGATACCGTCATTGCGTTCCAAAGCTCGAACGCTGCGGACTATGCATGGGCATGGTATTTCCGTAGGAGTGCGTGATAGTATTCACAAAGGCATTGATTAAGGTCTCGGGCTCCCCGCTCGTTCGTTCGTAACCTATAATCCCTTTAGCATCGGCGCACGAACACTTCGAGGAAACCCACCCGCGGTCGGATACCCTGCATCGAAATGTGTCCTCTGCGCTACCAAGCTTTCTGATAATAGTGTATCAGCGTACCGCTCTGGAGCAGTCCTAGGTGCAACTTACGCCCAATCGCCGGCATAGCGTTGGCATATTGCGCTGCATCATATGACTTTCGAAAAGCCTCTTGATTGCATGGAGCACCAACGGTATCGTATCCATGCGCAGCCACATGCCAACCAGTGGTCACTGCTGGACCACTCATTGGGTTAAGTGTCACGCCCTCGATTCGCTGCTGGAACATGGGCGTGTGAGAGGCGGTCTGAGAGTTTCGTTCCGAGGCCCACTACATTTCCTTGGCAATAGCGATCTTTAGATCACTTTGCTCCTCCTTTTCACTTTGTCTGTAACTGCTTTTCCGGTGAATTTGGGCTCAGAGTAGACTGAGGAATAGCAAGTCATGCGGCGAAAAGAGAACTCGAAATACATGCTATTGATCTGTCTAATCAGCGTTTGGTGACGTGTTCATGTCCGATTTATCAGTGTGATGCCATCTAAGGGAGCCGATACCCAGAACCACGGAATATTAGGTAGGAAGGTTACTGAGAAGGGAGTCGCTAAGAGCAGAAACAAGCTCTGTGCACCTGCGTTGGAACCATTCGTCCAAGGCTTCTACTCGGCAGACGGAAGTTCTGCGTGTTGGGAGAGTATGTTAGGGTGAGGAGAATTTCATCGATAAAAACGGATAGGACTACCAAACTTGTTGTTTTGTTGTTGCAGCAACTCGATAGAGCCACTGTGTTATGCAGATGGACCGAGCCATAGATGGATATGCACTTGGCGAAAATGAACCTAAAGAGGCACGCACATATATTATTCGGTGTTCGCCAGCTTAGAGTAGGGCATGAGTATCCGCCTCGGCAACAATCTGACCGAATATCCCTTCTCCAAAAGAGTATTGGTGTGGCTACTTCAGTGCTTGTGTATGGAACGTTGTCTCCACCCCATGCGAACTCCTTGGAACATGTGCGTGGCACTTGGGAGGAAGGGTCAGTTCACCCCAGCTGACGTGGCTGGTAGCGCGTCTCGGCAGGTGAAGGATTCACCTATCCGATATGCAACCCAGCTCTAAAGATGTGGAGCCCCTGCGCCGTATGCTTTGGGGTATCTTGAATGATCGGAGGCGGCTTGCTGCGGCTTTCCCACCACATATTACAGTACTACGTATTGCAGTACGAGGATTAGAGGAAGCCCCGCCACATGAGCCGTGAAGGCGGTAGAATAGATAATGTGCCCGGAAGTACGCGGCACGCTAAAACTTGAATAGCTAAAGAATGGCATGCATCACGTGAAAGTTATCTTTTTCAGGAAGGTCTTGGCCGGCTTTCTTTCGTTTTAATGACCCGCCTGCCCCAACGATAAACGAGACCAAGCAATTTCGGGAGTAGAAATGCTCAGGCCGAGCATTTGTTATCCGAGAAAGATTAGCCCTTGCTCCCCTCCGCTGATGGCACGCCTCGCTCCGTCCTATCGATCGTGTTGCAGCTGCGTTAGCCTGCATATCACAGCAGAGGGATTACATCATAATGCAACACTCTCCGAGCCCTGCACCGGTGCGCCTCTCTGCCGAAACAAGACTGGCGCTCGTGCCCATGCCATCGAGCGTGTTACGACTTTCGATGGACATGTAAGGAAGAAGAAAGTCTAGCCTGGTAATCAAGAATAGGTAACTTTTGCTCCGGGGTCTGAATGCGTCAGGCTGGGTGCTCCCGCCATTCACCTTTCTCAAGAGTATAGCTACTCTCCAGAGTTGGTTCGCCAGCAATGATTTTCCGCCAGTCTAGTGTCTTGGACTCCGCCTATACCGGGTGGACCAGTAGCAAGCTAGGTTTCGGCTGTATCAAAAACTTCGATATGCACACCAGGTCCCGAGGTGTAGGTGTTTATTGCCTTCCCGTCAAGGCACGAAGGAAGACTTCTGTTGGTGCTCGCAAGGATTGCCAAATATAGCAAGTCATACACCATGAGGATAAGAGACGCCTCCCGGTCCTCCCTTGCCGAGTCCATGCCCCTGAATCGTCATCACACAGGACAACACTTTCCTTCTCTTCCTCTTTTCGGCGGCACCGCGGTGGAGAATGACATATTGGTATTCCTTTGGCAATTCTTTCTTCCATCCGACGATTCAGTCCACTGCGCTATATATATATATATAGCACAACCATTCAGTCTTCAACCCGATGACAACAAATTTGAGGGACGCAAAAATGGCTTCTTGGTGTTCGTCCTCGTCTGGTTCAGAGTCTCGCGAGATGCACGGTGAAAAGAAAAGAATCTCTGTCATTGCGATAGTCGTCTAACATTTCGTAGGTGCATCTGACGGCTCTTGGGAAGATTATCTGGAAGAGAGCGCCGATTCCCATCAAGATGACAAGTATCGTCCTAAAGCATACGTCGCCTCGAATACAACAAAACGTAGATCTCATGGCCTCCAGCTCACCATCCAGTGTGCGACAGTTATCTGACTGCTGTTAGATACATTCAATGAGCATTTTGAGCGTGTCAGCCGTCCGGAAGTCTTTCATACGTCAGCACTTTCTTCCGGCCTGAACCAAGTGGAAGCTCCTAAAGAAGAGCAATCACCTGGTGGCTCGAAAGAAGATATAACCGAGAGTTTCCAGCGACGAGAACTTGGAGAAAAGCTCGAGGATTTGGATGCCGACCTCTCGGAAAAAATCAAAGAGGAGCACGATGTGAACCAACCCTGGCGGAAGACGATGGTCGGGGGATGCGATGGGGACGCAGGCAAGGTCGCACCGCTTTGGGAGGGATGCACATTTTGACTTTTCCGTTTTTCTTTGCTTTACCAACAGTTAAGCACTTAGAACCTAGACGCACGACAGAAAGTGTGCTTGAGACACCGCTAGCTGGAGATGACTGATTTGTGAATATCAAAACAAGCCTTAGCAATCCACAAGACTCACATCTGGCTCGTGCCTGAGCCCATTTAGTGGCTGCGAAGTATTCCCGACCAATATTGCTGGAGCGACATTGTCGCGCTTTCAAGATGGTATCTACGCGGCAAGTGGGCTGCTAGACTTCCGCAGTCCTGCATGTGTTCTGGTGCATGTAGGATAAAGCGTAGTAGCCTTTTCATCCTCTCCCCTACCGTTCTTGTCGCTCAGTCAGACATACTGTGGCAAGCCGAGCTACCCCTTCCCTGATGTCCTGGCAAAAAGCCCGGGCGTGACCGCTGACCCTGGTGTCGGCCACAAGGTTCAGATTACCGGGCTAATCAAAACCTCTCCCAGTGAAAAGGCCCGTTAAAGACCGTCTCTCTCATCAGGTGGGAGGTAGTCTGTCGCTCGCGGCATCGTGTGACTTGCCAGGTAAAGCGACGCACAGATGCATGTCGGAATCCCATGCCATGAATCTCCACTAATGGCCTTGGCGGCTGGGATTGCGTGTATGGGATCCCATGCCATTAGTACAACTGTGCACACGCTGATGTGTCCGCGACACTGGGTGTGGGCCCTACCTTATCAAACACCTTAGAGCTTACCAGGCATAAGCCGTTGTTCAGCTCCCTCATCAGAAACCATATGTCAATCCATCTCGCAATGAGAACAAGAGGCCATGCTGATGTGTTTGCGACCCTCTTATCTTCCAACGTCCAGATTGGCTCAATGTCCAGATTGGCCCCTGAATCAAGGTATCTCCGCGCAGGATCTCAGGGATGCAGCGGCGGTTTGTACGGCGCCATGCATGTGCTCAAGCCGGATCTCGCTGCCCATCTAGACGATGCCGGAAGGACGGAGCTCCGACCCTGATCCGTATTACATTACATAGATCCTGGCACGGCTGCGTTGCTACGTGTTCTGGTCTCACGTCCGAGCTGCAGCAGGTAGCTTGACGGAGATGTTGCGAGATCGTTGCTCCGAGCAAACGAAGGCCAATTGGGAAGTCCCGCATTTGAGGGTCTGCTCCAGTTGATGATATATAAGTCGGCTTCTCAGCAGCTTTGCCATGAGAATCATCGAACACGCCTTTTCCTCCAACATACTGCATGACCTGCTCCAAGCTCCATCGAACTCTCGCAATGGAAGTCCATGCCGCCGGCGCTGATGCCTATTCAAAACCGCACTGTAAGGAGTAGCACGCCTGTTTCATATAGTATGTACAACCGCTTACAGAGACGCAGCCCGTACGGTCCGGTGGGAACCGATAGAATTCGCAGTGGCTTATCTCAAATACGGGAGCGAGTACTTCGAGGGTGTTAACCCTGGGGAACAGACGTTCTCTGTGGCCTACTTCGCAGAACTGCTTGAACCCTTTCTGGTTACGATATCTATCATGAATAAGGAGATACAAGACAACTCACCGGACAGGATCCCCAAAGATCTACCCATGGTTGAAGTAAATCTTTCGCAAAAAGGATACGCTGCTTTGGTCGAAGCAGGTATGAGCTCACTCTGCATCTAGACAAAAAGCCGAAGATTGATCACTCTGTAGTTCCTCACGGCATTGATGACTAGCCAGCGCCAGAGTCTGAAGTTAGACGACTGGATTGAAGTGTTGGATTATGGCTATCTATGGACGGGCGGATGTATCATAAAGTATATCCCAAATACTTAACCTGAGGGTGTCCGGCGGCTTCTGAATGTCTCTCCTCCTAATTCATGCCAATCCTCGACCAACAGTTGCGCCCCAACAGCTTCTAACACTGCAGTCTGGAGTCGCTGCTCACGAGAAAGTCTCAACGGAAGGTTAAGTATCGGTTTTACTAATAAATCCGCAATAACTGCACATGAGCTAGTGGTGGTGACTTGACGGAGTATTTGGCATTTACTCGGGAGACATTAGCACCACAGCGGCTCACAGATGTACTTTTACCGACCGAAATTGGCTACTAGTGAAGTGGGACGAGGAGTTCGGGTATGGCGACCCAGGGTCACCGATCGTAGGAAGGTCAATGGGAGGGAGCAGTAGTAGTGAAACGGTAATGCATCGAAATAAGTGAAGAGCAAGGTCGAATCTTGTCTTGCCACCGTAAGGGCGTAGGCAAATAGTTTCTTATAGGGACATCAGCTAGCTAATGACCGATGGTATAACCGGCGCTGAACCGGGTTACCAAATCAGCTTAATAAGAGAAACAAAAGAAACTGGGTGCTGCGACCCATCACACTAGTAATGTCGGACTATTTTGCCTTACTGCCTCAGATCAGCATCTACTCTTTGCCGCCTCCTCACTACTCCTCATCTTCACAAGCTTCGGATAGCAATATCGGCTTCTGCTCTCCTCGGTTATTCAAGCACTCATTTATGTATAATAAGCAAGCCTACCTACCTCCCTCTCAGGAGACAGGCAGAATCTACTCTTTTTCTGACCTCACTACTCTTCACTCACCCAAATCCAACAGTACTTGAGACTGAGAAGCTCTGTCCCGTGGGCGGGCTGCCCAGATGTTAGGTGAGAAAGAAGCAGCAACCGTTCCAAGAAAGCATCCACCTTTACAAGGTATTCTTCCACGCCCGCGATTTTCCAACGTAGCTGGCCTAGCTCCACGAGCTCATCCACGAGCCAGCCGTCCTGGAGAGCATGATAGAGGTGCCCCCGGTGACCTGCAGCACATAGTTGCTCTACGGTTAGTGGATCCTTCAAGAAATTCCCGCCTGGTTGTGGGTTACTGCAGTCATCCCGCAATCGGTCGAGGCAAAGGCGTGGTAAAGACTTTTTTGATTTTAGGAAGAGAAGTTCTCGTAGCTCCTTCTGAGCCAAGCGAACCTGCGCCGCCGCGAAGCCTTGGAAAACTTCAGATCTTATGGCGCTGTCCTTGTAAGATACTGTTTGCTAATCCTACTCAAATTCATGCCTTAATTACTGAATGAGCTGTCACTGCACACTTCCCAACGCCAACCTTATTCAACCCATATGTATTAGGAAATAGCTTAGAATCACACGTGCCCCAGCAGTATATTTAAACAGTCCCAAGAGACTTCTTGGATGATAATTGTTTAAATCTATTCTAGCATGGTGAGTTCTTCGCCACGCTGGGGGGAGGATATTCCGTATATACCTTGATAAACTCTACTTGACTGATAATTTAATCTTGAATTACGAAAGGCTCCGAAGAAGCCTCATTATCTCTGTGTCTGCTTCCAACTTTCTTTTTCTTGAGCAAAGTCCATGTTGTCTTGCATTCTCCTCTGCTTTTTTGTAGGACTGAATCGATTTCAAAAACACATTAATTTCCTTTTCCACGCGCTCTTTTGCGATGACTAACATTTGTGCAGCTCTTTGGTCTTCTTTCCATCTCTGATGCCACCGTCCACAAGGCTCATAAGTTGTACGCAGGATCTTCTCGGGAACTCAAGTGAAATCTTCGGCTTCGAATGGATCATCTTTCCTGAGAATATTACATGGATGGAAACCTTTGATTAAACCTACCGACAACTCAGAAATAAGACGATGCTCCACTTCCATTTTCCGTGCTCCCTTTACTGACGAACAGAGGCTCCGAGCATTGGAGTTCTCAGAAATTCTTGTCTCACAATGACACAAAACTACGATCGAAGACCTGAAGGTTTCGAAGAATTTCAATGTCAGCTCGAAGGCCTTTTTTCGAGCCGTTGGCCTGTCAATTTCGGTCATGGTTTGAAGTCTCCCGTCATCAAGTAAAGGGAAGGTATCGAAGATGACGATCTCTTCCAAAGGCAAGCCAGCAGCTTTGATACTGTACGTTAACTACATTTTACTTAATATAATACAAGGATATCACATAATTAGCTCCTTGTTGCAGCCCAAGTCGTGATAAGAATACCGACTCACATACTCTATTAATTCTAGATACTCACACTCTCGACCTAACAGGGCTCATAAACACGTTTACCTTTACATTCTCCTTCCTTTTTCGCTCTTCCTCCTCAGCTTCCTTCCGTCCTTGCCTACGTCACTCTTCTTACCTGCACTCCTCGCATACCCAATCTCATGTTCACTCTCATATTCCTCTTTATCCTCTTCTACGGTGTGGTAATTGTCATCGCTTTCGTCAACCTTGTCTTGTAAAGGGTGCTGCCAACAACCTAGTTCTTCCTCATCGATAATTCTCGTACACTTCTGACCATTTCTTTTAACACCTGCGCATCGATGGCGTTTCTTGTTTCGTTCTGCTTTCTCTTTATTTTTTTCTTGTTTATCTCGACTTTGATCCAAATGTTGGAAGCAGCGCGTATTTCCATTGTTCAGCATTCTGGAACATCGCAATGCTTGTAGGGTTATACCTGTACAGCGGGACAGTTTTTCTCCAGTCGCTGATTTCGTGCTTCGGTTCTTCGTTGCCAGTTTCCTGGGTACTGATTGGGTTCCCATAGTAGCACGGCAGAATCCCAGAGCTCGAGCTTCGACAAGGCTGCAGATTTTAACGCATGTAGACTCTTTATATATCCTATCTCCCAGTTAAATTTCGATTAGTCATCTCGTCGAAGAGGGTTCGGCGCGTGATGCAATGTATTGTGTTATCCTTCCTTGTATGAGCGTCTACGCTACGAAAGCGAAAATCTTATTAACATCGCTATTCCTTGGCCAGCGTCACTGACCTCCTTCGATTAATATATGTGATTGGATACTTTGCTACTTAAAAACAAAGGTATTCCGTCAGTATAAGTAACATCACTCAATAAAGCAGCTTCCTTCTCATAATGCGCTCATATTCTAACAATAATGGAGTAGTAGATAAGCGTAGTCGTTGATAACCATGGGGGCCTCTCGCTTACCATGCCCTTTTTATTAGAAACCAAATAGGGTTTGCAAATTATTATAGAATTCATCTTCCACAACAATTTGCTATAGTCGTAACTACTCGGCTGGTAGATAAGTAACCATAACAAGATCGAATCGCTACTCAGCTTAAAGAAGATATGCAATATCGTTTTTTAAGATGACGTCTCAACGGATAGTAATTATATAGGACAAGAGAGGCACATGATTGCCACTAGAGAAAAGAAAAAAAAAAATGCCATCCGCAGGGCCACTCGCCAGTGATCCTAACAGGTGACCCTGTGTATCCAACGAGCGTATAAGTAACGTTAGTCCATTTAGTAACCGGTTCGTAGACAAAACAGGTGCACTCATTTTGTAAGCAGACCATGGACCAGAAAACAGAATGCGAAAGCCCTTGCAGCGCTCGGTTACCTCGACCTAGCCGCAGTAAATGCCGGTGAAAAACGCTCCACCAACGCATTAATGACCTTGAGAAGGAGATAACATTGCTAAAGCAACTTTTATTTAATAAAATATCATCCCCAGTACAGCTAGGCCTAAACAAAAGTGTTAGAACGAGTCTTCTACGACAACCCAGTACAATTGATGAAGGCAGGTTGGCATGTCTAGTAGAGAGGGAGGCCGTATGGGTCTCTCTTGTACCTAATTTTGTTACTAGGGTAAGAGAATAGTGTAAATTGCTTATTTGCTAAAACAAGGTATGAATCCGAAATAGTACTCAATCAAATATTCCAACAGAAGTTTCAATGGAACAGTACCAGCATGGTATTATTGTTGGATTTTAGAGTGAAGAATAGTGAGGTCAGAAAAGAGTGTGAATTCTACCTATCCTCTGAGAGGGATGGAAGCACGTTTTCTTATATACATGAATGAGTGCTTGAATAAATTGAGGAGAACAGAAGCCGATGTCGCTATCCGAAGCTTGTGAAGATGAAGAGTGGCGAGGAGGTGGCAAAGATCATGTTGGAACAAGTGGTGTGACGGCTTGATCAATGATAAAAGAATCAATTGAAATGATTTGGCATGGCGTTCGATGAGGGCGGCCGTGGAGTGGCCTTTTATCCTCTCCTGAATAGGCTATACTTGGCGAAAGTAAAATACACGTGATTGATCCAACAGATCAGATACTGATCTTGATGCCCAAAAGGACGTTACACCTGAGGCAGTGAGGCAAAATTAATCGGAAAGGAGGTGTTCTAGAATACAGAATAACGTTCTGTTGAACAGTGAGGAATTGAGGTGCACCGCTGTCTCATTAAATGATGCTAAAGCTACTCTTTATATACACGACCGTGAGGGACACTATAACGTCCGTAAACAGTAACGTTAAAAGATTCGCCTTCTCTTTATGTTTTGATCCGAGTCCGGCATTCTCAGCCTTCGCTTCCTTAATCTTACCGAGCTACGTAGATTTTCTTTGTCAATGTGGTTCTCCTCAGAGCCACTGTGCGGTGTGCCTCGTCGATGCTGTTTAGAACGACCGGGAGTGGTGTCTCCTTCAGAGTCGAAGTCTTCCAAGCCTCTCTCACTCATATATCGGTTGGAGGGCCCCACGAAGTTGCTTGTATTAGCGCGAAGGTATTCGAGATCTTCAGTCTTCTTCGCCGCTCCAATTCCTTTACATTCAGGTAGTGCAGTTATCCGAAGGTCGGTTGGAAATGCAGCCGAGAGCTCGAATTGAACCCCCGCACAAACCGTATCGATCAGGTTTTCCTGTTCTTGAAGCATCCGGAGATAGTCTGCCACTCGCGGGAGTTGGTTATGGCGGAACTCAACTCCCCCATCTCTTATCACGAGTATGTCATTGTGGCGCTTCTTCCAGAAATCATCAAAATTACGGAGGGGCACATCATGCTCCACGATATTATGATCCTCTGGGTCGATCTCGGTCGAGGCTGACCGACGGCTGTCAGGACACAGTTGGTTGGAAAACCCCCCCGAAGCTGCGTCTTTCTAAGCGTGAATCCTAAGCAATGCTCGATTTCGAGATACGTACCGTCTGGTCGATGCTCGCCCTCACGCGACTCGGCTCCAAACGAGGTCTCAGCATCTGGCAGTGGTCCCACACGATCAGGAGATAAATGCAAACCCTGATCCCTCGCAACGCTGTCATGAGGGCCAGTAACTCTTGGCCTCCCTAGTCGTACAAGGAAGAAAATTAGTACTATACTCGTTTAGTGCGCGCCTGAACATACCTATTCCAGCTAGAGTCGCACCTCTCCTCCCGTATTCGGCCCGCTCCTCGAGGTCAACGTCTGGATATATTTCTCTCCACGTTTCGGGGCGCGGGGTCCACTCCAGTATTGGTAGGTTGTCCATAAAGAAATCGGGATCCAGGTACTTTATCTTATCAACCAAGCGATCCACAAGAGTGAACAAATCTTTGACTATTGCGTGTCGTGGGATCTCTTGTCCGTTGTACCGAATGCTTTCGAAACTGTCCGAATTATAATCCCGGAAAATGGACGCAGCTTCCAGAAAGTGATCTTCTATTTTTTGGGTCGTCACGGGCCCAGATGGATACGGCGGTGGAGTGTTTCCGAAGTTGCTCGCAGCATTGTGGCGAAGGTTTCGTCGGCCAGCGGCGTGCTCGCCAGCCTCAGCTGGACCTAGACATGACACATCGCATGAGCCCTTTCCATTATGAAGTTAGCACATGGTAAGTGACGAACCTGTGAGTAGACTTCCCTCAGAAGATCCCTCGGGGACCGTGGGCGAACTCACTTCAGAGCTCTCGGAACTGGGAGAAGCATCCATGGTGCTAGGCAAGGCAAGGCAGCGAGTAATTGAACTGGCAGCTTGAGGGTCTGTTAAGGTAGCTTAAAAGATCTTAAAGATACGAGGTGTGAGGCTGGAGGGCTGTTGGGGATGAGTTCGACGGGCGCTTCTGTGAGCCCCTTATATACCCGCCCTGGCAATCCTTGTGCAGTTTTCTCACCGTGTAACAGGGTGTGAAGACGAGACGGGGCGGGAAGATGCCGCAGCACTGATACGGCGTAGTCAGACAAGCGCCGGGGTTCGATGCTCTCCGGGCCATTCAAGCGCATCCACACAAGGACCACCCGCATTATTAACCGCTTGGCACCTTACGTGTACCTTCTGTCGTGCCCGTATGGCTCTTTGACTTCAGCCTCCCGCGGTGACACCAATGTCCTCTGTGCTATGCAGAGTTCGAGGATGCGAGGCGGGAAACCGCGCTGCGTTGCCGAAATTCCCGACACTTAAATCAGGTTTACGGTACGCGCGCGGCGGGTGTTCCATTCTGGGGCTCGCGTTCGCAGGCGATATGCTGGCGCGTCAGACCCGGAAGACAAGTGGTTTTCATCTGAGCATGCTAGTGGCAGAGGGCATCCTCCGCTTGGAGATAGAGCCCGAACAATTCTCGCTGCAGCGGATGATCGGGGTTCTCTACCGGACAACTTAAGTCATGATGAAGCACAGGGACAATGTGGTGGCTTACCATATGCACGATTGTGGCTCTGAGGAGAACCACATTGACAAAGAAAATCTACGTAGCTCGGTAAGATTAAGGAAGCGAAGGCTGAGAATGCCGGACTCGGATCAAAACATAAAGAGAAGGCGAATCTTTTAACGTTACTGTTTACGGACGTTATAGTGTCCCTCACGGTCGTGTATATAAAGAGTAGCTTTAGCATCATTTAATGAGACAGCGGTGCACCTCAATTCCTCACTGTTCAACAGAACGTTATTCTGTATTCTAGAACACCTCCTTTCCGATTAATTTTGCCTCACTGCCTCAGGTGTAACGTCCTTTTGGGCATCAAGATCAGTATCTGATCTGTTGGATCAATCACGTGTATTTTACTTTCGCCAAGTATAGCCTATTCAGGAGAGGATAAAAGGCCACTCCACGGCCGCCCTCATCGAACGCCATGCCAAATCATTTCAATTGATTCTTTTATCATTGATCAAGCCGTCACACCACTTGTTCCAACATGATCTTTGCCACCTCCTCGCCACTCTTCATCTTCACAAGCTTCGGATAGCGACATCGGCTTCTGTTCTCCTCAATTTATTCAAGCACTCATTCATGTATATAAGAAAACGTGCTTCCATCCCTCTCAGAGGATAGGTAGAATTCACACTCTTTTCTGACCTCACTATTCTTCACTCTAAAATCCAACAATAATACCATGCTGGTACTGTTCCATTGAAACTTCTGTTGGAATATTTGATTGAGTACTATTTCGGATTCATACCTTGTTTTAGCAAATAAGCAATTTACACTATTCTCTTACCCTAGTAACAAAATTAGGTACAAGAGAGACCCATACGGCCTCCCTCTCTACTAGACATGCCAACCTGCCTTCATCAATTGTACTGGGTTGTCGTAGAAGACTCGTTCTAACACTTTTGTTTAGGCCTAGCTGTACTGGGGATGATATTTTATTAAATAAAAGTTGCTTTAGCAATGTTATCTCCTTCTCAAGGTCATTAATGCGTTGGTGGAGCGTTTTTCACCGGCATTTACTGCGGCTAGGTCGAGGTAACCGAGCGCTGCAAGGGCTTTCGCATTCTGTTTTCTGGTCCATGGTCTGCTTACAAAATGAGTGCACCTGTTTTGTCTACGAACCGGTTACTAAATGGACTAACGTTACTTATACGCTCGTTGGATACACAGGGTCACCTGTTAGGATCACTGGCGAGTGGCCCTGCGGATGGCATTTTTTTTTTTTTCTTTTCTCTAGTGGCAATCATGTGCCTCTCTTGTCCTATATAATTACTATCCGTTGAGACGTCATCTTAAAAAACGATATTGCATATCTTCTTTAAGCTGAGTAGCGATTCGATCTTGTTATGGTTACTTATCTACCAGCCGAGTAGTTACGACTATAGCAAATTGTTGTGGAAGATGAATTCTATAATAATTTGCAAACCCTATTTGGTTTCTAATAAAAAGGGCATGGTAAGCGAGAGGCCCCCATGGTTATCAACGACTACGCTTATCTACTACTCCATTATTGTTAGAATATGAGCGCATTATGAGAAGGAAGCTGCTTTATTGAGTGATGTTACTTATACTGACGGAATACCTTTGTTTTTAAGTAGCAAAGTATCCAATCACATATATTAATCGAAGGAGGTCAGTGACGCTGGCCAAGGAATAGCGATGTTAATAAGATTTTCGCTTTCGTAGCGTAGACGCTCATACAAGGAAGGATAACACAATACATTGCATCACGCGCCGAACCCTCTTCGACGAGATGACTAATCGAAATTTAACTGGGAGATAGGATATATAAAGAGTCTACATGCGTTAAAATCTGCAGCCTTGTCGAAGCTCGAGCTCTGGGATTCTGCCGTGCTACTATGGGAACCCAATCAGTACCCAGGAAACTGGCAACGAAGAACCGAAGCACGAAATCAGCGACTGGAGAAAAACTGTCCCGCTGTACAGGTATAACCCTACAAGCATTGCGATGTTCCAGAATGCTGAACAATGGAAATACGCGCTGCTTCCAACATTTGGATCAAAGTCGAGATAAACAAGAAAAAAATAAAGAGAAAGCAGAACGAAACAAGAAACGCCATCGATGCGCAGGTGTTAAAAGAAATGGTCAGAAGTGTACGAGAATTATCGATGAGGAAGAACTAGGTTGTTGGCAGCACCCTTTACAAGACAAGGTTGACGAAAGCGATGACAATTACCACACCGTAGAAGAGGATAAAGAGGAATATGAGAGTGAACATGAGATTGGGTATGCGAGGAGTGCAGGTAAGAAGAGTGACGTAGGCAAGGACGGAAGGAAGCTGAGGAGGAAGAGCGAAAAAGGAAGGAGAATGTAAAGGTAAACGTGTTTATGAGCCCTGTTAGGTCGAGAGTGTGAGTATCTAGAATTAATAGAGTATGTGAGTCGGTATTCTTATCACGACTTGGGCTGCAACAAGGAGCTAATTATGTGATATCCTTGTATTATATTAAGTAAAATGTAGTTAACGTACAGTATCAAAGCTGCTGGCTTGCCTTTGGAAGAGATCGTCATCTTCGATACCTTCCCTTTACTTGATGACGGGAGACTTCAAACCATGACCGAAATTGACAGGCCAACGGCTCGAAAAAAGGCCTTCGAGCTGACATTGAAATTCTTCGAAACCTTCAGGTCTTCGATCGTAGTTTTGTGTCATTGTGAGACAAGAATTTCTGAGAACTCCAATGCTCGGAGCCTCTGTTCGTCAGTAAAGGGAGCACGGAAAATGGAAGTGGAGCATCGTCTTATTTCTGAGTTGTCGGTAGGTTTAATCAAAGGTTTCCATCCATGTAATATTCTCAGGAAAGATGATCCATTCGAAGCCGAAGATTTCACTTGAGTTCCCGAGAAGATCCTGCGTACAACTTATGAGCCTTGTGGACGGTGGCATCAGAGATGGAAAGAAGACCAAAGAGCTGCACAAATGTTAGTCATCGCAAAAGAGCGCGTGGAAAAGGAAATTAATGTGTTTTTGAAATCGATTCAGTCCTACAAAAAAGCAGAGGAGAATGCAAGACAACATGGACTTTGCTCAAGAAAAAGAAAGTTGGAAGCAGACACAGAGATAATGAGGCTTCTTCGGAGCCTTTCGTAATTCAAGATTAAATTATCAGTCAAGTAGAGTTTATCAAGGTATATACGGAATATCCTCCCCCCAGCGTGGCGAAGAACTCACCATGCTAGAATAGATTTAAACAATTATCATCCAAGAAGTCTCTTGGGACTGTTTAAATATACTGCTGGGGCACGTGTGATTCTAAGCTATTTCCTAATACATATGGGTTGAATAAGGTTGGCGTTGGGAAGTGTGCAGTGACAGCTCATTCAGTAATTAAGGCATGAATTTGAGTAGGATTAGCAAACAGTATCTTACAAGGACAGCGCCATAAGATCTGAAGTTTTCCAAGGCTTCGCGGCGGCGCAGGTTCGCTTGGCTCAGAAGGAGCTACGAGAACTTCTCTTCCTAAAATCAAAAAAGTCTTTACCACGCCTTTGCCTCGACCGATTGCGGGATGACTGCAGTAACCCACAACCAGGCGGGAATTTCTTGAAGGATCCACTAACCGTAGAGCAACTATGTGCTGCAGGTCACCGGGGGCACCTCTATCATGCTCTCCAGGACGGCTGGCTCGTGGATGAGCTCGTGGAGCTAGGCCAGCTACGTTGGAAAATCGCGGGCGTGGAAGAATACCTTGTAAAGGTGGATGCTTTCTTGGAACGGTTGCTGCTTCTTTCTCACCTAACATCTGGGCAGCCCGCCCACGGGACAGAGCTTCTCAGTCTCAAGTACTGTTGGATTTGGGTGAGTGAAGAGTAGTGAGGTCAGAAAAAGAGTAGATTCTGCCTGTCTCCTGAGAGGGAGGTAGGTAGGCTTGCTTATTATACATAAATGAGTGCTTGAATAACCGAGGAGAGCAGAAGCCGATATTGCTATCCGAAGCTTGTGAAGATGAGGAGTAGTGAGGAGGCGGCAAAGAGTAGATGCTGATCTGAGGCAGTAAGGCAAAATAGTCCGACATTACTAGTGTGATGGGTCGCAGCACCCAGTTTCTTTTGTTTCTCTTATTAAGCTGATTTGGTAACCCGGTTCAGCGCCGGTTATACCATCGGTCATTAGCTAGCTGATGTCCCTATAAGAAACTATTTGCCTACGCCCTTACGGTGGCAAGACAAGATTCGACCTTGCTCTTCACTTATTTCGATGCATTACCGTTTCACTACTACTGCTCCCTCCCATTGACCTTCCTACGATCGGTGACCCTGGGTCGCCATACCCGAACTCCTCGTCCCACTTCACTAGTAGCCAATTTCGGTCGGTAAAAGTACATCTGTGAGCCGCTGTGGTGCTAATGTCTCCCGAGTAAATGCCAAATACTCCGTCAAGTCACCACCACTAGCTCATGTGCAGTTATTGCGGATTTATTAGTAAAACCGATACTTAACCTTCCGTTGAGACTTTCTCGTGAGCAGCGACTCCAGACTGCAGTGTTAGAAGCTGTTGGGGCGCAACTGTTGGTCGAGGATTGGCATGAATTAGGAGGAGAGACATTCAGAAGCCGCCGGACACCCTCAGGTTAAGTATTTGGGATATACTTTATGATACATCCGCCCGTCCATAGATAGCCATAATCCAACACTTCAATCCAGTCGTCTAACTTCAGACTCTGGCGCTGGCTAGTCATCAATGCCGTGAGGAACTACAGAGTGATCAATCTTCGGCTTTTTGTCTAGATGCAGAGTGAGCTCATACCTGCTTCGACCAAAGCAGCGTATCCTTTTTGCGAAAGATTTACTTCAACCATGGGTAGATCTTTGGGGATCCTGTCCGGTGAGTTGTCTTGTATCTCCTTATTCATGATAGATATCGTAACCAGAAAGGGTTCAAGCAGTTCTGCGAAGTAGGCCACAGAGAACGTCTGTTCCCCAGGGTTAACACCCTCGAAGTACTCGCTCCCGTATTTGAGATAAGCCACTGCGAATTCTATCGGTTCCCACCGGACCGTACGGGCTGCGTCTCTGTAAGCGGTTGTACATACTATATGAAACAGGCGTGCTACTCCTTACAGTGCGGTTTTGAATAGGCATCAGCGCCGGCGGCATGGACTTCCATTGCGAGAGTTCGATGGAGCTTGGAGCAGGTCATGCAGTATGTTGGAGGAAAAGGCGTGTTCGATGATTCTCATGGCAAAGCTGCTGAGAAGCCGACTTATATATCATCAACTGGAGCAGACCCTCAAATGCGGGACTTCCCAATTGGCCTTCGTTTGCTCGGAGCAACGATCTCGCAACATCTCCGTCAAGCTACCTGCTGCAGCTCGGACGTGAGACCAGAACACGTAGCAACGCAGCCGTGCCAGGATCTATGTAATGTAATACGGATCAGGGTCGGAGCTCCGTCCTTCCGGCATCGTCTAGATGGGCAGCGAGATCCGGCTTGAGCACATGCATGGCGCCGTACAAACCGCCGCTGCATCCCTGAGATCCTGCGCGGAGATACCTTGATTCAGGGGCCAATCTGGACATTGAGCCAATCTGGACGTTGGAAGATAAGAGGGTCGCAAACACATCAGCATGGCCTCTTGTTCTCATTGCGAGATGGATTGACATATGGTTTCTGATGAGGGAGCTGAACAACGGCTTATGCCTGGTAAGCTCTAAGGTGTTTGATAAGGTAGGGCCCACACCCAGTGTCGCGGACACATCAGCGTGTGCACAGTTGTACTAATGGCATGGGATCCCATACACGCAATCCCAGCCGCCAAGGCCATTAGTGGAGATTCATGGCATGGGATTCCGACATGCATCTGTGCGTCGCTTTACCTGGCAAGTCACACGATGCCGCGAGCGACAGACTACCTCCCACCTGATGAGAGAGACGGTCTTTAACGGGCCTTTTCACTGGGAGAGGTTTTGATTAGCCCGGTAATCTGAACCTTGTGGCCGACACCAGGGTCAGCGGTCACGCCCGGGCTTTTTGCCAGGACATCAGGGAAGGGGTAGCTCGGCTTGCCACAGTATGTCTGACTGAGCGACAAGAACGGTAGGGGAGAGGATGAAAAGGCTACTACGCTTTATCCTACATGCACCAGAACACATGCAGGACTGCGGAAGTCTAGCAGCCCACTTGCCGCGTAGATACCATCTTGAAAGCGCGACAATGTCGCTCCAGCAATATTGGTCGGGAATACTTCGCAGCCACTAAATGGGCTCAGGCACGAGCCAGATGTGAGTCTTGTGGATTGCTAAGGCTTGTTTTGATATTCACAAATCAGTCATCTCCAGCTAGCGGTGTCTCAAGCACACTTTCTGTCGTGCGTCTAGGTTCTAAGTGCTTAACTGTTGGTAAAGCAAAGAAAAACGGAAAAGTCAAAATGTGCATCCCTCCCAAAGCGGTGCGACCTTGCCTGCGTCCCCATCGCATCCCCCGACCATCGTCTTCCGCCAGGGTTGGTTCACATCGTGCTCCTCTTTGATTTTTTCCGAGAGGTCGGCATCCAAATCCTCGAGCTTTTCTCCAAGTTCTCGTCGCTGGAAACTCTCGGTTATATCTTCTTTCGAGCCACCAGGTGATTGCTCTTCTTTAGGAGCTTCCACTTGGTTCAGGCCGGAAGAAAGTGCTGACGTATGAAAGACTTCCGGACGGCTGACACGCTCAAAATGCTCATTGAATGTATCTAACAGCAGTCAGATAACTGTCGCACACTGGATGGTGAGCTGGAGGCCATGAGATCTACGTTTTGTTGTATTCGAGGCGACGTATGCTTTAGGACGATACTTGTCATCTTGATGGGAATCGGCGCTCTCTTCCAGATAATCTTCCCAAGAGCCGTCAGATGCACCTACGAAATGTTAGACGACTATCGCAATGACAGAGATTCTTTTCTTTTCACCGTGCATCTCGCGAGACTCTGAACCAGACGAGGACGAACACCAAGAAGCCATTTTTGCGTCCCTCAAATTTGTTGTCATCGGGTTGAAGACTGAATGGTTGTGCTATATATATATATATATAGCGCAGTGGACTGAATCGTCGGATGGAAGAAAGAATTGCCAAAGGAATACCAATATGTCATTCTCCACCGCGGTGCCGCCGAAAAGAGGAAGAGAAGGAAAGTGTTGTCCTGTGTGATGACGATTCAGGGGCATGGACTCGGCAAGGGAGGACCGGGAGGCGTCTCTTATCCTCATGGTGTATGACTTGCTATATTTGGCAATCCTTGCGAGCACCAACAGAAGTCTTCCTTCGTGCCTTGACGGGAAGGCAATAAACACCTACACCTCGGGACCTGGTGTGCATATCGAAGTTTTTGATACAGCCGAAACCTAGCTTGCTACTGGTCCACCCGGTATAGGCGGAGTCCAAGACACTAGACTGGCGGAAAATCATTGCTGGCGAACCAACTCTGGAGAGTAGCTATACTCTTGAGAAAGGTGAATGGCGGGAGCACCCAGCCTGACGCATTCAGACCCCGGAGCAAAAGTTACCTATTCTTGATTACCAGGCTAGACTTTCTTCTTCCTTACATGTCCATCGAAAGTCGTAACACGCTCGATGGCATGGGCACGAGCGCCAGTCTTGTTTCGGCAGAGAGGCGCACCGGTGCAGGGCTCGGAGAGTGTTGCATTATGATGTAATCCCTCTGCTGTGATATGCAGGCTAACGCAGCTGCAACACGATCGATAGGACGGAGCGAGGCGTGCCATCAGCGGAGGGGAGCAAGGGCTAATCTTTCTCGGATAACAAATGCTCGGCCTGAGCATTTCTACTCCCGAAATTGCTTGGTCTCGTTTATCGTTGGGGCAGGCGGGTCATTAAAACGAAAGAAAGCCGGCCAAGACCTTCCTGAAAAAGATAACTTTCACGTGATGCATGCCATTCTTTAGCTATTCAAGTTTTAGCGTGCCGCGTACTTCCGGGCACATTATCTATTCTACCCTTCCGTCTATCTACTCGGAGCCTCAGGGCCAGCGCACTGGTCTCCTATTAGTCGGCGCATTAACCAACAACGCGTCGACTTATAGTCGGCCTCCTCGCAAGCGAGGAGCTCCTAGCTCAACGAAAACCGACCAACTCCATTTGAACTACATGCTATCTACTGGTTCACCCACCCTCTATCAAGCCTCGTTTTCACGCTGTTTCTCACGCCTCTCAGCTGCTTTCTTAGCTGCCTTCTAACCGATTGCGAATTGCTTACGACCCATGCTTATACAGCCACAGGTTCGGCGGACCTTCCAAATAAACCGAGTCCTGACAGCCGTTGGTCAGCCTCGACAGAAATCGGCCCAGAGAATAGTAGAATCGTGGAGCATGATGTGGCGCACATTTATGTCGCTGGGATTTTACTTTCATTCATAGCAGCGGTGGGCCAAGCGAATATATGCGCAATCCCAATCAGAACTTGGGTGCTGAGGACATACTATTTAAAGATACGCAATATTTAGTAGTACATATCCGTGGTTTGTTGTTATAAAAATACGGACCTCTTGCGAAGCGATGCCATTAATCCACCTTCGAAAATGTAAGTATTTTTCGAGAGGCAGTAACTTATCAAAGACCTATGGGGTTATTGTCATAATTACAATGGGAGTGTTCAGCTCGACCGGGCGTGGAACACTCCTCTCCCCATTTTCTTACACTTAGCAGCAAGTCTCGGCGCCAAGAGTTGCAGGTACAGGATTTCACGTCGGTTGCTAGCACGAAACCCTTGCATGTGGAAGCGTGCCAGTATTGGCCGAACCCTTTTTTAGCACCAATATGTGATTGGCAATTCCATCAACAGGTGCACTCACACGCATCGCGCAAAACTATTTGAGCTGACATCATCTGTACCACATCCAACCATCTATGTATGAGTAAGGCACGGGGGAATCCACTTTGTAATTTTGTGCTTGAGGTTGGTAGTGCCGTTCTTGTATGTAATCCTATTTTACTAGTATGACGCTATTCTTCATCACTTGTTTCTTAATACTACCTACAGAATGCGATGATAGGTGGCGTATCAGATAATGCGACAGAAAAACTGCCGACAAGTATGCAGCTTTAAAGTCATCTGTAGGCATGATCGCGCCCACACACGGACCCCCTCCAAAGATGCTCACGGACCTATATTACTTTAAGTCCCATTTGAGTCCTGCCTACCCTTTTTCTGCCGCGCAATTTCCTACGAATGGCCTATTTTATAAAAATTTCAAGTATAAAAGGCCCTCTGCGCGCACCTTTCACCTATACGAACTCATTCCGTTCACTGCACGCCGCTTGGCCAGGAACCACCATGCCCCAAGATGCAGAGGACAAGTCCCGGTAAGTTGAGCGAGCCATGATTGTGAACGTCTCCTAACCGGAAGTAGATTCGGCGGCAATGTTGTCACGGTTCAAGTCGGGATCCAGAATTCGAGAGTCCCATTTTCCATTGACCGGGACCTCCTTTCCACCTCTATGTACTTCAACGGCATCATCAACGGCCCCCAAAAAGAGATTAAAGCAGAAATACCGGTAGACAATGTCCAGCCCGATATCTTCAGAGTTTACTTCACCTGGCTCTACACGAAAAAGATCTTTATCCCCACTACAGACGACAAGTATAAGTCTCTCCATTATCTGTACCTTGTTGCGGACAACCTGCAAGACCAAAGCTTCGGCGCCGACGTCCTAAATAGTATTCGCTCCTTAGCTAAGGAGACGAAAAGCTATCCGCATAATCTTGCAAAGATGGTGTACCAAAGCACAGTTACCTCATGCCCCTGGAGGCAACTATATATCGATCTTTGGCTTTCTTCGATTCGTGAGGGTAATGGCACTATCCATGAGGATTGGGTTGATGTTAATGAGGGGCCTAAAAGATTTTTCATTGATCTCCTGGTCCGACAGTCATCTGTTTTCTCTCTAGAAGAAGGAAATGGACGAGGGGTTAGAATGCGTTAGGGACAAGGTCCGGGCCGGCGGAAACACTAAATTTCCTTGATATCCAGGGGTTCAAACGCATAAAGCACTTTTTAAAGTCTTTTCGCAACCTACCGCACTCTGCGTAGCAATCTGAGGCACATATGCATGTGCTGAAAACCACAGGACTGCATTGTTATATGTCAACCAGTATCTCGTATATGCTCAGGCATCATTCCCTAGCGATCTCAGATTTACGAACCTTCTATAAAGATCATGGAAGACATAACCGTGCCAAGCGCCCTCGTTATATGACTTCATCGATTATACCGTTTGAACTTTTGTGACGTATCCCCACACGCGAGCGGACCGCCCCATCAAAACTCAATCGCTTTAAGTACGAATAACTCCACAACGCTTTGGATAATTAACTCTATAATAGAGAGCTTATTTAATAGTAGTTTGCGCATCTTTTTGACGTGTGCGAGAGTTGTGACCAGGCTCACCGCATTGTTATTGTTATTGTTATTGTTTAACGTCCCTGTAGAGTCAGTGACTATTACAGACGGCCTAGCAACAATAACACAGGATCCGATCCAACCTCCGAATTCGACCTCGAGAAAAAGCGCCAAGACCGGTATCTATCGAAAGCCCTCGATTCCCTTAGCTAGATTCTCGAATCTTAGCTTCGTAGCTATACGCGCTGCTGCGTTATTGCGTGGAAAAGAGGCCTCGTTAGGCCGAATCGCCTCCCTTAACCTCCGCACCCCTACTACGACCCCAAAACGACTCTAAAATGAGCTAAATTTAAGCCACGGCTAGAAGACATCTACGCGCACCCCCGTGCTAATTTGCACTAGATTTAGAGCGCGTTTACGCACCTATTGTTATTGTTATTGTTATTGTTATTATTTAACGTCCGTGTAGAGTCAGTGACTATTACAGACGGCCTAGGGCAATCTATATAGGGTCGGTATTTAGGTACATGAGTATTTCAGTAAAATAGCGTGGCGTAGGCCAAGGGGCGTAGCAAAACAAAGGGAATAAAGGTAGTAGAATAGAAAGGTAGTAAACTAGTAAAATAGTAAAGAATAAGGAGCGGCGCGTATCTACGTATTTAGTCTTCCGCCGAAGAAAGTCCTAGGATCCATTTACGCGTGGAAATCCGTGTTTGTTCGAGGTAGTCTAGGGTAGGTTCTAGGCTAAATTCGGTGTTTAGAAGTAGGTTTAAGCTAGGGTTTTTAGTTCCTAGTTTTTCCCTAAGCTCCTGTCGTTCTATGTCGTAGTAGGGGCATTCAAGAAAAAGGTGTTTAGGGGTTTGTTTAGCATTATTCGAGCAGGGACATCTATCCGTTTCGCTCCGGTTAAACCTATAAAGATAGGATCTAAAGTATCCGTGTCCTATTTCTAGCTGGTATAAGGCGCTAATCGTATTTCTCTTTTTAGGGAGGGCGTAGATCTTTTTCCTTATTTTCCAACGGTATTGGCGTAGGTAACCGGTTTTAGAGCTTTTCTCTTGGCTTTTCGTAGCTTCTAAATGCCATTCCTGTATAAGCGGTATTTTATTAAGCATTCCGTAAAATGCTAGGCTAGTTTCGCTTATATTAGGGGTGGTTTTAGTTGCCTCTTTAGCTAGATAATCGGCTCGTTCGTTTCCGTGGATTTTTAGGTGTCCTGGGACCCATTGGAGAATTACTGAATTACCCCTTTCGAGTAGGATTTTACTGGCGTTTATAGCCCTTATAACGCAGCCTTGTCCTGGGTTTTTCGAAGGGGTTTTAAGCCGGTAGAGAGCGGCCTGGTTATCCGCATAGACTCTAATATTTTGAAACGCGTATTCGTTTTGTACGGCTAGTTCGAGGGCTTGGGTAATAGCCTCGAGTTCGCCGTTATATACGAGGTTACTAGGGCCGATATTATCTATCTTTTCTAGAACGCGGTTGGTTATTTCGGCTTGTTTTTCTTTTATACTTATACCTACGCCTATCCCTTTTCCTTGCGGATTAGAGCTAGCGTCGGTATAGATAAGTATATTATTATTCTCTAGGGTGCGTAGTTCTTGCTCGTGGCGTTCGGCCTCTTCTTCTTTAGATAGCTTTGATATTTTAACCGAGTAGGGCGTTCCTAGGTTCCATGGGGCGAAGTAGAAGGGTTTTACCGTTTCTAGGTTATTAGGCCTAGTACTAAGTATATTCCTTATATTTCGAAGCTGGTAGGATTGCGTAGGGGCGTCGTTTTCGGGTTTAAATATAAGCTGTTGAACGGGGTGTTTAGGTCCTAGGCGAAGTGCTCTAAGGGCGTATTTTCGAACGTTTTCGTCTAGGCGGAGGTGCGTAGGTGGAAGGGCGGCTTCTATTTCTAGGGGGGTAACTGGTGCGGTTCTAAACGTTCCTAGTATTTTGCGTAGGGCTAGGTTTTGTAATATTCTCGTTTGGCGTTTAACCGAGGCTTGGTTTTTCCAGTATAATTGGCCGGTAAATTACTGAAATATTATATTTTTTTGAAAATAATTACTGAGATAGCAAAAAAATTACCGAAATATTAGGTATGTATAATTCTTACCGAGATAGCAGGTCTTTAGTATTATGCACGAATTTTATTTTATTTAATACGCTTATAAATCTATAAAACCTTCAATCTCGGTAATTATTTCGTAATTAATGCTATTTCGGTAAATAATAATTTACTTATTTACCTATATATCAGGTTTCTTTAATAATAATCGGTAAAGAAATCGGTGCGCAATTTAACTTTTATATTAGCTTTTTAGTATAGTAAATAACGTATGTTATAAGTTTAATTATAATCGGGTAAGTAGTAAAAAAGATATAAAGGTTTAGAATTTTCGTTTTTTCTAAGCGTTTACAGATAATCTAAGTAAGAACTATTTAGTAATATAAAAGATAAGAGTACGTAATAAAGATAAGGAACTACGCTAATTAAATTAATCGCGCAATAAAATTACGTCATAGAGAAAAATCGCGCAAATAATATCACTATATAATCCCCTATACATTCCTTACTATTAGTTTCGAAACTTAGCGGGAAAATGACTGAAATCCTCTCTTTTCAAGTTGGTTCTATCTTTTCTTCTATGGAAGAAGCACGAGCAGCAGCGCGTAAGTGGCTTATTGATCGAGGAGAGTCTGCGCAACGTGCTCCACGATCAAATAAGCAGGTAACTCATTGGTACTGCTTAGATGACTGCGAGTTCCACCTATTTATTGGTAAAAAAAAAAGGTATAGTACTATTTTATTTTTAATCCGCCTATTTTCAACTCTGCTTTCCGTTTCCTAAAGATTATTAATTTACTAAATTACTCAAGATCAATTCTAGGTTAAGAAGCTCGTATTTCACACCTACAATAACCCGGAACGGCACCAAAAATGGCGATATAATCACTCAATCCGTTATTTATCAAGTCACCAGCGCAATACGGTTGAGGAGGAGCCTCAAATACGTCCAAATCTAATACGTATATTTGAGAGAATCAACTACGGAGTCCAAATTAACTACCAGCAAGCGTGGCGTATACGGGATAGTATAAAGCGCGATGTTTTTGGCGATAATTTACAAACGATTCGTCGAATTCAAGTAAGTTACTAAAAGATATTAATAAATAGATAAATCTTACTAATTAGAAATTTACTAAAAAGCCCTATCTTGCTAAAATTCAGCGAAACCATGGAAATGGAGGTGGATTAACGCAATTTTCGCGAGATTTGGATAGTAGGGCCTTTCAGTAAGTAATAAACGAAGTATTTTAGTAATATACTAATTATTAGACACGCATTTATTGCTTCAGATGCAACATGCGCTGTAGCAATTATAAATTTTCGAAATTTTCTCTCAATCGACGCTGCGTATATGAAGGTTGGGCCTGAAAGTCACCTTCTAGCGGTTACTATACTCGATTCCAATAACCAAATACTGCCGATTACCTGGGGAATCTGTGCTGGCCCAGAGAATAAGCAATCATGGCTTAGTTTTCTTCAGTTTACTGATAACGCACTAGTTGAGGCCGATTTTACTATCTCTTAGCGCGAAACTAGGCTAAATTCAGTACTTAATTTAACTAGATTCGCTTTTATAAGCGACCGTGGATTAGGATTACTTTTAGCAGTTTCGCAGCTATTTCCATTGGCTTATAATTATTATTGTAGCCAACATTTAGCTGAAAACGTCTCAAAAGAGTGTAATTATACGGTTGCACGGCTATTCCGACAGGTACGTATTCTAGTTTAAGTAGAGGTTTTTAGTAAATTACTAAAACACTCTATAGTTAGTTTTTGCCACTAATAAGTTCGATTTTGAACAAAAACTTAACCAAATTCGAGCTATTAATGCTCGTGGTGCGCAATATATTAACCAAATTACCCATAATCAATGGGCGAAATACGCTATCCTAATAGAACATCCCAGGTTTGGCCAAACAACGTCAAATATCTCAGAATCCAGTAATTTAATGTGGTTACCGTTTCGCAAACAGCATATATTACTAGCACTAGAAGGCATCTGGCTGTCAACTATGCAAAAATTCGTAAATAATAGCCAGAAGCATATGCGAAATCCACTTGTAGACTGGGCCTGGGCGAAGTTCGAAGCAGAATTACTAGAGGTATGTATTTTACTATTTTACTCTACCTGTAACATATTATTCTAATGCAAGTTTTATAGTCACGAACCTGGATAGCAGTAATTTCGAACCGCGAACGTGGTTTAGGAATTGCTACTAAAGGACGAACGCAGTTTATTATGGATCTTACTAATAAGACGTGTTCTTGTCTTGATTTTTAAGAATTTCGTATACCTTGCCGCCATGCGCATGCTCTTATTACTACTTTTAGTAATAGGGCTTTGGATTACGTTGGAGACTGTCATTTGGCCGCAAATTACTACGAATGCTACCGTAGCTCGCGCTTTTTACGGCCATTTTCAGTAAATTCAATATCCCCAGATGAGGATACTGAGTTAACTACGGCTGAATTAGCTAAAACGGGGCCTGGAAGGCCTCGAAAAAACGCGCGTAAGCGTCGTTTAACTACCTATCAGCAACTACGGCAGGCCCAGCAGCGCGAGGAGCAAAGAAACGCTATTCAGGGGCCTTATACAGTTTACTGGCGCGATCAAATCGCCAGAAGACAGCAAGAGGAGAGTATTTCAGAAGAATCCAGCGAGAACAACGAATTTTCAGACGAGTTTCACGGCTTTTCCGACGAAATAAACGAATTAGAGAGTCTTTCAGGAGAATCCAGTCAAGAAACCAACCAGGAGGGTCTAGTAGCCGAACTAGACGACCAAAACGCTTCTGAAACCGAGCAAAACGACTCTGAAATCAACCAAAACGAAGGAATTTGGCCTAAAGTGGAGCAAATCAGTAAAATTCCGCAACCACAAGAGGAATCTACCTTGGAACAACGCGAATCTGGCTTAAACGCGCAAATCCCTAGCCAAAACAACACTGAAATCGACCAAAACGAAAAATCCTTGCCTGGAGTAGAGCAAATTAGTAAAACTTCGCAAAATACCAGCCAAAATACGCTTTCTGCGCTAGTACTTAGCCAAGACTTAGGGTCTAGTCAACAAAGCGACGATTCTACGCTTTATTTTACACCCCCCTCGCGTAATTTAAAGCGTTCCGCACCAAAAATACGCCCTAGCGCAAGAAAACGAGCTATTCGCCTAGTACTAACTGGACAACTTGCTGAAAGCGAGGATGAACTTGCGTAATTAATAGGCCTTCTATTTTGTTATAACTAGTTTTGTATTTTACTAAAGAACTCTTACCTAATATAGTCGTAAATTGCTTAATAAACTTAGTAAATTTTAAACCTTTATATCTTTTTTACTACTTACCCGATTATAATTAAACTTATAACATACGTTATTTACTATACTAAAAAGCTAATATAAAAGTTTAATAATAATCGATAAAGAAATCGGTGCGCAATTTAAGAAACCTGATATATAGGTAAATAAGTAAATTGTTATTGTTATTATTGTTATTGTTATTGTTTAACGTCCGTGTAGAGTCAGTGACTATTACAGACGGCCTAGGGCAATCTATATAGGGTCGGTATTTAGGTACATGAGTATTTCAGTAAAATAGCGTGGCAATAAGTAAATTATTATTTACCGAAATAGCATTAATTACGAAATAATTACCGAGTTGGAAGGTTTTTGTATTAATACATAGCAGCTTTTTATGCAGATTACTGAGATATCATAACCTAATATCTCGGTAATTTTTTGGCTATCTCAGTAATTATTTTTAAAAAATGTGATATTTTAGTAATTTGCCGCCTGGATCACTCGGTTCACTGGGTCACGGTGAGCCAGCCAGCGAGCCACCGTGATCCAACCAAACACCCCGGATATATAGGCCACACTCGTTTACAGTAGATAGGACCCTCGTGGTCAACTTGTCAATTGATTCTTACCCTAACCTTGTGCACGAGCCTCCCCTGCTTAATGCAACGGCCCCCCAGAAAGCCTGAGCTACCCGACGATACGCCCGACCTCCCCCAGAAAGAGTCACGGCGTAACGTCTGAATAGAAGAAGACCTAGCTGTAACGGCGGCCTCTTCCACTAGGCTTCGGAGTCACCTAGTAGGGTCAGGTAGCTGTGGGTTCACCTTGATTGATTGATTGATTGCTATTAACGTCCGGCAGGTCCACCTACCACCATGTGCCCTCTGGCCCTGGGTGGTGAAAACGTTCGTGATACGCCTGGAAGTCTCCATGGCCTGACCTTGATGGCCTAGGGTCTTCCTGGGAAGGAGGAGTTCCGGTGGTGTATCCTTTGCGAGAGGGATTTCTAGGTCCTGGTAGGATTTTGGGGCGTTTTCGATCCACCACCGCTCAAAATTCTGACGCGCCCGCTCCTTCGCAATCCTTTTAATCCTTGCTATTGTTAGTGGGATATCTTGGGGGGCTGGCGATGCTGCGCCCCGTTTGGCTAGGCGGTCGGCCTCGTCGTTACCGGGAATTCCTTGGTGCCCGGGGGAGATGTTAGGCGCTCGCTTGCCAGTTGTCGGACCCTAAGGATACTTCCTTGGCTGGTGTCGGTAGGTGCTCCTTCTAGTGCCCTGGGTTTACCTTGAAGGAGAAGAGAAGGGTAAAGGATAGGAACAATGGTAGTGATCGCGTGATAAAGGCTTTGTTACCTCCAATAGGTTTGTATTAGAACTTTGAGTTGACCACGAGGATCGAAGTACTATCTAATGAGCGTGTCTATATACTGTAGGAAAGTTGTGGATCAATGGTGTTCGATCAATGACCTTGGATCAGATTGGTTTCCTGGATTCGGGAACCATTCCCTTGAGGGAGTTCTTCCCCTGCGGGATTTCCTCCCGTAAGGGTTTTGTTGAATACGATTTCTGTCTGTTGAATATTACGATGGTGCTTCAGGTGTCATGGTGGTCTTCGCGCATGACAGGGGCCGTCCACCACGACAGGGGTCCGAAACACGTGTGAATAACGTGGTTCACCAGTCATCCGGACACACCAGTCATCCGGACACCCCACCAAACCCAAGACGCGTCTTCGCGAAAATCAACAATGGCATCAACACAGAACCTCAAATCGCTCCAGAAAGAAGGCAGACTACTTCTTGCTAAACAGACCTTTTAGAAAAATGGAATTTTAAGTGTTCGTAAGGCTACAACGTCGTACGATATTCCGAAGTCTACACTCCACGATCGACTCAATGGAGCAACACCTTAGAGAGCGTCTAATTCACAGAAACGAAAGCTGCAACCATCTGAAGAGTAGGCTTTAATTAAGTGGATTCTTAGCCTCGATCGGCGAGGATTTCCTCTTTATATAATCGACGTACGAAGAATGGCAGACTCTTTACTCGCTGCACGCGGCTAAGATCCCTCACCTCAGCTAGTTGGTAAGAACTGGGTATCTCGCTTTATCAACAGCCAGCCTGAGCTTAAAACGAAATAGAGTCGAAAATTCCATTTACAACGCGCCAAATGCGAGGATCTAGACACGATTAACGCGTGGTTTATACGTGTCCAAGAGACGCGTCAGTCATACGGCATTCTCGACGATAATATCTACAATTTTGACGAGATAGGATTTATGATGGGGGTAATTGTAATTTCTAAGGTTGTTACAAGCTCTGATACGACCGGCCGAGCAATTGCTATACAACTAGGAAACCGTGAGTGGATAACGGTAATTGAAGGCATTAACGCGTCTGGCTGGGCGATTCCGCCGTTTATTATCCTAGCAGGGAAGGTCCACTAGTTAAACTGGTATCAAGAGCTGCTAGCTAATTGGGTAATTGCTGTAAGTGGCAATGGCTGGACGACGGACCAGCTTAGATTTAAATGGATTAAGCACTTTAATACGCACATAGAGTCTTATACTAAGGGAGCCTACCGCCTATTTATTCTCGACGGCCACAGCAGCTATGCAACGCCTGAATTTGACTAATACTGTATTTTAAATAATATAATCACGCTCTGTATGCCTGATATATATTATATCTTCTTTAGCCGCTTGATGTAAGCTGCTTCTCACCTCTTAAGCGCTCGTACGGTCAGGAGGTTTAGGAAAGCGTCCGCCAAGGAATTCACTATATCGATAAAGATGACTTTCTTATAATATACTCGAAGGTGCAGCCATTAGTCTTTACGAATTAAAATATTAGAAGTGGATTTCAAGCTACGGGCTTATACTATATAATCCATAACGTGTCTTGTCGTCGCTTATAGTCACCAAAACACCCTCTCTACTAGGCACAGCTAGTGGATAAGCACCTTAATGGACGTCGGAAACACCTTATACTCTAGCTTAGCTAGAGAAGCAGGCTCGGCTCATACGAGATCTTATTCAACGCTAATCATAGAGCCCAACAAGCCAAGCCTTTAGTCAACTTGTAAAGGGATGCCAGATGGCGATGAATTCAGCTGTAATACTTGCAAGGGAGAATTCGGAGCTTCGTACAGCTAACTAACGGCGAAAACAAAAGTAGTAATACCGGCGAAGGTATATTGCATAGGGAGGCGCTCTGCAGGCTTAGCAGGGGCAGTTCTTAGTTCACGGGATAGGAAATGGGGAGGAAGAGGCTAATCAACGGGAGGCGACAGCTGTACGACAACGTGCGCCGCCAACGTGTAGTAACTGTTATTTTCAAGGTCATACAATGCGCCGGTGCCCTGAGATTCAACGAACGGTTAGATAGGAATTTTAATTGGATTTAAGGCATTGTGGTGGAATATTTACGCGGTGACGCGTCTTGGGTTTGGTGGGGTGTCCGGATGACTGGTGTGTCCGGATGACTGGTGAAACACGTCATATATAATTAGTCACTTGTTCCAGCACCTATCACCTGTTTGTAACACTGTCCCCTGGGGGGTATCTGTCCGTGCGGGACTGCCGCCCGTGGGGTTCGTAACAGAACTGTAGCAGGCACCCAGGAGCACCTTTGTTCACAACCAACCCAGACAATCACCGGCCACCACTTCTCCAGCCCGCAGCGAAACTCGAGTTACGTATCGGATAAGCGAGTGGCCCATCTTGCCAAGAGAACGCGTTTCTTATCAACAAGACGCAATGACTCCATCACCATCGGCTTACTTTGCCTGAATCTGAACGCCAGCTTGTGCTGGCCATCCAAAACGATCCCACTAAAAGCGAACGAGCCGCAGCAGAGACGTACAATGTTAGTCGCAAGACGCTCGGCCGGCGGCTTAAAGGCACTCTTCCACGACGCGATTGCACACCAAATTCCCGAAAACTCACTAACTTGGAGGAATCTGTTCTTGTCCAACGTATTCTCGACCTGATTCGCGAGCGTTCTCTCCACGCCTTTGCGTTGTTGAAGGTATGGCGAATAAGCTGCTTGCCGACCGCGCTGGAGGCAAGGTTGGCGTCAAATGGGCGTCGAACTTTGTCAGGCGGACACTCGAGCTGAAAACACACCTGAATCGCAAGAACGACTATCAACGAGCCAGACGCAAGGATCCAGAGATTATCGTGCAATGGTTTGGGCTCGTCCGGAACACCATCGCGAAGTAGGAGATCGTCGACGGCGATATGTACAACTTTGACGGATCCAGCTTTCTTATAGGTATAATTGTAAGTGGGACGGTTGTCACAGCATCGGATCGACGCGGTCGACCGAAATCAGTCCAGCCAGGCAATCGCGAGTGGGTTACTGTGATCCAGGGAGTGAACGCCGAGGGCTGGGTAATTCCGCCATTCAAGGGACGGGGCACCACCTTTCTGCCTGGTATAGCGACGACGTACGGGTCATCGCGCTAAGCGACGAGCTTGGACTAAAGCACACAGGAGATCGCCTTCTGATTCTTCGTGGCCGCAACTCGGCTGAGCTCGACAGGGTCAAACACTCGGCAAAAATGATATTCTATCAGGTATCTGGTGGAAATCAAGAGCATAGCCTCAATCAACACAGCGAAGACCTTGACCAGAGCCCGCACGGGAGCAACGCCCACGCGGCGCAGCAGAACAGCGAAGGCCAAGTTCCCGCAGGGGAAGAACGCCCGCAAGGACTACTCCCATACTCCCTTAACCGGTCGCCCACTCATGGATCGAAAGCCTTGGCCAGGTTGATCTAACTAGCCTTCTCTAACTGTTAGTCTCCTAACGCGCTCTCGTACTCGCGCTCGACGAATCGTTAATTTAATAACTCGATGTAAAAAGCTAAACATGCCCGTTCAATCGGGGTTAATTTTTGCCACTTCTCTTCGTTTGTCTCCTCGTTATCTCGTTTTCTTTGTTACTTTCTTCCCCATCTTCTACCTCCCGCTCTGCCTCTTCGACCAATCTGACGAATGCTTCGAACTGATTGCAGGTGAATTTGTACGCCGGGCTGTCCCTGCCGCTGCGTCCTCATAAATTCAACACCTGCTCCCACGACCGGGCACGGTCCTTGATCGATTCCTCGTCCATATACGGCTGATATCGGGTCTGATGCTTCTCCGCCCTGATCGCCTGCATCCGCATCGACAACGCCCGCCCGCTTTGCCACGCTCTCCTGACTGATGCGGGCAACGTCCTCCATCACCTGCCACACGGCTGTCTTAATCGGCTCGTTCGGATTGTCTTTTTTCTTATCGGCGGGCTTCTATCGTCTGTTCTTCTTTTCGTCCTCCTCGCCGCCCGGCTTAATAATGCACCGCGATAAATCCTCGCGGTTCTTGCCGACTAAATACTTCTGCAACTGCGTCCGCTCTAATCACGGGTTTGCCTGATCCCGCTCGGCTTCTAAACGGTCGCGGCCGCCGCCTTCTCGGCCTGCTCGAACCGGGCTTGCATCTGCTGCCGCGCCCGTGCCCATGTATCCCTGCTGTTGTCGTTGCCGCTATCTTCGCCCGCTCTATTCTCTTCCTCTACTGGCTGCCGTACTTTGAAAAACTACGATCCGTGCCGGCTCGTGAAAATTCGCTAACAATACACCCGCCTCGCTGCTTTTTAAATCTTCATACCTATTGTTCTCTCATCCATCCTATTCTGCCGACCCTTCCGGCCCCTAACTAACTGCTAATGCTCGATCCGCTAATGCTCCTTTATTGTTCTTGTTGTCCATTGTGCCCTAAATCGTTTGACGATGGCTCGAGAAGTGCAAATTCAGTGAGTCGGCCGTAGTCAAAAGATTCGAGCTGGGTAATATATTCGTCAGACACCGATTATCATTTGCCGACTTTTCTCTTACTCTCACTTCAATCACGTTAATTTACACTTTTTCGCACCGCGATTACCAGTCCTAGTCCTCGGTTTTCCCTTTATAGTGCCTACCGATCGCGCTGCCTTGGTACTAAGTTATCCCCGTCTACCTGTGTATTACTTGGGTAGCAAAGAAAATAGCGGTAACCGCCTTGTCGTACCGCTCGGAAAAAAAAAAAAAAAAACAAAATAGTGAATATGCGTAAAAGAGGAGGACACTTGACGCATAAATGGTGTAAAAGTTTTATCAGGAGGCAGGTAAGCACTACAATGTGCGGCGCGTCTTTGTATTTTTTGCGTTGTTAATCGTTGATCGCTGATTTTCTGTCTTTCACAAACGGCAGAAATAACGTTCGCTGGAAAATGTTTTTGCGCGACGGCTCAAGACAGCAGACCGTCCTAGTAATCACACTATCCCGAGCAGTCCAGGCCAAGGCCATATTCCTCTGCAGAAGCATGAGCCATGTGATAAGCATTGACGATATTCCGCGGTGCATGGGTCATTAGAGCTCCATTCTTCTTTTGATTGCGAACTTATTCCCGGTGGGTGAAGGAAATTAATTGCGTCAAAAAACATGTGCAGAGCTTCACGATCTGCAGTCTGCAGTAACCCCGCCTTGTCATTGGTCACATCATCGCAAGAAGTTTGGATTTCTCATTTCGCTGTTCTTCCCTTTACAATGTGGGCGGCTGGAAATTTATTAATGCACTTAGCTATATAAAATGTGAAGAGACAAGGACCGTAACCACGACGTATTTTAGGGATATGCTGGATGGAAATGCTCTTGGCAGTTTTTAAAACTTTCGCAGACAGAAAAGGACTCGCAGCGTCATAACTCGACATACGCGGCTAGAATCTCCGCGTTGCCAGCCATATAGTCAGCAGTGAAGTAGGAATAACGGTCTACGAAATGCGCGCTGTCCAGGAACGGGAGCGCTCGTTGTATGAATTCTTTTTCAACAGCCACGGCTGCATTTTGAAGCTGAAATTCTGTTACCCACAAACGCTTCTCGAACATTTCATATGCCTCCGCCAAGTAGGATTTGAATGACGCGACCGCTTCGTCCAGATCGCCACTGTATGAATAGTACCAATGGACATTGATTCGATCGACCGCACAGCCGTCTGCAGTGAAGCCCCCGCAATAATTGTAGAATTCGTCCAGCCAGTCTAGGCCCTGCGCGAGGCCCGTTTCCGGACGAATGCCTCGTCCATTGCAGACACTTGGCGACACCAAGAGCGCGACGTCCCTGAATTGATTCAGGTGCTGTCTGTAAACACTCGCAGCGACTTGAGGTGCCATAGAAGAGCCGCCTGCGGTAGCTTCAACATCGGGCTCGTTGAACGCCAATAAATACTTTGCGCCTCTATGGATGCCATTCCAAGCGTTATTCGTCCATCTTGACAGGTCCTCCTCATCTCGATTACCCCAAAGCGTTGGAACAAATTCTATATTCTCTGGCGCATCCGCTCCAGGCACTTGGGCCCAGTTCCACGCCCAGGAAATGGACGAGCAGGCAGAAAATTGAGGAAGAACTCTTCCGTTTATGTAGAGAAGTCCTCGCTTCCTTGAATGAGATTCATTACTTCTCTCAATCAGGAAGTGGTTACGGAAGTTCTCTGAATACTGAGGGAAAATATCTGGTCGTCGGTGTTCTGGAGCGGTCCCCGAAGTCCGCCTATCAAGGAAAGGGAGCTTTGTATGAGGTAGGATAAGACATCTCGCAGAGTGCAAAAGGATCAAGGTAGTGATCAAGATCACGGAAGGATACATTAATGAAAGGCAGCTTAGATCAAAAGGTGGCGTTGAAGAGACAGGACTCACCCCTTAATATCTAAGCGTGTAATGGAGGAATCGCTCTTTTAATGCGCGGTAAATATCTCAGTTTCAATCGGTGATCCTGACGCATCCGATTTGACTTCTAATATGAGCTTTTAGGTACGTAATTCTCTACTAGACGTAGAATTACCAAATCAACCATCGACGCTCGTTCTACGATCCCCATGCTCCGTCACCGCAGATCGTACGAGCGTGAACCATTGCATAGTACGACTAGGATCCCCAAGCTTGGCTTTCTGGTAGCCTTATTTAGAATAAAAATTTGCCTTCGGCTTGAGAGTCTGTCTCATATTGTTCGAGGCCCATTTCAGGCCAACTTTCATTCCAGCGCGGTCGACAAGCAGCTAATTCGCCATTTTCTAACAGCACTCAGCCGCGGCGAGCACTATCGCGCATCCACGTCGAAGATAAAGTGGACAAAAATATATTCCTCCACTTAAGTGATCTTTCGAGGATTGGGCATGCAATCACGTCCTGGAGTCTGCCCTTGATGATGATGATGATTATGATGATGATGATGATGATGATGATGATGATGATGATGATGATGATGATGATGATGATGATGGTAATGACGATGTTAGAACTATTTCGTGTTGTTGATAGGAAACACGTTGAAAAAGAAGCAGAGGTGCCGGTTGATTAGCCCCCGTGTAAATGGGAGACAGCATGGAGAATACGGAAAAATTGACAAGATATATTTCCTCTTTTCTCTTTCTTTTTCCTAACTGTAACAATATATGAGGCAGAATTAGCACGCACTGGTAGTAAGTGCGGCGTTATACTTTTGCTAGTCCAACACTAACCTACCTCTCGTCCCTTTTCCTTCCGTAATAGGAGCCCGCTAGTGGAGAAATCATAATATATAACGTTAAAGCGACATTTTTGAGTGCATATACATACTCCACAGTCTGTATAAAGCTTAGGACAATAAACCACAGTAACTATATCCAGCCCAACCAAAACGATATGACTCACGTCCTCTACCGTCATACGGGCAATGAACAACACGAAGATTAAATGTTGGTTAAAAAATGCAGATTAAAACCTCATATATCTAGAATGTCTACTTGCATGGTATTGGAAACTTAGATATACTGTGAACTGAGTTTCGAGGAATGGGTGCAGGATGAAATAAGTCTATGCGACTTCTTAGGACGTACTTTATTCAACCCTTTCATTGTCTAGAAGTAGGAGGACGCGAATAATATCGATTGCTCGGTGCATATTGTCGACCTGCAGCGTCGCCTTCTCGGCTTTCTTCTCGGCTTTCTTCTCGGCTTTCTTCTTCGATTACCGGCAAGGGTAGAACTCGACCGGAGTGAAGTTTCTGAGGTTGCAGTGCATTTCTGACGTGATGATACATTGTTCTCGAATTACCAGCCAGCTTTTCAGTTAGTCAATTTCGTTCTTCCCAGACGGTGGTGTGGTTTATACCTTTGAGGCCGACAAAAGTCATGACGAAGATATTCTCTGACAAATGCTAATTGGATACACGCTTGTTCTATATTGGAGCAACCTATCTTCTTCCAAGTACCGATCGTATTTACGCTTATGCAAACATCTGATTGAAATTAATCTTAACATTGCTCGCTGCAGTGAGGATATGATGAGACTTACAGTACTTGCAGCTTCATAATTGGTCATCACTCTGGTTGCCCTATTAATAGATGCTTCCACAAGTTTTACTGCGATGCAGTTATACTGTAGGAAACCTGATTTGATGGGACTATTTCTTGTCAACTCACAGCTAATTTATCATTAGCACTCTGGACGCAGTTTATCGCCCTGACATAATAAATCTCATTCATTGAA
This sequence comes from Macrophomina tecta, assembly GCA_024180945.1. Lineage (NCBI taxonomy): Eukaryota > Fungi > Ascomycota > Dothideomycetes > Botryosphaeriales > Botryosphaeriaceae > Macrophomina > Macrophomina tecta. Next base: position 1,320,642 of record JAKSGN010000023.1, read on the forward strand.
CAATCATTGAGAGAAAGCGACGATACTAGCATTCGAAGCAGCAACTTGTAAAGAGTTAGTGTATCTTTGTCACCGCACACTAAAATGTAAGAACGTATGAATCAGGCATAGATAACATATAGTGCCTCACATGGCGGGCGTGTTACCCATATAAGCGCCATCAGTCCAACGATTATAGAAAGCCAGATCGAAACTGCGAGCAGGAGAACAGAGTTCGGAGTAATTCGTGCGGAGAAAAACACCAAGGCATCCCGGCTGAATTCGCACTCCAGCAGAGAATTGTATGTGAGCGTTTCCTTTTCTGTCACACGATGCATGATGATGCTCTGAAAATATCTAACTCGAACCCCCATAGGAGCCTATATTTACCATGCAGGCAGACAGACGGGCTTCGATTAACCACGCTTATTCCGCCCAAGAAATGGTACGGTGAGAGCTCTCCTGGTATACATGCACAAAACTCTTACTCACCAGCACAGTCAGAGGAGCGGCGCAAAGGTTTCCACGATGGATTGGATGCAACAAACCATGTTCTCCTGCTACACTTGAAGATTCTGGAACGTATAAGACGGTTAGAAGCAAGAGTCAAAGCCGTTGAAATACGAAGGCTTCGAGAGTTCTTCGCTGCTGACAACACGAGACTTCAAGTAGATGGGAAGGGTAGCACACGGGAAGAGCAACGGCTGCATCGGCGATCAAGTGTCTAGTTCCAGGGCCCACTGTAAACTGATGATAGACATGTTCTGTTCCCCATGCTGGATGTTTTTCTGGTATCAGATGATTCAATGGCCACAAGAACTTCAACGTTGAGGGGAGAATGTTTCAAAGTTAGGATAGAGTTAGATCGGAATGAAGCATCGGACCTCCTTCGTCCTTTTGCAGCTCTTTACTAACGTTTGGCCATCTTACTTTGCATTGACTAAAACGTTCACTTGATCGGAGAAAAAAAAAAAAGAAATCTTTTGGAATTCTCGTGTATTCAAGATTCAGTAGCGTGGCTTGGCTGCGTCAAGTATAAGACAGCCCCCTCCATCCTTCTGCAGCACATAACCAAAAACTCATCATTCGTTCCGACCAAGTTCAACAAAACAAAAATCAGATACCATTAAAACATCCGGGTTGCGCGTTATCAACGGTAATGTCCCGCATTGGCATTGCTTGGCGTATTAACGTGGACCAGGGGAAATGCAGTCAGCGGGACCAGCCTCCATTGAGTTTCCATCATACCAGGAGGCGGCATCTGGTACTGTGACGGACTGATCGCGCCGGCGGTGATCCCGCAGGAGCTTTGCACGGTCATTCCTGGATCGACGTTGAAATGCGGCTGGCAACCATTCGGACAAAAGTGATGGCTACACAGGCCATTGTATGCGAGATGATGAGTCGAGAAGAAGCCCGCAGGGGCGGAAAAAAAGGCGGGACCAGGCTTTCCCCTCACGGTTGGAGTTGACGGAGCCGGTCCCACCGCGGTGAAGCCGTGTAGAAGATCAGTGGGAACGATGGCCTCATGCCCGCTCCCAGAAAGAGCAGAATTCCAAGTAGCTTCGAATATTCCGTCGGCGTTGGCTGTATTATCGAAATGCTGCACGTTTTTCTCTTCGAGGAGTGTGCCTCCAAGCAGATTATTGGCGTCTTGGATCTCATTAAAGCCCAGGATGCCGTTCGGGAAATCGGCAGTCGGGGGCAGAGACTCGTTCGTGGACTGTGTAGGTGTCGTCTCGGAGGTCCTTGCAGCGGATGGCAACGTGTTTGAGAGCCCAGTCCCGGGCCCGGTCCCCGGGAGCGCAAAGCAAGTGTACGCGTCGTTGATAGTGGAAAGCGAGTTGGGAGGCTCTGTCGTGCTCGTGCAGCTGAAGACATCGCTTCTGCTCGTTCTTGCATCGGCCGCTTCAACTACAGACCGCGTGGCTGACGAGAGCTCAGAGCTGCCACCAGAGCTTTCCAACACTGGGTTTGTTGTGTCTGGCCACCGGCTTCAGTTGAATTTCATGCCCAGGTGAGGCAATATGACGTACCGTAGATTCTTGGCCGGCCACGTCGTCTGGCTGGTGGACAGTACGGCCCATCGCCATTCTGCGCCCTTCCTGGCTTCTTTTTCGGAGCTTTCGGCCTCGTTGTCACCTTCTTGATCTTTGTAGTGGCCCCTTGATCGGCGTTAGGCATGCTGGACATGATTACTGACGAGGAAAATCGCGAGTCGCGGTGTAGACCCTCTATGGCTGGTCAGTGTGCAGCATGTTTAACATGCGGTGATCCTCACTCGCTACATTTGTAGGGAGATGCCATCCAGCGCTCGATGCTAACTGCGTGCCGTATATGCCCTGTATGCTCTGTATGCCGTTTATGCCATGTACGCTCTGTGCGCTTCGCATGCTTGCCCCACCGTCTGGGCCAGCCGATTCTACTGGATGTGATTTTCTTGCTCGAAGGTCTAAATTTAGGAGACTTCCCAAGGAGGCATGCAGATCTCTGTCAACCGCAGCTCGTCGCCTGTTGCAGCTGCAGTCCCATTGAGGCAGGCGTGTAGGTCGGCGCGATCGAATTGCGAGTGTGCGGCTTTCCCATGTTTAGACCTCACGCGATCTCGTGGGAGTAGACTACCATACGGCAGTTTCTCTCGGCAATGGTCGTGAGGCGGTCTGATTAAGTAGCAGCAGAGTTCTAGCTGCTGTGTCGCGAGCTGCTGTGTCGCGAGCTGCTGTCGCGAGCTGCTGTGCCGCTGTCAGACGGGAGGATTCTGAGCCGCTTCGTGTCATCTACCCACAAGCTACGCCTCAACGACGGAATGACTGGTCCTGGCTAGCTAACTCTTTCTCTTTTCTCTCGAACTGAAAGTGGCCCGAGACAAGAGCAAAGGAAGTGACGGCGCTCGGAAAGTTTTTCTCCGTCTGTGCGTTTGGAGCGCTGCAGCCGTGTGGCACAGTTCTTGTTCGGCCAACGATGCCCTCGCCTTTCCTGATTTTCCGGGTGCTGCAACGAATACTGTCTTCACACCCGCGCTTAAGTGGGGCTCTTCTCGGGGTTTGAGCCGGTGCATCCACGATAGGTTGGGCACAACCACAGGGTGAGCGGCGTGGCCTGATTGCTTCCTGCAGACCCTGCTCAGGAACCCCCGACCGACGCCGCATGGGGCCTGTGGTGCGGTGCTGCGCATCAAACCTACAATACTGAGCTGCAATTCAAGCGGCAAGTCCGCGCCGGGATGGATATGATGATGTCCCCAACTGGCGTGCTTCTGAAGAACATGGTGTTTTTGTACGACTCAACAGTCAGGTTCAAGCGTATTTAGCAGTTGATAGTGCTGCGCTGATGGCAATATGTCGCCCATAATCAACGTCGCACGTACGATTACTGCATCGTAAAGTCGTACACAGTAGAAGCCTCGGTAAATGCGAAGGCAACCATCGTGTCTGCCTTGCGTGTTCGGCGGCTCAGCGGCACAGCAGCAACAGCCGATAACGATTCTGACACAGTTGTCGAGTCAGTGCTGCTGGTTAGCTACAGCTCGCGGATATACGCGACAGGATTCCAATCGAAACCCGGCTGCACTGCAAGATAGTCGAGATGCCTAGATCGCGAGCGAGCGGGTAAAGCTGAGCGCACGTGCGCACGTGCTCCCGGGGGTGTCTCCGCACCGTTGAGCTAGGACAAGCGTTGGAGCCCCAAGTAGAGAAAATTCGGTTGCTCGGTGCTCACCTATATTTGCTACTTCATATAGCTTTCGCTGACCAGTTTGGCGTAATCTGCGGCTGGGTTGATGATTTCGAGGGGCTGTACTGCAGGAAAAAGGTGTGGGCGCATGCAAAAATAAAAGGTGTGCCACACGCCTTCATCGATCGGTGCAGTAAACTAGAAGCAACATATAACAGTAGTGTCAGAGGTAGAGTACCGCAGCAATTTACTGTCTTCGAACAAAAGTTGGGAACTTAGATCCAATGTGAAGTACATTCTCTACAAATCTCAGCGGCTCTCCCATACCAAGACGGCATTCTTTAGGAGAATGGATACGGTTGACTCATATTTAGCCTGGCTGAGAAGAGTATTCGCAGAATGGAGTGTCCGACGTCCTTGTGCGCTTGACTTGCGGTGGACCCTGGTATTATGAAGGCGACCGGATTTGTGTGTATGAAGCTGGTAAAGTTGTACCACGCGCTCTCTTGCATTTGCCGGCAAGTCTTCCATATAACCCGGGGCGGAATCAGGCGTGTAGGAGGGCCGCTCTGGAGAATTCGTGAACTTTGATGGAAGTGTACTCGAATGTGTCCAAATGCCTCACGCATGTTGAGAAACTTGAGTGAAGAGATTGCCATCGTCTCTGAGAAGTAGTAGCAGGTGGCTCTGCGTTTGACGTCGATCTGGTAAAGCGATCAGTCTGTCATGATGTATGAGGTAAGTAAACAAAGGCTCTGCTGGCTCAGACGGGCGGCATGAGACTGAGCTCAAGCTCGACGCCATCCATTCAATCCGAGCCCGCTCCACGATTGGAAATGTGGCGGCATCGTGCCGGAATTTTCTGCCATCATTGCTGGAATATATCCTCCTACGTGTGGGAAGTCCCCACTAGAGCTCAATGAGGCTATGCAGTATGTCAAAGCACAGGTGTCAGCCCGGATCAGCGGAACAACGGATATGAAGCTACTTCATTGCATTAACCACTGGCGGTGATGATCAGTTCCGCGTGTTTTGTTGGAGATATGGAACTTTTAAGATCCAACTTACGCCGAATGCTCCGTGATGAAGAAGAGATCGCATAGAATCTGGTAACGATTCGGAGCAGACAGACGAGTTTACGCAGCTGGATGTCTCGGGATGGGCTATGGCTGGCGGACGGCTGTATCGTTGTGGCTGCTCTGGAGATGACAATTCTGGGTATGCCGCGTAGGTGCCTGCTTCCATGCCGCACAAACAATGGTCAAGTATTACTAATATTGATCCGTCCAATGCTACTAACGCCACCAGGACCTTGCATGAAGACCACACACCACCAAAATCAAGCAGGTCTCGGAGTAGCAACATCGAAAATCTCGAGTCCATACACCTCACATTCTGCGCACGCTCACAGTACGCCTCTCTCGGCTCCAAAAAGATCTCAGGGGCAAAGACTCACGGATGTTACTGATGGAAGTACTAGCAAAGTCAGTTCTTGTCCACCGGCTAGGAACTTTACCTCTGTGGCTGACATATTCCACGTAGAAATTAGACGCCATTTTGCGAGATCGATTTGGACAATGTCTCGAGGACTTGGATGTCTACAAGCTCGTAGATCACGGTTCTTCCTTCAAACGTCAAACTCACGCGAGCCTCCGAAGTTCTGGTAACACACACAAGACACAGGGCAAGAGAAAGGTCGTAAAAGTGATATTATCTCCCTTGCTTCCGAGCCTAAAGCCCAGATTGTGCAGCTTACGGCGTGGGGAAGGCATCACGAAGATTGTGCAACTCCGGCCACGGTTGCCCATCGCTCCCTCAAGAGGCCAGCCAGTTCCGTCGTTGAGGTTTCACGCCTTGCTGAGCAGCACCGTTTCCGAAGAAAGCCGTCAAAATGGGTAACAAAAGAAGTGTTCGAAACGGTGGATGACAATCAAATGCGCTCGTTTGATGTAAAGCAAGTCTATTGTTACTTTCTGAAGCAGAGCAGGGCCAGAAAGGAAGCACCCTATTGGTTTCTGCAGAACCAAGTCAAATACACTTATGCTTGCCTACGATTTGCTGCACGGATTGGAACGCCCATCATACTACATCATGGCTGTAGAATACGGCGCGGAGGGATCAACCGCACATCAAATTACAGACGATTGTGGCCAATTTGTATAGAAGCTGTCTGAATTCAAGCAACCAGGTGCGGGAAGCCGTGTGAAGGAGTTCTGGCAATAGAACGGGCAAAGTCTGACGGATGGTAAATCTTTCCCAGAATCAGTCATTGATTTAAGTGATGAATCGGAGGCAGATCCCGATTACACCTGGTTTCAGAGTAGGGGTGCTTAAAAATTCATGAAGGATTATCCTGCCTATCCCTTGGACTTTGCATCAAGCTGGACACTTGTTGCCCTTCCGCTGCCTAACGAACAGTGGCTGTCTGTAGCCTTGGAGCGAGGTGCGAATATCGAGCCTAGGCAGGACACAGAGAATCTGACGTTGGACGCAGGGTTCGGAGTAGATCGGTGGACCGTCAGCCCCGATCACCGGTAGATGAGCTCCATGACCTCTTTTGCGTTGTTGCATAAGCCTGTTCGCTAATTCATTCCGTCTGAGACGCCTTGAGACTGAAAACCAGAGGCGCCAGAAGAACCAGGCAGTCGAGTAACTGAACGATTGACTCTGACCAATCAAGCACTAACTCCATCACCCTCGTACATACCGCTGGCTTCTCTGGGATGCAGCTACATCACCGTATTCGACAAGATGGCCGCACGCCCCTCTCCGCTAGTGCCCTCCGAATCAGATCCGTGCATATTTCCGGGCTGGGGGGCTGCTCCAATTGCATGGCACAGCATGAAGGGGCCCACGCGTGCTACGTGGCGTTCTTACTGCCATGGTAGCATGCATAGGTTTATGAAAGCGTGGATTCAGGGATCCAGCTGGTCTTTTGCTTCGGCGCCCAACAAATTCTAGTTCAGCATATCTCGAGACGATAATCGCATAGTCGCTTTCTCACGATGCATTCCTGCCGCACTCACCAACCCTCATCAAGTGGACCGCCTCACTTGGCAGGCGATTATGCATGAGCTATGCCCAGCAACCTCAGAGGAAACATAGCTCGGCTGATTGGCTGCCTGGTGGCTAGAAATCGTTTGCCTGTTTTCCAGTGACTGGCGGCACAGATGCGAACTGTCTGCCTACAGGTCTCCGCCCCCAAAAACAAGGGGTATAAGTATGCCGCCTCAGTATTGACAACCTCTCGTGTATCAGTTCCTTGCAAAAGGTCACCTACGCTGTCGGTGCACGTTCAAAGCCAACGATATAGCCGGCATTTATTTTTAATGTACCGCTAATACGTAAGCTACTCATCTCTAACGGGTTTAAATGTGATACGTGCCTTCACAATGTAATCACTAACACACACCTGAAAGGTTACGAAAGACTGTCACGATCCTAAGCTCTGTCTAATACTCTGGCGCAGTCAGGCAGCGTAAGACACGCCTTTCCTTCCTTCAATTATGAGCTCCAACAAAAATCTCGAAGCCGGGATTCATGGCGCTCACTCATCTGCTTCGCCCACCGCCTGCGGGAGCCCAGTTCTACCTTCGGTACACGGCCAAGAAGGTGTTTTGCCACCGCCGTCGAACGAGGCCTGGCCCGAGCTGGTCCTCCAGCCGGACCCGCGCCCTATCTCTCAGGAGCAGCTCGCAGACGAGATCAAAATTGTCTACGCCGGCCTCACCATATTAGAATCGAAGTGTATCCACGTCGATAACGCCCAGGCGATAGCTGAGCAAGACCCCGTTTCAGGCCAGCAGCCCGGACTGGCGCCGGACCACTGGCAGGCCCTCATCGCATTGCACAGGAATTTGCTCCACGAGCATCACGATTTCTTTTTGGCGTCGCAACATCCCTCAGCCAGCGAGGCACTACGCCGGCTGGCAGCTAAGTACTCCATGCCGGCCCGCATGTGGAAGCATGGCATCCATTCTTTCCTGGAGCTCCTTCGTCATCGCTTGCTCGAATCCCTAGAGTACATGGTCACTTTCGTCTGTGTGGCTTACCAAATGATGGCGCTTCTGTACGAAACCATCCCCGCTTTTGAGGACATTTGGATCGGATGTCTCGGAGATCTCGGCCGTTACCGTATGACTATCGAAGACGAGGATCTCCGGGGCCGCGAAACGTGGGCAAGCGTTGCACGCTTCTGGTACAGCAAAGCCGCGGACAAGAGCCCCACCATTGGCCGTCTCTATCACCACCTGGCCATCCTAGCGCGGCCCAACGCCCTTCAGCAGCTTTACTATTACTGCCGATCCCTTACCTGCGTCCACCCATTCATGAGCGCGCGCGATTCCATTCTTACCCTTTTCGATCCCATCCTCGGCCGCTCAAATACGACTTATTCCCATTCTCTTCCCGTCGAAACCAGCTTCATACGTGCTCACAGTTTACTTTTCGAAAAAGATCCTGGGTTCCAGCCTAAATTTGACCTTGGCCTGACCGACTTTATTGGACAACTGGACAGCAGCATCGGGCGCGTTACCTCAAAGTGGAAGGAGCAAGGAGCGTATATGGCCATTGCAAACATCGCCAGCCTGTTCGACTACGGCAGCGAGGATAACTTCCTCCGGCTCGCTTTTGCAACCCAACTGCAAAATGTTATACGTGACCAAGTTGAAAGAAACTGTTGGAATAGCGGTTTCACGAGCGTTATAACTATACTAGTTAGCTTCACAAGTGTCTCAGTAGTATAGCTAGCGTTAGTGGCACGGATATAAGAGGGCACCCCCTCTTATTCCTGTCTATCACCGAGAATCTCATTTTTCCACCAAGTTCAACAGAAACGACGAGCTTGAGGGCCATAATCTGCGCACGGTCCTGCCGCCGGCACAACCCGAGCTGGACGACCTGAATACCGCGCTGGACGACCCGAAACTCGACCTCCAGACCGCCACCACCTTTCCTTGCGCCTGTCGTCTCACTTTCGATACCTTGGACGTTGTCCTCCGGCGCTCCAGCGATAAAAATATCCTGACTCATTTTCACATCCTGCTCGCTTTCCTGACTCAACTTTCAACGCTTCCATCCGATACGTCCTACATTTTCAAATACGTCCAATGGAAGGAATTTGCCTTGTTCCTCAATACTCTAGCAAAGTCGGAGAAAATAACGCCAGCTATTGAATCCTTTGCTTTCATTCGCGAAGGAGAGAGGATTCCCGGCCATTGCCGGAAGACTATCTCGTCAGGGGTCAGTTATGGGCTCATTCGTATTATCCGGCAACCTGGTTCAACTGCGTAGCGGATGAGGAGGAACGGATGTTAGAGCTCGCCTCGACCATAAGGTCACGGACCGAGAGAATCCTATGGCTTGGGGTCCGTCTCGCTTCGGTAAGTTCTTTCTTATTCCATTGGTCCACCACTTTGAGGCTAATTCCGTAGCAGAGAGACCTTGGTTTGAGTTATGACAGATCTGGTCAGAATTGGAGTGCCAATCGCTCCGGTGAGGCGATGGATAGAAATTGTTCTCCTTAATTTCAGCTGAGCCATTTTTCAATGCCTGTCATTGAGCCGAACACGCCGCACACAGTCAATAATCTCTGCTCTGCGAAGGCGATATAAGTAATGGCACACACTCCTGATCGATAGTGCGCGATCGATTCTGTAAGGCAATAGACAAAGGATCGTCGATCCGGAACCCCTCATGGAATCGTCCGCTGGTTCTCGTGGTGGAGAACCTGCCCTGTTTACGTATCGACCATTGCCGTATACCCTCTCGGATTCATATTAGAGCGCTCTGGCGAGAATGATCTGGAAGATTACGTGAACCCAACCCTCGTTTAGCTGAATCTAAATATTTCTGGACGATGGAAAAGGGCTGTCGGGTACTCGTTGCAAAGAGACGTCATGTGAAAACTTCTATCAACCCCGAAACAAAACCTCAACCAGCACCAAGCAAAGATCTATACACAATAGATTCTAGTTTAGAGTAGCAAAAAGAGTATATATGAAGAGCCTCAGGCAACTTCCTCTCAATCGATACGTTCATTCTCAAAGAGCTAAACTCACTTAACTACGCCACCAATTGCGACAGTACCACGTCTGCTTTCCAGAGCATTGTAACTTCTATAAGACGTCCTTCGATCTGCAGATCCACAAGGCATGTTTTCCGGAACAGGCTTGTCCCTAAACATGAATTGCTAAGGCTGTTGTGCTGCGGGATGATAGCAGTCCAGTCAACATTCCGTTTGTTGGCTTGCTTGCTGTCTGTTCGAACCACCGCTGGAAGCCTGTAGATTTTCTCGTTTGTGATCATCTTCATTACTTTACGCCATAACCCTTATTCTACGTCCCGGATCCTGAAATGCTACTTGCAGTAGAATCAGAAAAGCTCGCTTGATCGGATGGTGTTGAAAAACTAACGGTAGGCCAAGAGCACCGGGGCTGGTCTGCAGTCAAGGCGCGTTGTCGCTCTACCGAGGCTTCTTAACGGCAACAACTCCGATTTGCAAAGGTGGCCGCTCAGAACGACCGCTCCAATTGCTGATTTTCCCAATAATATTGTCACACGAAGAGCATAAATAGGCGGAGTAGCAGGTCGCTATTGGCTCGATACGGTACTGCACCCTCGTACCTCCGGGTTCCCAGCAAGCAAGACTCTTAAACCTCGGCCTGCCGTAGCGAAAAAGCTGCAGACGGCGGAATTGATGAAGGAATTTTCCCTCGACTGCGTTCCGAAACTTGAAGAAATCAAGCACTAGCTGGGATGCTTCTTTCGGTAAGTGCTTTCGGACGGATTTGAATTTCCGGAGTATCTTGGCCTTAGCTGAAATTTTTTTGTGGTGAATTGCCCTCCAATATCCAGTTTTCGTAAAGTTGCTTCAGGTTTGCGTGAGCTTCAGTTTATGGCATACCGCCGAAAACATAATCTTCTGTTGGGCTTTATGAGTGAAGAATGGTGAGGTCAGAAGAAAGCGTAGATTCTGCATGTCGCCTGAGAGGGAGAGAGGTACGCGTTCTTCTATACATAAATGAGTGCCTGAATAACCGGGCAGAATAGATGCCAATGTTGCTATCCGAAGCTTGCGAAGATGAGGAGTAGTGAGGAGATGACAAAGAATAGATACTGATCTTGATGCCCAAAAGAGTGTTACGCGTGAGGCAGTGAGGCAAATTAATTCGACAGGAGGTGTTCTAGAATACAGAATAACGTTCTTTTGAATAGGGAGGAATTGAGGTGCACCGCGGTCTCATTAAATGATGCTAAAGCTACTCTTTATATACACGATGGTGAAGGACCCTGCGACGTCTGTAAACAGTAGTGCTACACTTAAATGTACGAAAAGCGTAATAGAAAAGCAAATACTAACTAGTTAATACGCGTAGTGGAACAGCAAATAATGGCCAATAATGACGGCAAATGGTGATGATGGTTGACAGAAATTGAACTCGTGTACTATTATATAGCAGAATGCGACGACAACAACATACTCTTGTGGTGCAAAATGAGCTCAACCGCCTCCTTTATAATGTTATTGGATAGTATATAAGCTTAGTCACCCGTTCTGAGATGTCTTGGGAATCAACACCAACAGCGCCTCAGCAACCAAGCAATCAGGTAATTCATTCAACGATTACCTTACGACCGATCAAGCACGAATGCCATCACAATTCTTTTTCCCCCTACTACTACGATAATTTACAAGCATCCGATCATTCGTCGGATCGTGAAACGCCAAGCTTCAGCATCTGCTCCACCATTTCTGGGATATGGCTGTGTCTAGAACTGACGACCCTGAACAGACGTAACTCGACCGCCACAAACACCTCATCCTCCACCACCAACCGTCCGTCTGCGATGAGGTTGGCAAAGTTCATCCACCCGAACTCCTTGCTGGACGTGCTGCAGGTAATGGTCTCTAGCATGCTTCCCTCTCCGTAGTGCGTCGTCCGTGCCGTCTTCGCCCCGTTCAAGATATCCTGGACCATCTTGCATGATGTGTCGACGGAGCCACGGCCTTCGAACAAATACAAGTCGTTCTTAGCTCTGTCTTGAGCAACGACGCGAACGTTGAGAGATAGGACAGCGTGTTCGGGATGCAGGGTAGCAAGATCGCCGCTTCCCGGGAGTACTTCCAGGTCGAGCTTCGATGGCAAAGCCTCAGTCGATATAGAGGACCCGCTGACAATATTAAACCAACGGAAGGAGCCACTCGCTCCAGGACCCTTGGGGTCGATATCGAGACGGAGGATGCAGACAAGTTCGAGCTGGGGGAACGACAGTGAAGAAGTCATTTTTCGCGAACTAATGATCATATGATGTACCACGAAACCTATGCAAGGCGGGCAATTTCGGCATTCTCTGGATTTATATAGACTACATTAGAGAAAGGATTGAGCTCGATTATTATAAGAGAAGGTAATGATGATGACTTCTCACCCAGTAATTGAAGATGCGTAATATAGGAAAAAAAAAAAAAAAAGGAGGGAGAGAGAGGTGTCGGGGAAGTTGATAGTTGGACTGCAATTATGGTACAGTAGAGCAAGAGTTCTGTCGCGAAGTAAACACGTTGATTATATGTCGTATAATGTTTTAGATGATTGTAGACAATAAAGCAAGAGAATCCATTTTGTGTATTTTCTTGTTCTCATCCTTCTGTGTCAACCATTATGCCCATAATTTTCCATCCATTTCTTTTAGACACCACATTGATTCCTTCCTCGGTCCCCCTACACCTAGGTATCCTACTTTCCCTCGCATCTATTGTTTCCTCGGTTATGCTTCAATGCAGTGTATATAAAGACATTCACTTAACGGCTATCAGAGAGCCAGGCAGAATTCAATCCATTTCGTTCTGACATCAAAATTTCAACATTTTGTTATATATTTATGACTTCAATAAATATTGTAGAACAAAAACAATACTATTCACTAAATTCAACATTAACAAAAATGTGAAAGATCTTAAATGGGCAATATTTATATATACCACAACTACAACACGAACTGACCGAGCCAGATCTTTCTTTCTTTCTTTTTTTCTTTCTTTTTTTTTTTTTTTTTGCGTTACTAAATTTTTATATGCTATGTCTGCCCACTTTTCTTTTTTGCAGAATTAGCCAAAATAACAGAACCGCCAAATCTGTCTCTTTTTGGGGGTTTCCGCAGCTTCGGAGCAAATACCGACCGCAGATTAGCGATGGGTTGGAGAGCGCTTTTTTTTCCTCCACCATAACTGTGGTGCGCCATGTGCCAATTTTGTTGTTCCCTACTTTTAATATAATAAGGAGAACATTCGGGTAAATAGTAACGCTAGAATGCAGTTAAAATACTTTGTTTCAGCCGCAAACGGTTGAAAAAGAAGACCGTCTGTTGAAGTCGGCCGATGAGTTCTTGTCGTCTGACACGACGTCTTAAAGAGTATGCTCTCTCCCAATATCATTTTTTCCTAAAAAAGAAAACAAAAAATCAATAATTTACAGGTAAACCAGCATATAAGAATGCATATCCTAGTTCTACAGACACTGCTCTGGTACCTTTCAAAGAAGAGGGGAACAAAAAGGGGGTCAATACTTCATCTGTTAAGGAACCAAACAGAAGCTGAGGAATATGATTTACTGTACTCCTCTATCCTCGAGGCAGGCCTCCGTCTTCTTACTATCGCTACTCTACATCCTTGCATGCAATAGGAGTAGCGCTCTCGCATCCTCAACCTCCAAGACCTCCAAGGCTACTGGCAGTAAAGCCAGACAGACTCATACCGTAACAGTAGGAAAGGCAGACCACAAATTTGTTCCTGATGTTGTGCAGGCGGACGTGGGCGACATTGTTGAATTCCAGTTCTTTCCTACCAACCACTCCGTCATTCGAGCGGAGTACGAGTTCCCATGCATTCCGTACGAGATGACCGGGGAAGGCAAAACCGGCTTCTTCTCTGGCTTGCACACTGTCGACAGGATTCTAAACAATGTGGGTACAGCGGATGGTTCCTAGTTCACGAAAAAAAAAAAGCTGAATCCTGTGTTGTACAGCCGCCCACGTTCTTGCTGGAAATAAATGATACACTGCCAGTGTTCTTCTACTGCTCGGCACCAGGATCCTGCATTGACCAGCGCATGGTCGGGGTGATCAACCCGGTAAGTCACCGTCAACAATAAACAGCGCAACCCCCCTCATTAGCTAATATCGATAATGTACACGCACAGAACGGATCGGTCTCGCTCGATGTCCAGAAGCAGAAGGCTGCTGATAGTTCATACGTGCTAAATCCTGGTGAAAGCTTCCCGGACGAGACTCCATCGCTTACCACAACATCAGCTCCCGTTCCAACATCAGTGGCTACCCTGGGCTCAGGGAGCGCAGTTGAGACTGGAAACGGTGGCTATAAAACCAGCGGTGAAGCAAGGTCTACAGACGGTGGCATTTCAGACGGAGCGATCGCTGGGATCGCTGTTGGAGTTGCGGCGTTGGTTGCCTTTGGTTTTCTTGCGCTTCTTTACTGCAGGAAACGACGAACACAGATGCAAAGTGGGGAACAGGGAACCGGGACCGCACCAGCCACACCCTCAACACCTCAGACAGTGACTAGTAGTCCTCAAAGCTTCTTGTGGGTAGGAAAGAGCGAAGGATGCCCAGTATCGGAGTTACCGTCATGAAAGGGGAAATTAACCAGGGTCAGCGTCATGGGTTTGCAATTGGTTCGAGCCCACAAATGCAAAGCAGATTGAAGAACAGGGTTGCGACAACGACAATAATTTTCTTTCTTTCAATTTTCTGATATACCTTAACTTAGCCAGAGAATTTTTAATGGAATACTATAAGTTAAATATTGATCTTGATCTGCCCATTTCTCTTAGATTCTGCATGGTTAAGCGCCCGGGTAGATAAATTAGTGCAGCGTCGAGCTTTTCTCATTCGAAAGACTCTAAGTAACGTACTAGTTGTTTCCGTTTGCTTATCCAAACTCGTCGAGCGTACACTCCGCTAGAAGAAGATTTAATTTACTACGCCAATGGAATATATCGAACATCCGTCTGCAAGTTCATTAGGGTCTAAATCAGCTGCATATAGAGACATTACTCTATTGGACCCTTAAGAGGTGAAAAGAATGACTATATATCTCTGTATCCTAGTTATATTTTCACATAGCCTTTGCATATCAAAACGGAAAAGGAATGTATCGATCAGAGAAGAAACAAGGCTACTGAGACTCTATGTACTCAATTTTTTGCATCTTTTTTTTTTTTTAACTCTCTCGTGACTCTGCTCAATCGCTCTTTTGATACGGAGCTATTTGCAAGTACTCAAGCGTGAATGGGGTCAGTATCACTTACATACCAACTTAGCTCAACACCTATATAAAATCTAGCTAGCATGATACCGTTTGATCGGATGACAACATGGACAAAATTAGCGCGTGTGTCCTACCCAATTATTCGTTACTCCACCCTTGAATTGAGCTCAGGCACGAATTACTCTGACTAGTTCGCGGCTCGGGTTGCTTGAAAAGTCTCTCCAAGCATGCGCTAGTCCACTTGGTTCTGTTGGATTTGGTGGTGAAGCATGAGATTCCTGGTGATGAACTGCAGCAGGAGGAGGGGGATCCTCTTATACATGCTACAGCCAAGCTATGCTACTGAATCTTAAATACACGAAACATCCAACAGGTTCCCTTGCTTTCAACCTGGGGAAACGAGGAGTGTCAAGTTTTATGTAACGACCATTGACTGGTAATACAGTCTCACCTGATGTCGTACCAGTTGCTCACGGGACTGGAAGTGTCCATTATTGCAAACGCAGACCCCTTCAACGATGCCTTTGTCTCTATCAGCCCTCATCTCGCACCTCTCGTGCACAGAGTGCACGGTATTGCAGTCGGTACGACGAAGGAGCTCCCCTACTTTGTAATGTTGACCACAGAAAATACACTTTCTGGCCGAAATGGGGAACTTTTCTGGCCATTTCCCAAGAAAGAAGAATTGATCAGGAATCACGAAGTCCCCTCGTTCTTCTCCCCACTTTGCAAGCTCTGACTTATTAAAAGATAACAAAAATTCTAATGATTTTTTAGTTGAACACATGTTGTGCCAAAAGCGCATCATCTGGACGCGCTTTTGGTCGTCGAGCCTGAGGAATACACGTGCGATAGATTTTTCATATTTGCGACTCTGGGCCAGTTTCTCCAACAGTTGAGCACAAGTGTGAGCAGTTTGAGCGTCTAAAGCAACCGTGATTCCCGTAGATGTGAGCAGTCCAGCCATCTTTAGTAAGTCGTGCTCATTGAGATTTGCAAAAATTCTTCGCGCTTCAACGCTTCCGCGAGATGGAGATTTCGGTATAACGTTTCTTAGATTCATTGTAACCTCTTCTCTTAACCTGCCTATATTTATGTTTTTATAAGGCGGATTTCGGACCTCCTTTTCCACTAGTTCGTCGATCCAGTCCAATTCGGTAAGATTCTGATCATTCGTCATTGTGAAGAGTATGTTGCTCGAGCCAGTAACTACACGGATATCGAAATGATCAAGTTATATTGTGAATGGTGTACAATGCGAGACCCAAAAAGACTTTATATGACAAGGAGAAGGGATGACGAATACTATGTGTTAATTTTTTGAGCTGGACCGTATTGATAAATAACGGGATAACATCACTCGTAGTGTATGTTGCGATGCCTAACAGCTTCGGTGCAACGCCCCGGGGGGGGGGGAAGGGGGTTTAGTACTGGAAGTGAAAGATCCAATTTGATGAACAAAACAATGCCGGAAAATCAACATGACTTGGTGCTGCTGGTTGGCACTTAAGGACAGCTAATCTTAACTCCTCAATCTGCGTGACAAACCAACCGCTATTGCGGCGTTCTCCCTGGAAGCTGGGCGATGGCCGAAAACGATTATAAAGAAGAATAAGCTTTGCCGAAACGCTCCTTGGCTAATGGTTCCAGTAAAAGAAACCTGTAGCAAATAACAGATCATGTGCTGGCATATATAATTCCGAAGGAAAAAATAACGTGGGCTTAACCTGTCAAGAAGACGCCGTACTTGTCGTCAAGAACAAGTTGCGCGGCTGATGTGTCGAACATGTGATTCCGTGGCCCTACTATAGATTCATGGCTTCCAGACGAATGCTCTCCGTACATGTGCTGAATGAACGGTTGCACTCGCCGCGCCGATGCGTAGTCAACAATGTTGTCAATATACGCGGTCGCATTGCAGTACTCATACCACATCGATTTCCTAAGCGTGCTGCAGGCCATTGTGGCCACTACTTTGTCAATTTCGGAAAACCTCGCAAGATTGACGACTACGCTTTCGTCATCGCGCAAGCTCCGCACCGTATGATGAGACCGCAGTAGATGGGAAATTGCTCACTCTTCCGAGATTAGATCGGAATACAGCCTCTTCGTCTGCTCCCGGCCATTATCCCACAAGTAGGTTGCGTCGCTCATAATCGACGAACGGTACATGTGAACAGCGGCGAATCCAGATACGAGGCATTGCAGGTGGTTCAAGCTGCCCCCGCAGATGAACATGAATGGTGCTGTGATAGCCGAGGCGTGTCTCTCTGGCAGGTCCTGGATATGTAGTCGGATACTGGCTTTTCCATCCTTCGTCTTCCCCAGCACCAGCGCATTGGTCCCTAACAGCAGATCTCGCCTGCAAGCTGAAAAAATGCGCAGCAAGCTGCTGAAGCAAGCTCCAGGATCGAGCTCGCCGTCTCCTGCACGACTGCCATCGACGTGCTCCTCTGCTTTCAGCCTTTCTCTGCAGCCGCTGCATGACCGGTACATCCGTTGCGCTCTTTCACGCGGCGTCTCCCACACGACGCCTGACTTCTCGAACGCTATTAAGATTTCCAGTATCTCCGTAGGGCTCCACTGGATCAGGAAGTCCCAGGCCTTTCCCACAACAGCATCAGCAGCCGTGAAGTAGGAAAATGCTCTCGGTCCAAAAATAACTGCACCGGTCCGGCTCATGCACTGCACGAGCTGCTTTGTGTTATGTAGCGCTCTTCGTAGAAACGCCTTCTGATCGAGGCGATGGTTTATCGACTGGAGCAACATTCTCGAAGAGAGAGAGTACGGGGTAGCCGAGCGGGTCTGACTGCGAGCACTCGTGGTGGCCCGTAGCAAGCGCCCGGCATCGATGACTGTAAGACAAGAGACGATGCTGTCTGCAATCTCTTGTGGGATGAGCATCTTTACTGCGCGAATAGAGGTTTGCAAATTGCTCCACGTTAATGCAGTAGTTGGGATCTGTACGATAGTGATCGGCTAGAGCAATCTATATCAGCTTGGGAAGCGACATAATTTTTCGAAGTTTTAGTCGTGAGGGCAGAGTGCGAGTCACATTGGGCCCTTCGAGAGCCGCGATGTGACTCTATTTTAAATTTTTCTTGACTGCAGCAATATGATCTAGGCTTTAATGCTGTTTTAACATGCAAATCGGAATAATTATTCATTTCTCTTACTGTCGAACTATTTTCTGACCACCTCTGGTGTCGCATATCTCGGGTGCTTGTATGGAAACACGGGGAGTATCTATCCTGCACACTTCTGCCCCAGTTTCCCCACGTGGAGTGGATTAAATTCCATATTTTCGGCATGTCTTGATTCTACCATCAATTGCAAGTGGATAATTCTCGAATATCGAATACGGCAACATTACCGCTCTTCAGTGCCTTTATGACGATTTGAGTAGATTTCTATTAATTTACTGGGTCTGTGGCCTTAAGCGACATGCAAGCTGCAGACTGTTGAGAGCCCGCTGCATCGACCATACAATAAACTTTAAAATATGCGACATGGCCTATTTCAGTTGCTAAGGGACAAAGAAACTGAATTTATGAAGCTGCAAGTAATGCGGGTAGATACGAGAGAGTAGATAACCATCGACATCAATTACAAGGTTCTATATGAAGTTTCAATGCAGGAGGAAAAAGAGGTTAGAAAAATAGTGGCAGGACTGGAATTATGTCGCGACAGGCGACATTTTTCTCGTCTACGTTAAATTCGCTGATTTAATAGTGTTGCACACTTCCCAGAAATATGTTTATGCCTGTAAGTTAGTTCCCGCGCCGCAGCTATATAGGCTCGAGATCCTTCTAACCCGACTTTTGCTCACGACAGCTGTCTCACATCTCCATCACCAAGCTTATTACCACAACAACGTCTGGAGAATGCCTCTCGCTGTCGATGATGAAAGAAAATCGGCCTGTCCCACCATTTGCTCCCCCCTAGACAAGGTTACTGTATCCACCACCATCGATCACGTCAGTAGTTCGCTAGAAGATTACTCAGTCAGCGATATCCAAGATTCGGTCGTCTCGGAATCTAGAGATGGCGGGGTGCAGCCAGCCAGCCGACTAAAGAACTATGCCGCAAACACATGTTTCGTCGTTTCCATGTCTCTGACTCAGCTGCTAGGGGAATATCTCATATCTGGATACAGCATCCTCCTTCCCTCGCTGCTTGATGAATTCTCTAATGCTGACGCTTCCACACTCTGGCTGGCGAGCGCTCTGACCATCGTCTCTGCCTCTGCCACCCTTCCGCTCTCCCGCGTCGTGGACATCTGCGGCGGCTATTTTGTCTTTCTTGCTGGCGCGTCTCTGGTCGCCGTTTGGACGCTCGTGTGTGCTTTTGCGCCCTCTCCGACCATCGTCATCCTCTCCAGAGCTATGCAGGGAGTAGGAGTCGCCGCGCTCCAGCCTGCAATTTTCTCGCTCATCGGCACGAGATGCCCCCCGGGCAAGCAGAGGAATCTGGCTCTCGGTATCTGCAGCGCAGCGGCGCCCTTGGGCTTCTTCATTGGCATCGCCGTGTCCGGCCTCGCCGTGACATATGCAACCTGGCGCGTGTACTTCTACGTCCCGGCTGGAATGAGTGCGCTCAGCATGGCGTTGATGCACATTTCTACCCGGGATCGCAGCAATGCGGGTGCAGGCTCTCGCATTGGGCTTCGGATGGACTGGATGGGAGCCTTTGCAATAGCCGCAGGCCTGTTCTCGACTATGTACGCCTTGGCCGTAGCTTCGCAGCTTCGGAACGGCTGGAAGTCCCCCCAGTTCGCTGTTGCGCTCGCGCTCGGAGTGCTTTTTTTGCTGCTCGCAGCGTTCGTCGAAATATACGTCGCTGCCTGTCCGCTGCTACCACCGGACTTCTTCAAGCCTAATTCAGTGCTCACATTCTGCTTCGCAGCTCTGTTCTTCTACGCAACCTTTGGCGTCTTCTTGCTCTACTCGCCGCTCTAGTAAGGTTTGGAACTCCGCAGCAGCCCTGACCGAGTTGCTGATCAGTTTTAGTATGGCCAACATCATGCGTGCGTCCGCTTTGGAGATGGTGGTGTGGAACGTCCCGTTCGCTGCCGGCGGCTGCGTCCTTGCATGCGTTGGGGGCCTGGTGTTCCATGCCCTTCCAATCACGTACTTCATGCTTCTTTCTGGACTTGCATGGGTCTTAGCGCCGCTTTTGTTTGCGCTCGCGTCGCCGAGCGCATCATACTGGCATTTCGTTTTCCCGTCCATGATCTGCGCCACTCTCGGGATCGATATCACCTACACAGTGTCGACCGTTTTCTTCTCGGCGGTCCAGCCAGCGCATCACCAAGGTCTGGCTGGATCGGTGTGCTCCGTGCTCCTCTACGTGGGAATGAGCTTCTCGGTCGGCGTGGCTGAGACTGTGAGGAAGACGATGGAGTCAAGCGGCAGCACGGAGCTGGATAGCTACAGGGCTGCTTTCTTCTACGCTGCAGGCTCGGCGGGCATCGGGTTCTGCCTGTGTTTGTGGGGCGTACGGATACCAAAGGTAGATCAGTTCTTGGCGGAAAGATCTTCTTGAGGAAATCTATGATTAACTGTACCGATGCTGTTGAATCACGTCCAAAGCGTTTTCAGACCGAGCTCCTTGGAAATTAAGTTACTCAAGAGTGAGGCCTATTAACAACTGCGTTATTTTCACTCTTTCATTCTTTTTTTCTTTTTTTCTTTTTTCCTTTTTTTTTCTTCTTATATCCACGTCGGTCCGTTAGAATCTACCAAAACAGCCACTGGATAATTTGCTTGCGCTGTCTCTAATCTGTGTACTATATCGAACGCGAAGCCACCTTTGGAACCCTTGGTTTCGAAGAAGCAGATAATCGGGTCAGTCCATCCGTCTCATTTCTCCACTCTCCATCGCGCTCAGGTGAACTCGAGAAGCTTTAATAGAATGCTAACATTACTGTTGCCCTCTCGCGGCATGTCAATAGAAATGTCTCTGTTATTACAGCTGTGCCAACGATCTCGATACCGTCTGTCTGAGACTTTGTACTCTATAAGGGTGCCAAAGCAATTGGGGAATTCTGACATTCGACAAGTCGGCTCACGCACGCGGACCTCGACGACGAGCTTTCTCAGGCCTGCCAAAACATTGATCCCTTCGCAAACACTTTGGATAATGGCCTTGATAATATTGGTAGAAGCTATGATAGATTGCTGCTCATTCATATATTGCGAGGTATTCCTAATATCGAAGCTGAGTCGAAGGGTCTGCAAGTAGCGATATTCTAGTGGGGATAGGCTTGCCGATGATAGTCGCGCGTTTTGAAGGGCCAGCGCTGGCGACCATATGTCCACCTGCTGGGATCTGAAGAAAGTCTGAACAATCTCCGTATGCACCTGTCTATTGACAAGCAAGAGGCTCTTTGGAATGGATAATGCTCTCGTATATAAAGAACCGCGGTGCCAGTACGAATTAAAAGAGTCTGGAATAACTAGCGTGTATATCTGAATCCTCAACTCTATTGGCAGATAGAATAAGCTCATTACTTAGGAAATGAAAGTACGAAAAATGGCACTCGCCCCGAGAACGCTAAGAAGAGTTGCCTTCATAGTACAATATAAGGCACAAAGTCTTACCTGGCATTTTTAATATTGGTTTATAATTATCGTTTTATCGGTAAAGATAGTTAGAAGTAAGCGAAACCCAGCTTTACGTCAGCGTCTAATATCAAATGGAGATGCAAAACCTTCCGTTCTTAAGTTGTTAAGGGTGTTTCAGAACCTGCAACACGCGAGAGCTATTATACAAAGCAGGAAATATCACTGTATGAAATATAGACAGTCGGTAAGCAAGCCACAGTATGGACTCCCTGTACGATTCAACTAGCTACTATCTTTAAAATGAACTGTTAAGAGGACATAGATTTTTTTTAGACAGTTTCCCTAGCAAAGCGACAAACTAGAGATCTGATCGAATGCACAGTCACCTATAAGAAGTTAATGGCCACCTGGCTCGTGCGCCAGCATCCTTCTTACTTTCTCACAGCCAGTAAGACATCAGAGGCACTTGTCACCGTCTAACTGTCGGACCGACGGCGCCGCACTGTCGTACATGCTAGGTGGATGGTCAGGAACGAAGCGACCGGACGGAACGTACCTCGACGGACCAGCGGAAAGATGGAAGGCTGACATAGCAACGGTCAAGGCAACGGCGGCATTTGTGATCGCGACAGGACTACTGCGGGCAGTCACTGAGTAGTGAAGATAAGAGAGCCACCATAGAGGCTGAGATTTGGCCAGTTGCCACGCCGCTACAGGGACTGGCAGCACTTAGGAAGATGTCCTGATGATTGGCCAGACGTAGGCTTGGAAAACCCACGGCTCGAGCAAGGAGAGTGTTTCTTTCTACTTCTTCTACCTCAGCGTTCTCTCCGCTCTTTTCTTCGTATCCCTTGTTTTTTTTTTTTTTTTTTCCTGCTTTTGATAACCTTAAATAGCGTGGTTTTCCCCTGTTTTGTTCCTGAGAGTGAGGGCTTTGAATGAACCGGGAGTTAATGTAGGTAAACGTCTGCTCAGTGTTAGTTCTTCCCTATGGCCCGTAGAGGCCGACGAGGTGTATGAATCATCATCATCATCATCATCATCATCATCATCATAATCTACTATATTCTGCCCACAGTAAAGCTCCCTGCCCATTTTCCTTCCATTTACTTACACTCTCCCAGTAAAACCTAAGCGGGTTTCTTATGAATAGTATTCAGTCTTTAAACAATTCGTTGAAAGGGGAAGAAACAACCTATACAATCTTAGCGTACAATGTAGCACTTTTCACACCCGCGTAGCGAAATACACACATGTCAGGCCACACATATGTGGTTTACCAATACGGGAAAAGGTTTAGCAATTATTCGGCTATTCTACATGACTTGTGCTCGCAAACGCTCGGTGCTTTCGGCGCTTACAGGTATTCTCTCAAATTGTTAAGGAATGAATCTCAGCACATCCGACTCAGCGTCCTTACTACTGACCCTACCCCGCACTGTTCTCAGGACTGCCTGTAGGATTGAACCTTTCTGATTTTTTGCTATTGCAGAATTACCTGTGCGTTTCCAGCGGCATCCACACTCGGTCACTGCGCTATAGCATATCTCAGATACTAGTTCCCGTTTTTTAATTATCTTTGACACATATATCCCCCCTCTCATTGCATATCTAATCCAATATATTGTCTTTGTAGGAGGCCATTGCATCGGCCAGGGTGACTATTATGCATAACAGAAGTAAGACTATTCTTCCAGTCACTAATCGTACTAAGTTGTGCGCTAGATGCGTTGCACACTTGCTAGAATTACTGGAAAGCCTGCAACATAGCTTAATTAACTAAGAAATGTTCTAGACTGGCTTTGGACCATGAGAACCACCATGATAATGTCCCACTGAGAGGGGCTGACGTCCAGTCCTCTGCTGTCTTCGTGTTATCCTCTGCAAGAAAAACTTGTCGTACTTTACTCAGCGAGCCTCCTTGCCAGTACATGAATCTATGCTCTTTGAAAATAGCAAGCTCCTCAGTCGCCATATCAATTCGCCATTGACCCAAAGCCTTGACTGCCCCGTCATGATACGTAAGCATGACCCCTAATATGGAGCGATCGTTGCTTCTAATATCGAGGCAGAGTCGGATTGACGATAAGTTATTGAGCTCAGCCTCCGAATAGAACCATTCGTAACCGGGTGCACCGGGAGGGCTGCTGAACGGCGGCGGCCAAGGCGGGTCTTCGAGAGGATGCTCTCCAGTTTTCGTAGTACAGAACGCAGCAAAGTAGACATTCCTCTCTGGCGACATTTCACCGAGGTTATTGTAGCAAAGGCCAGAAACGCCAATTTCAGTTTTATTCCGAAGCTCGTGGAAGATATACGCGTGATGGTAGTTTCGAGGCACGTAGGGGCCGAGTGTGTGGTAGTTCCCAGAACTCATTTGAACCTATAATTCATTAACTTGTGAACATTGGAGCATGTTTCGACAATACGTACAATAAGGACCGCTCGTGAATTATTTGGACCGATACGAACCCAAACGCGGGAGATGCATTCTGCTTTCTGGAACGGTAGAAATGAGTATACTTGAGTTGAATGCTCGTCCAAATGGGCCAATGAATGCGCCTCAAGGTGCGAAGGAGTGACGGAGTGAAGGGCAGCGAGTGCGATGATACCGCCATAATTGTAGACGATCGCAATTCCAGCAGGTTTCCTGGTCAAATCCACATATCTCAAACATAACCGGTCCTTAGAATTGATCTGAGGACAGAAAACACGATGAGGCCTGACTATCGGGGGATTTGGCGTATCCCAGAAAACAGTCGACTGTGCGGTAGATTCCGCGATACCGCTAACAAGAAGAGGCTGAAGATGATTAGAGATGACAGCATAAATATTGGACCGACCTTACTTTGAGACGAATCTGGAGTTTTCCAGACGACTTTCCGTATACTTGGTACCAAAGTGCATTTTTGTGGCGCCGTGCCTCTTCCTGTGATGATTCTAGAAATTGTATGTCTATGACGCCAAGCTCGCCATAGCAAATCACGACTTTCTCCAGCCGATCTCGCCGTCCCGGCCTACTATACAGCCCAGAAATGTATGTGACACCGCCGACTCGCAGTTGTGAGATTTCAACACGGTCATCCCAACCGAACGTATGAAGTCTTGAATGCAGATTAGATTCCGGGGCCCGGAGGTAACTAAGCAGCCGCGAGCTTTCGGCTAAGACTGTTATGGGGGATTGAAACCGGTCGGGCCAGACGTATCCCGAGATTCGAAGGAGAAGCTCATTAGGCAAACGAGAGAGGTTCTTGAGAAGATCTGGATGGCTTGGATTCTGAATCGGGTGCCGTGTGCTGTGAACAAGATACTGAATCGAGGAGAAAGATGTCTCGAACATGTTTTTTTCCCGTTGCCGTTTACAGCGATTGCTCAAGTGGAAGTCCGGAGTCAAAGAAGCGCACAATTGCACCAGGTCTTTTATAAAAGACTCCCCTGCTGCATCACGCTTCAAAAGAGTATAGCAGTCTTGATGAACTCCAAATGCCCGGGGGGGACTATCGAATGAAGGAGAAACACGTGACGAAATGTCGCATGGTTCTAGTGGCTGCAACCCTGTTCGAGTCGAACGCGCCAGGGAAGCTTTGTCGTGCGTTACTTACAGCTTTTAGTATTTGGGCGCATGCTTATTACACGGGTATCCGCTTACCCACTCGTGCAATTTCATCTCGGTGTATAGCCCTCCAGCACAGAGAGCAACCATGGTGTTTAGTGACAGCTTGTTCCATAAGCCAGCTTCTCAGGCGGTTGCGGAAAGACTAGACTAGGTGAGAATGCCAGGACGGCAGGGATCAGATTGTGAAGTCCGAGTGTGTGTGCTTGTGTGTGTGTTTGGGGCGGCGCGGCGGAAGTTAGGCAAGAGCCTAGGAAGCCATCCGAGGGGGGAGAAAGAACAAATAGGAATCCAAGTTATGTATTATCCGAGAAGTATGTGCGTCTGTTTCGCAGATCTGGACCAACCGGAACTTGTGGCGAATGTAGAACATGCAAGGATGGACTAATCGAATATCCTGCAGCATGCAGGAAAAGATGACGTATTGGGCGTCTAATACCGGCATTTGACTGGCTTACCGGAAAAAGCACTAGCGACAAACTGGCCCGTTTGCCGCAATTCGCTTAAGATAAGACGGCCAAGACAAAGTAATCATCTAAAACACCTATGGAGGATCACAATCCTTGCTCTGACCTAGCAACAACATCCTTTTTGTTCCCTATGATCAGTTTATCCGTCGAATGGTGAGAACCGAGTTTCGACTTGCATTATCACGCATGCCCTAAGTGACAACTCGTTTTCCTATCGTGGCACGGAGGTATTAAGTAGATCAAGAGGCTGTGAAAAGTACAGGGATAAGCGAAGCCACAGCGCAGTGCTGAATAATTGCAGTAGCTTCGTATCGCAGATACAGTTATAAGGATTGCCGTTCTCTGGGGGGAATGGCGACTTCCTCGATCCAGCCATCATAATGTCAGCTATTTCCCAAAATCCAGACCTCTTTCGACTCTACAATAACGCTCGAGCGCATGGAGCACACGAGCATGCGGCTGCCACTTTCTTTAATCATCTTTTCCAGAATTATATTTTCCAGGGAAAGTATTGGTTCATCGACACTCAGATTCCGCCGTCGGATCTTGCTCCTCATCGCAAGGTCGATATGGCGGTAAAGTACTTCGAGAATGGCTCTTGGAATCCAGTTGTGCTTTGCTTTGCTGAGATCAAGCGAGACAATGCGCCACCCTCGGAGATCGACAATGTGGAAGAACAGGCATTTCACGCATGTGAAAGTTACTGTCATCGGGAGACAGCTCCTTTCGTCTACGCTATGACGACTATCGGGCCTTTTGCAAGATTCTTCCAATACCGCTACGGCAATGATCACTTCGACGCTCTCTTACCAGGTGACCCGCCGGCCGATGCTTCAAGACGTTACTACATAGATCCTGCTTCAGACGCTGGATGGGGATATTGGCTTCGGGCATTCGAGACTATGAAGCAACTACCTCCAAAGGTCCCAGTTGAGGGACAGACAGCTCCAACAACTTATCTCGGAAGCCTTATAGGGGGGTCTGCTGCTGGATCTACAGCAGGACCTGTCGCGAGGCCTGTCGCTCAACAAATAAGGTGAACCAAGCGTATAATGATAAGTGGTCGTTCTAATAGATCATAGTCCGAGCTTGCAAGAAATGGCTATTTTTCATAATCCCCGTCCTGACTGCATCACGTTCAGCATTCCTCACGGCAGGCAAGTAAGCAGTTCAAATGTGGGCCAACGTATGCTAACATAAAACAGATCATTTTACATGAGACCTGGCTGGTTTCGATTCGAGGGGAATTACTACTCTTGGAATGGACAGCGACTAGACCAAGTTCAAGATCGCCCTCCAGAAGACGTGGAAATCCTCTTCGTTCCAGAGCGAGAACGTTTTATACTTGTCTCAGCATTGAACAATTGGAAAAAGATTGAAAAGTAAAGAGCACTGAACACAATCCCTATCTCTACCTACGTTACTCTACCTTATCGATATCACCAACTCGTCTCTCGGCTACTGTCTCCCTTCGGAATTTTGATTGCTCTCTTTTTCCATTTTTTCGAAATTTCGGCGCTCAGTGTTCTTGAAGCCCATTCTCAATTAACTGAATGCTTGATGGGAAAAAGTGTTTTATTCCCTTTATCAGAAGCCTAAGCATAGCTTGAGTTTGTATGACAGAGCTTTTTTTTTTTTTTTTTCTGGGTTTCGCGCCCGTGCCCCGGTTGTTTCGTGCGTGCGTTTGTGTTTGTGTGTGTGTGTGTGTGTGTGTGTGTGTGTGTGTGTGTGTGGTTCGATCAGGAGAGGAGAGGAGAAGGGAAGTGGGTGGAGGGGGAGTGGTCGTCTTGCCTCGTTGCTTTGTTGTCTGATCGTCTCCAATTTTCGCGTTCTTATCCTTACCCGCGGAGGCTGCGCCGTAACAGCGAGGAAAGCAGGCTCGATTAAGAGGGTGAAGGACGAGCTGACAGTCACCTCCTTGGTCGGAAACCACACTCACTGTAGTGCAGCGTGCAGGCCCGAGAAGCATAACCCGTCTTTTCCCAAAATAGCGTATGCGATTTGTAGCGTCAGCGAACGGAATGCCGCTATCTTCCAATGCTCATTCAGCAGGTCCTGGAATGGGCCATCCCTTTCATCACCCAACATTAGCTCCTGCCATAACAACGTCTCAGCGTCCTTGACCACCTCGCGCGCTATCTGCTGAAAGCGGTTGACGACGATCGGCTTGTAGTATAGATAGAAGATCCTGCAGTCGCTCGACCCCTACGAATTTTCCAAGCTGCCCAAGCTGCCCGTGCTCAGCGCCAGATGTTTACCGTAGGCCAGCAAGCTCAGCGTCGTGCTGATTGGGCTGTAGCCGCTGTCGACTAGAAGAATCCCTGCGTTCCTTCCCAGCTAAGGGTAGCAGCGCCTTGGCGGCCAGTGCCCGGACGCAGTCGCGATGCTGGCCGGCATGTCATGTTCGTTGTGTATCGAGCACGGTCCTCATCCGACCGGGTTTTGCATATCATTAGCGACGGGGGGCCTAATCCCCAGATTTTTCACGCGCGACCTCACCAAAAATCGCGAGAACGCGCCCAAACGTCCTACCCACCCTAAATCGCCAAACTACGCGTTTTCTTTTCGTGCTTTCCGTGTTTCCTTATACAATTGGCCCAATTGGGTAATCCTCATGGTGTTGCAATGCCGCCCCAGCGTCGCTCTCGTCGCCTGAACAACGCGGAGCTCATCCAAGAGGCTCTTACTGCCGTTTCGCGTCCTCAGGTGCCTTCTGAAGGTCTTATAGCTATCCCTATACCGTGTTAGCCTTATATTAACGTTATTTACTATAGCCAATGCGCCTTTGAGTGCTGTTTCGGTTGCCATAGCCTCCGACGGCTGCGATGAGCCTATACCTGACGATTCTGACCCCAACCTCGATGAGGACACTCCTCTGCCCGCTGCTCCGCTTCCTGCGCTTGTAGAGACGCCGCTTGAGTCAGAGGAGCCGTCATCCGACATACGTAGCGGTGAGGCTGGCCTACCGTCGATTCCAACGCCTGGCCGCTACTCTGCCAGGCCTCGTAGGCCCTCTGCGAAGGCTCGGGCGACGGCTTCCACGGCTCAGGCTGTGCCTTATACCCCTCCGAGGCCTATAAGACGTCAGCGCCCTGCCAAATTGGCTGAACAACTGGCCCGTGAAAGAGCCCAGAGGTTGGCGAATAAGGCTCCAGCGTATAAGGTGTCTAGGAAGGCTCAGAAAGCGTCCTCTGGCCGCCATCGCGCGCCTACGCCGTCGGCTCGCTCGTCGTCACCCTTCCAAGGCTTCAGCGACCCGATTGAGACGTCTAACGACGCTCCCCCGTCCTCACCACCTATTATTACTGTCGAGTACGTTGTTGCTTTGCGAACGAGCGGCGCGAAGCCGTATTTGGAGGACGAGAGGCGTGATATGAGGATCATTTCCTTAGGCGGCGTTATGAACTGGCGCGAGGTCGATGACTGGGCTAATAGCGTCGTGAGTAGCCTCTCAACGAGTATTAGACGCTCTTTCGAGCGCTCTCAGCTCTGCGTTATCGTAAGCCATGATCGTTTGGCTCAGGCTGGCCGTCCTGCTGTAGATATTAGCTCTTGGCAGGACTTTGACAAAAGTAGAGGCGCTCATCGAACGTAATACCAAGGCTGGCAAGAAAGGTCATCAAATTGAAGTCGTCTGCTACGTGAGGCTGGCGCCAACGCCTCAAGAGATAGCTCAAGCAGCTAATCGAGTAGCGAATGAGCGAACGGCGGTAGCTTTGTTAGAAGACCCTGCGGCGGCGGCGTTAAATTAGCAAGTAGATCAAATGAGGGAGTTACTGACGTCTCTAAGTGGTGGAGAAGGAGGAGGCCGTGGCCGTGCAACGGCTACTACTACTCATCGTCAGCAGCTACCGGATCATATTATTACCGAACTCGCAAGCGGCAACGTTGGTGTCGTACTGACGACTCGTTGGCGCTGCCAACACCGCCAATGCCGTAATTATACTGGCACCTGCTATCATCCACAAGGTCAGGATGGCCCTCATAACCATATAAAGCTTGACAGCGCCCTCCTAAGTATGTGGGGTGACGCTATACGCAAAGAAGAGGCAACAATCGATAAATTACCGGGCAGTATAGGTATACGAGCTATTAGAGCTCATAAGGCCTTAAGGAGGACTCGTCAACCGTATAAGCCACCTCTAGCAAGCGCTACACCCTTTATATCGCCTTTCTAGAACCCATGGACGCTTCAGCCACCGCCAGGCTATAGTGTAGCACCTCCACAGTCGTATTCAGCTTTTCCTGCGCCGCCTGCAGCGCCTACGGCAGTAACCCCTCATTATGAGCCTCTATTAAGCCCAATTAGGCTCGAGGAATTACCCTCTTAGTAGCTAGCCGGTTTCTTTACTTGGCTAGAGAGCCAGCCTTCGTTCAGAAGCTCAGATCTCTAGCGAGCACACCAAATTCTTATAGATAGCGAGTGGGATCTTAAAGGGCTAAGGAATAATATTTCTACAGTACAGTGGGCTAGTTGGGGCTTGCCTGAGGGCCTTCTTCAGCGCCTCAAACGTGAGGTGCGTCGCTATAGAGGCGTACGGCTCGCTACTACTACTCACCAACAGGAAGGGCAAGCATGCGGCCACGAAAGATGGCCTTCGTAATCAGGCAACGTTCTGCAGCCCTTCTACGAACGTAAGTACGACTCCAGCCGCGGCGATGAAGTGTACGCCAAAGAGTCGTAATATGCACGACAACACCACAAGTTTGCTCTATGTACCATGCCATTTCGTCAAGATAAGCCGTAGGATTCGAGTCTAGGAAGTTTAGAAGCACCTATAGCTATTAGCTATATAAAATACGCAAGAGGGGGCTATTACATCTTCTTCATGAGCTGTGAGGGTTCTCTTCCGCCCATCAGGGCTAGTTGGTGCGTACGGCTCGCCCCAAACACGTAGATTGCGCTTAATACGGTATACAGACGCTTTATGACACTTAGCAGCGTCTGCAATAGCGCCTGTATGCCATTGGGCGCGTAGGCAGTCGAGGATTGTAACGATTTGGTGCTCTTGGAGGCGAGGAGGTGCCATGAGTGCTGTTATGCTGTGCTACAACACCAGGGTGTTACCGTAAATGGAATTTCACGAGGTAGTGAGGCGAAGAAGCACGAAGCAACGCGTTGTTTGGGCGATTTAGTGTGTTTTTGGTGAGGTCGCGCGCGAAAAATCTGGGGATTAGGCCCCCCGTCGCTAATGATATGCAAACCCCAGGAACATCCCGAACGCGGCGACCCACTACCTCTAAGCCTCCGCATATTCATCAACACACAAGGGCATCACCGTGGGGCAAGCCCTGAGATTTTGGTTCAACATTAAGCGGCCCTCTGACCTATTCGCTGCAGTCCTCTACCTGTCGCCGTTCCCGCCACTGATCGTAATGGCCACGACCTACGACGTCGACTCGGGACCGGATAACATCTCCCACGGAAACGTCGACATGATCCTTGGTGTTCAAGCCCTGCAGGACTTTTGAGGCTTGACACCTAACCCCGCTGCTATCGCGCGGGCCACAAATGCGGCAGGCGCCAGCGCCAAAGGCGTGTGGATAGCCACTGTTTTCGCTCCCCCTACTGCCTTGGCGGCGTGCAGCCCAGACGACATCTTCACGCCAGGGCTCAACAACCCAACGGCGGGAGTTCGAGCGTATCGCTTCGTTCTCTGCCAACGCTACCTTCCAATGTTTGATAGCCTTAAGACTATGGCTATCTTCATTGACGGCGCGTGCTCCGACAACGGTGCCTCAGCCGCCGACGGCCGAATCCCGCGCGGTGGATTCGCTTTCATCTTCAAGCCCGGAGACGATGGAGTGATATCAGGCGCGCTGGAGCAGAGGGGTCCGGATGGTACCGAGTGTCCGCACACCAGCAACCGCGCGGAGCTGCGAGCCGCCATCGCAGCGCTAAGCTTTCGCTCGTGGTATGGCGAGGACTGGGAGCGCATCGTGCTCATTACCGACTCGGAGTACGTCGGCACACACGCAATGACACGGCTACGCACGTGGTCTGAGCGTGGCTGGACAACAAGCAGCGGCAAGCCGGTTAAGAACCAGGACCTCTTGGGGGCCCCCGAGCGATCGGATTGGAGAGATGGTACTTCACGGCTGCGAAGTCTGCTTCTGGACTGTCCCAAGACGCTGGAATACGCTTGCTGACGCCGCGGCCAAGGCTGCGGTCAACAAACCCCAGCAAAGAGAATATAATGATATCAAAGGCGTGCTAATGTAACATGTTGCTAGTAGACAAACTGGGATTATCAGGAAGGTGGTCGGGAAGGTTTGAACGACGCGATGAGAGAGGATTGGAACTGGATTTCACTCAGCCGAATTTATCAAATGCGCCCAGCTTTCGAATATTCTCTGTGTGTTACAGCGGGCCTCCAACACAATGATTCTATTATACGCACACCGGCTATCTGCAAGCCAGCTTTAAGCTGTAGAATTTGAGCATGTCGGTAAGCGTTAGGATAGACTTCCGTCTATTAACACAGAGGTGGGCTGTCTGGTTGCTTGCAGCATACATCACTCCTTCGCGTCGAACAACAAAGCAATTAGTCTATCAGAGTGTAGCGAATTCACGCGCTGCCATCGAACGCGAGAAACCCCGCAACGCCTACTGGCGGGCGCTCGCAGCTTACAGCGGCCCTTATCGTTTGCGCCACGGTAGGTGAACGGCAGTGCGGCATCGGTTCCCCGGTCAACGATATAGTAGATAACAGCCATTTGCATGACTCGGTCTATCTTCCGCCGCCCAAGGAAGCCAAACGAGGATCTCGACGGTAAAGATTATTCAATCGGCTTGATGCACGTCAAATCGTTGCTAGACGGAGTCCTCTTCCAGAACTCCCTATTACAATCAGGCTAGCCCTGGCGCTCGACCTTTACTGGGATGGCTAAGTGCTGGGTGGGAGGAACCAGCGCGAAAGCGTCTTAGAAAGACGTTAATCATTTAACTAGGAGCCATTATTAGCTGGCTATGGGTGATGCGCGTTAATGAGAAGTGGAAAGGTATATACGCGTAATATAAATACATAGGCTGGCAAATTTTTTAGAATAATTATCTACAGTTCTCCCCTTTCATGAAGAGTATTATAGTGCATATTATTTACCGAAAGGGCCACCGATAATGATTTCTCGTTCGATTCGTAGCTATTCAATGAACTTAATATCTATACACGTGATATAGACCTCTAGGGTTGTCCGCCTATTGCTGAAGTGTATTGCGAAACCCTAAACCTAGTACAGCGTATAGTCGGTGCCGGCAGCCAAGTTAGGCAATGGGACTTCCATCCCGCACTAGAGAGCGGCATCTTCGGTCGCCGTGTGGGGCCGCTATGGTAGCAGCCAGCGCCTCTTCGACTCTTCGCTAGCGTTTATTTAATAGCACTTCGCGTCGTCAAATGATCCGCCTCTTAGTAGAACGCCCCTATTATCGCCACCGGTCTGATCTTCGCTCCGCCTGCCGCACACACCCATAAGAGTATCGTCAGGATAAGGATCAGCGGTGCTATAGATCTAAACGTAACTAGACGATGTCCTGCTAGAGCTCTCGAGGAGCGTTATATAGCCGTTCTCTTGATACTTTAAAAGGACCTTACTGCTAGATTTTACTTATAATATAGGGTAGCCTTCGGTTTAATTTATAGTGCGTTGGGTTGGTTTATAGATCCGGTCCGTTAAGTACAGCCACCTACAAGAAGTCAATGGCCACCTGGCTCGTGCGCCAACATCCTTCTTACATTCTCACGGCCAGTATGACATCAGAGGCACTTGTCGCCGTCTAAAAAACGCAGAGTATGTAATATATCTACATGCGATATAATATCGACCAATTTTGGGTAAATTAGAGTGCTTTCGGTGCTCTACTAAGTCCTGTATTTTGGGGACGATGTTGGCGCACTGACCAGGTGGCCATTGACTTTCTGTAGGTGGTTGTACATACATATCATCTGCTGCCCTGGTGCAATGAAGTCAGGGGAAGCGTAATGGCGATCGATTGGTACTTCAAGCGATACCGTAACTGCAAAGAAGTAGGTTGGATGCCGAAACAGGCACATTTTGGATAAGCATCGGGCAAGGTCGATGGCGACGCGACTGAATTCGGTGACAAGTATGTATGTGAAATATGGGCATAAATATTTGAAAAAGTTTCAACAAGCCTAATTAAAATCTTCCCGTCCATCTCTACGTCCAAACCATGCCATTCGCCGTTTCCTCCTGACTAAGAACATTGTCGGCAACCCAGAAATGCACATAATGAAAATTGGTGGCCTGTAAAAACAAGACGTTCTTTTTACTCTACTCAAAGGATTTGTAGCTTTCGCACTCTCCGGCGTTGTCCAAAACCGCGCACGGATATCTCCAGGTCTTGCGATGTGCATGTAGACGTTGGTGAGATTGAACTCGGTCGTGGGCGGCGTCATCTGAGCTATAGAGACGACCGGATGTTCGTGCGCA
This sequence comes from Macrophomina tecta, assembly GCA_024180945.1. NCBI lineage: Eukaryota > Fungi > Ascomycota > Dothideomycetes > Botryosphaeriales > Botryosphaeriaceae > Macrophomina > Macrophomina tecta. Next base: position 1,354,674 of record JAKSGN010000023.1, read on the forward strand.
TTGAAACGGCGGCAGCGGACGGTGGACTGTTGTTTGCAAGCATCAGCCCAGCTTTTCTGATCACATGTATCTACATGGCACTAATTCAGGACAGGTTCCTGCGCGTCGTCTCCATAAGCGCAGCCGTCTGCTTTTCATCCTTCCTATGCGCTCTTCTATCTTAGCCTGCCTCTCAGACATCGCAAGCGAGCTGGACGGCCGTTAGATCTCCTCGTCTACTTATTGAACAGAATGGGGAGAAGGTCTGATGATTAAACTATTGGACGGGGTAGCTTATTTCAGACTTATCTGACCAAAACACTATTGGTGTGACAGTCAGACTGTCTTTATTCTATCGGTTACTGTGTCTAGCGAAAACGTTTTTGGATGGAAAAATCGGTTGGCAATATACACCTTGGACTTTAATTTGAAGAGGCATCTTTTCCATGTTCTGTTGTTCGATATGCCTTCTGTTCGTATATCTGTAGCTAGCTTTTTTCTTTTTTCACGGGCATCTCCACTCTTTCGGGATCTCCACGCCTGAACAATTTTAGACAATTCATGATAGCAATATTGGGCTATAATGAGGCATGCGCGGGCCCACATGTGATGCTTGACTGTGGGAATGTGGTCGAGTTCGTGAGCCGACTGGGGAGGACATTTAGCCACGAAAACCAAATCTTGCACTGGGAACCTAGAGAAACAAAAATTACGAAAACCTTGGACACAACGCTCGATACCTGTTGGAACAAGTGATGTGACGGCTTGATCAATGATAAAAGAATCAATTGGTATGAGTTGGCATGGTGTTCGAGGAGGGCGGCCGTGGAGTGGCCTTTTATCCTCTCCTGAATAGACTATACTTGGCGAAAGTAAAATACACGTGATTGATCCAACAATACCCACCCTTTGTATTTCCCTATTTTCGCGTCTCTCATCTCCCTCGCTCATGTATCGAGCAAGCTGCGACGAAGAAACCAATGTAATACTCGAAGAATAAAGTGGAAGCTCAGTCCTTATCCTCTACCTTACCTGTCACCGAGGCTCCATCCTAAACGAGGACGCCAAAAGGTATTCTACCGTTGCTGTCGGGAAGGACGCCCTGCAGAAGAACGCCCTGCAAGCCAGGGGGCAAAGGCAATGGGTGCTGTGTACAAGACGAGAGGGGGCAAGAGGAGGGTCCAAAGCGAATCCATTCCCAGGTGGCCTAGTAGGCAATCAATGTAGAAACAATAACAATCCAGGTAACCGTAACCAAATAAAAATAAAACTACTCCCACACACCCCGTAAATTTGCCGCGAAGTTGTTCTTCTGTATCTTGTTGCCTGCCAAGAAAGATTTCTCATTCCTTTCCTTCTTAGCTTGCCCAGCCTACGCTCTGCCCCGCGACACCGTATGAACTAAACACCGTTTTATGTCACTGCTTCTCAAAATCCTTGCAACTGAGCTATCTCGTTCCAAGCGCAATGGAAACCGTGAAGGTAGAGTCACTGGGCTTGTTTTTACTTCTTAGTGACTGAAGATCGTGTTTCGGTAGCGCGAGATCGTAAGAGAAACATTTTTAAAATTACACAACAGACGGTATAAGTTAGTGCGCAACATCCTAGCCACTGGTCTTTAAGAATTGTACTGCGTAAGTCTCTAATATTACTTCAAACGAGTAAATCCCAGCTGATTACAAGAGGGAACCACCAAGGCGTATAAAAAATTCCCCTACCAAGCTCAGGCTCAGCTTCTCCCATTCCAGGCCTCAAGCAAAGAGCGCTTTCACCCATGACTAAGCTAGCCAGAGAACGTCACGCGAACGTCCTCGCAAAGGTACGAATTCCGTTTCTTTCTTATTTTCTCGGTCTGAGCTAACGAGGGCAGAACTTCTTCCTGGTCTGGCTCTTTAAACCCCAGATCCTCGAACAACTTATAAGCGGCATACTAATCTTAGCCGACGGCGTGACTTTCCTGCCACAGAGGCTTAGCGACGTCGACCGGTGGATTTCGCGAATAGTGCAGACGCTGTGCATAACCCAAGACACAATTGCTCTTGCCCTATTCTACATTTATAAGATGGCAAACTCGACGCAAGAGCCGGTCGACGATTTTGCTGCCTTTCGAGATACAACCTTGGCAAGCATAATCGTCGCGGAAAAGTATCTTTATGATGCGCCGCACAGCAACAAAACGTGGGCAGCGGTGTCTGGGCTCTCTTTGACAAACATAAACACAATTGAGATTGAATTCCTTAAATGGATAGAATACCAGCTTATGGTATCTGAAAGGGATTGGAGGAAATGGCTTTCGATGCTCAGACAGCTGCAGCCAGTAGTCTACGCAGCGTTCTGCCCAACAAAATAACCGCTGAAGAATAAACGGTTGATTTCAAGATATCGCCGTCTTACACATGTTTCTGAATGCAGGCAATATCTTTACACCCGTTGCGTTGTACATACAATGTGATTCAGAAAAGCAAATAATCCACAGCTTGCAAAAAAAAAAAACAAAAAAAACAAAAAAAAATAAAAAGAAATGAAAAACACCCCACGCCCTGCGTCCCTAAAAATCAAGGTGAGTCTCGAGTGTAGTTATGAAAGTCATCTTGTCGGCTTATGTGAGGACAGTCTTTTGTTGCAACCGTAACAGTATTAGCAGCTTTAGAAAGTGTGGGACAAAACAAAATAGCCGGGTGTCGTAATCTCAGCACATTATATCGTTCGACTCTGTCTTTTAATCAGAAACAGTTTAGCCACCGAAGCGACGATATTTTAAGAACTCGAGAGGATGGATGATGCCGTTGATACCGCTCGTGATCTCAATCGGTGCCTTTATCATCTTGCTTCTTAAATATATCCTCGACAAGAACAAGATATGGACTGAGTGAGTTTCTTAAGCTGGTAGTGCTGCCTTGTCCTGGAATTGCAGGATTCATCAAATTTCCTAGCGTTGTTCTGCTAGGCTTGCCTGCGCAGCGATCCAGGTTATCTCTATGCTGATCGTCCAGGATAATCATGTTTCGAGCCAGAGTATCTCTTGAGTCCTCTGTGAACTAAAGGCTTAAATTTATTCTCGGAAAGGAAGGAGGTCTTCCTCTGCCTCGGGAAACTGCCAGGACACCACAGCCCTGTCTGGCCCTGCGGCTGGCGAAAGCAAACCCGAAAGCAAATCCTGCTATTCTCCTCAATCTTTCAGCCTGGGCAGAGCTCAGGTGCATTAAGACCAAGGACTACAAACCGTTCTACACTAAACAAAAAATGTGTCAATGCTACCATGAATTCGTTCCTAAGCCTTGGGGCCCCCATACAGTTCAGCATTGGCATTGAAATACACCGAGAGAGCTTTTAGGGCCCAAAATTGGCGTCGAATATTTAAAAAAAAAATGATAAAACCCGGGGCACTAACTGGAAGCCTAAGGAGTGCCGGAGCAGTCCCTACTGTTAAGAAGGAAATCAAATTAAATGACACGCTATAGAGGCGGCGAGCCAGGGAGGAAGGGAGGGCCTTATCCGAGCCAATGTGGTTTCTCATCTTCCAAATGCAATCAGGTAGCCTCTGGCATGGGTCCCAAAGGGATCTATACGGAGACAGATTAATTTATCTATTTACCTATGGGAATGACGGTGATTGTAGTGATCTGGGTAAAAACTAAAAAAAAAAAAAAAAAATTCTCCTGGTCGTTTTTTTTCAAAAGAGGAAACACCACAATGAACATAAATTACTAACTAACTAGTTATTATGTTCTACAATTTCAATCAGAATCGTTGACATCGAATTTTAGTTTAAGCAGCCATACAATAAATTCCTTCTTTTTTCTCTTTTTTTTTTTTTTAAAAAAAAAACCCTTTAACATGAATTGCAGATGGGATGGCTATCGTGTTAATATATAATAGAAAAGGGCCAGCCTCATAAATTGGCCACGATAAAATTGGCTTGTCCATTCACTGGGATTCACGTTGGCCTCTAAGATTTTCAGCAAATCACGAATCTTCCTCGACTAGAATGACGAGCTATGAAGCAGCAATCCCTTTCAGCAGTGCTGCTGAACTGGCAGTTGCTGGGCTGCTATACAGCTCGATCCTTTCAGTTCACACAAGATTTAGTGCTCCCCAATACAGCAAAGTCTTCAAGAAAGCCTCTAGCATGCCTCTGGTGCTTCACATTGCCTCAGGAATCTGGGAAGTCTCGTCTTATCACGTACGGGCGCTTGCAGGGCCTGTACTACCCACTCGCTACGACGTATTCCTATGTCTGCTTCAGTCTTCCACTACCCTGATCCTCGCGAAGCCGCTGCGCAGGGGACACACACGGATGACAAGGCCGTGCTATCAAGCGGGGGCCATCCTTCGGCCCGTGATAACTTGCATCGCTTATATCGAGGGCAGCTCTGATCTGCACCGGTCATCCGTCAAGATACTCAACGGCTTCGTCTACACTCGGATTCTGATCTGGCTCCTCAGGAGACTTCAGCTTGTGCCGTCGTATCGGGACATGTACAACATCGGTGTGTTCGGGGCAGCCTTGATGGCCATTTCTGAGTCCTCAGTCAAGTACGGTCCACACGTCTACATCGGCATGGTAATGCTGGTTGCTTTATTCAACCAAAGAGTGAGCGCAAGTGTGGAGACCCGGTGAGTTAAAATGAAAAGGTGTAAATAATTCCCAGCTCTAACACATCGAGGCGTGCAGACTTCCAGGTAAACAAGCCCCGATGCTTATGTTCTTTGTCATGCTCGGCTTTTCAGAGCTTCGAACAGTGCGCGATGTCGGCAAGACTGGAGCTCTTACGGAGCCAGCAGTAGACGAGTATGAAGAAGGCTTTACCGGAAAATGCGACTCGAGGCTGATGGGGAGTGAGGCCGCCCGCCAAAGCGCTGATAATGGCCATCAGGCACCGCACGAAGCTTCGTTGATCAACCAATCCCACTATGGTCTTTGCTCATTATACCTTAGGGCCTTCGTCAACACTGGAAACTTTAGCAGGGACTGCAAGATTGAAGCGGAGGCGACGATACCATCATTCCAGCAAAACTCTAGGGCGACGTTGTACGGAGATGTCATTGGAGACATGAGCGTTAATGGCTGTGAACCGGTTCAGATTATGGTGGAGCTATAGATACTACGCTGAAATGCATTAGGTAATTCTGGCGCGAAAAGGACGAACTCGAGCGTCGACTTTCTTGTCCATACCCACATCTATCAAGGGTATTATCAATGACGAAGTATTTTTGCTTATTCGTACATCTCCATATTTTTAAATTTTATCTGCAGTGCTAGGATTATCATACTCTCCAATCCCACCAACTCCCTGATTCTCGACATATACTTCATACCTCTCGTGCGAGGCTGTTTCCTGGCTATGTTTGAGTAGGGAGAAATTTTCTGGTAAGGCTAGTTTTCCTTCGCGAGTGCTTAATGCGCCAGCCACCTGCTGTGATAACTGCCCACACCTGCGCTTAATGCTGCCTAGCACCGACTCAAATGAAAACTACGGCAAATACTCTCATGCTTCCTGTAAGGCTTGTCCTAGCTTCTAACTAATGGATTGAGGCGATGTCGTTTTGTAACAGAGGTGAGGAATGTAAGAGCTGGGTTGTAACTTAGAGGCGTAATGTCCTGATGGAATTTGCGCTTGATCGGTCGGAATCGATGAATGAATGACTTGATTGCTTCGTTGTTGAGGCGCTCGTGGTATTGATCCCCAAGACGTCTCAGAATGAATGACTAAGCTAATATACTATCCAATAGAATAACGGAGGTGATTGAGCTCATTTTCCATCAGTAGAGAATGAATTGACGATGCTACTGAAGAGTGTAACGAGTGGTGGGGGAGGATCCCCTTTATACTACAGTGTCGGGCTAGTAAGCCGCGGATAGTCCTGTAACACTTAATGTTTGACATTTTTTGCTTAGTGAATGTTACAAAATAGTATGTCATTTACAAGCAGTAGTGTTAATGACACTTTCTACCACTCTCTCGACATCATGCCAACTTTTGCAAAACCCTACTTTAATAATGAACTTTGATTCCAATAATTAGCCTGCTGTAATTCTTACAATCCGGACAAGCAGCAGCAGTTATTTCTTTTCGCCGTTCCAAAGTCAGCGGCCGTAACATACTCCGGTCCCTGCTCCGTAAAAAGGGTACGATAAGCTGGATTTGTTACAGTCGTCACCTCGCACCCCGAACATCTAATAATATCAAGTGGCAGAAAGCAATTTCGTCAAATATTTGGCCCGCGTCATGCGAAGCTAACCGCCCTGCATGCTAGAAACCCGTTGGTCTTATCTGTGCAGACAACATATGCAGTCACTCCAATGGCACAGAAACTAGATCATCCTCTCAGAGCCCGCCCGAAAACATCCGTCATAGAATTCCTAATGTCGCAGTATGATATACGCCGCAAAATCAGACAGCATACAAATCCGTTTGACTACCTGCTCCTCCTCCAATCACTTTCCATGAACAGATTTCCCGACATACAGCCCACTGACACTCAATTTTCATTAAATACCACGTCCTTTCTTTTCCGCGACCTCGAGTTCTGTAACTCATGGAGAACTCGATTTGGGTGCGTCTTTTTGCTCTACGGAAATGAGCTACGAGATCTGATGCATTTCCTACAAGGATCAACCTTGGATCTGAGAAAACCAGTCAGGATCGTGCTGGCTGTTTTGTTTCCTACCATGGATTCCTTGGAAGACGCTTTATCTCGTGTACTAAGAGGGGATGTCGAGGACCTTTCTAAGGAGGTTTCAGCAAGCACTCAAACTTATGTATCGCTGCGTTCGGCTAACGACAGGAACGACTCTTGTCTTGACCCTAGTGTTGAAATTTCCCCCGAGATTCATGTCTTTGACCCTCATCGCGATCGCTTGTGGCGAGAAGGAGAGCGCACAGGTTTCGCGCATAAACCAGAGGGCGAACAAATTACTTTCCTCCCTCTGTGTCACCATACTAGAGACCCTCTGACTTCTCTCGTATCTGCGCGTTGGCCGGCGGGCCAGGTTTCCGGTCACATATTCGCAGTCGGGCCCAAGGGGAAGCCAGGATGGATATCAATTCCTCACTGCACCTTGTGCAAGGGCCACCAAGGGCACTAGGACAGAACTATTGGGCGGAGAGATATAAGCGGATTCAAAAAAATAGAATTTTTTTTGACTATCAAGGCGTCCCAATGAGTAAAGGGGGGGAGGGGAATGGTGTGCGGACTACAAACTGCAGTCTGTAGCTGCTCTACTGCGGTTTATCACGTGGACGATGGGATTTTGGCACATGCAGTTCGCGAAATGGCCTGATGTCTCTGGTGCAGAAGATAGCGGAGGGGGTGTATGAATCATCATCACCGTCATCGTCATCATAGTACAGAAGATAGTGCCTAATCGTTCGCTCAATAGCAGATAGAGAGCTGCCCAATACCAATTGCCACCGATCATAACGAGGAACGCGATTTCCACCGCCGCGCAAGGGCATATTGCGAGACGAATAGCCAAGCGCCGGATGAATTGAAATCCGCGGCATGTGGACGCTGAGGGGGAATGGTAATCTTCACGAAAATCTCATTTATAGCCACGATCCACAGTATGGTTAAACTGGGCGAATAGTACTTGCTACACTGTCAATTTGGACAATCAGTCTCCCCTTAAATATGAAGATTATCGGTTCTCGAGGTTCGCTGTTGCTTGCGACCCACGATCTCTTCGTACTTATACGCCGACCAGGTTCCCCACGAATGGCACTTTGCTGAAGTCCATAGGACTATCGCGCTTCCTGAAAAACAAACACGGATCGCATAGAGCTATGGCTGTGAGAAGCTAGAATTTTACAGCGACCACTGTGTTTATGGATTAGTACCGCATAATTTCAGCCTATTTTGCGAAAAGACTGCAAAATCGTCCCGCAGATGCCCTCGTTACTGCAGCTACTACAATCCGCAGAAGAGTGTCTCTGAGGAGTAGCTGGGTGTAAAGGTGACAGTTGGCAGCTCGTGAACGCTCGTTGCGTTCTGTTTCGGCGCAGCTTTAACTCAATGTAAAGCTTTGATCAAGGCGCAGACAGGTCCATCAAAATGCACGATCTATATGGTAAAATACTCTCTTTTCTGGAAAGAAACCATAAGCATGAGGTGACGCTTATTTAGCACTCTATCTCGCATGATATGCGAGCGTTGGGAGATGAAGACCGGGTGGTCTTCGCCCGTTCGTCTGCCGCAGCGGTCAAAAGGCTGCACGACCATTCTCTATTGATAGAGGTGAGTTTGAAAAAAAAAAAAAAAAAAGAAAGAAAAAACAAAGAAAACAAGAGAAAATGAGAACGCATTCAGGGGTAAACAAGCTTCAGACGGTAAGGCGACCCAAATCAGAGCTCAGTTGGAGGGGAAAAGGGTTACTGACACGCATCCTGTGGTATAATTTATATAGCGTGAAGGGGATGGGCGCGGTCGGCAATGCACAGTGTTTTTTCTTTGAATGATCCGCATAAGGTGGACTGGTTGGGGGTTTGGTTCACAGCGTTCAGCTTGCACAATTTGTTATGCATGGACAGGCCTGATAATGATGCAGCAAGCCCAGGAGTATGAAGTTCGCTGTGCGCAGAAAGGCTGATCACAACAAATCAAACTACGAAAAAAAAAAAAGAAAAAGAAATCCATTCACAGTCATCACTGTGCTCCCTCAGAGTTTCTTCAAAATACTAGCCTATCATTAAATTTCTGCACAGTCCTACTGTACGCACCGACGCACACGCAACGGTTCAGCGGCCATCCCAATGAGTCCCTGATTGCATCACCTCGCTCCTCCATCACCGCCCACTCACTAGCACGATGGCTCACCTGGTCGAAAATCACGACCCGCTCGTACTGCGCTTAACAGAGAACATGGAGCGTCCTGCCCTCGACGACCGCACGTACCGCGTCATCCGCCTGCCGAATACGCTCGAGGCTCTGCTCATCTCTGATCCGGACAAAGACAAAAGTCAGCGCTGCTATGGACGTCAGTGTGGGCAGCTTCAGCGACGCTGACGATATGCCTCGCATGGCCCACGCCGTCGAACATCTTCTGTTCATGGGCACCAAGAAGGTCAGTGGGGAACTCTGGACAAGTGCGCGTTTGGTGTTTGCCTCTGTGCTGCGCCTGAGACACCAGCAGGAGTGCTCACGAGGCGTTCTCGCCACCCGGTTGAGTCGTGCTAACGCATTTGCGGCCTGCAGTATCCCGAGGAAAACGCGTACCGCCAGTACCTCGCTGCCTTTACTGCTCCCACGTCCACCAATTACTACTTCGAAATCTCCGCCAATCCCAAGAAACATCTCGCTAGCGAGAACTTGGCGGCCACAAGCGGCAATATGGATCAGCCCACCAGGAATGGCTCGCCCCTCTACGGCGCTCTGGACAGATTCGCACAGTTCTTTGTGGAACCGCTGTTCTTGGAGGAGGCACTGAATAGGGAGCTGAAAGCTGTCGACTCAGAGAACAAGAAGCACCGGCAGAGCGATACGTGGAGATTATATCAGCTCAACAAATCTCTCTCAAATCCCAAGCACCCTTCTGCCACTTTTCCACTGGCAGCTACAGGACTCTTCACGACGACGCTCTGGCTCGCGGCGTGAAGATCGGGGATGAGTTTGTTAATTTTTACGAAAAGAATTACTCGGCGAATCGCATGAAGCTCGTTGTCTTGGGGCGCGAAGGCCTTGATAACCTAGAGTCTTGGGTGTCTGAGCTGTTCTCAGAAGTCAAGAACAAGGATCTTCCTCGGAACAGATGGGACGGGGCTCAACCCTTTACGGAAGAGGAGCTTCTCACCCGGGTCTTCGCAAAACCGGTGTCTGACATGCGGAACCTGGACCTTTGTTTCCCTTACCGCGAGGAGGAGGAACTCTACGAGCCGCAGCCAGGTCGCTATCTCAGCCATTTGGTTGGTCATGAGGGCCCGGGAAGCATTTTTGCTCACATCAAAGCAAAGGGCTGGGCTATTGGATTGAATGCATATCCTGTGCCTTTGTGCCCCGGCTCCGCCTTCTTCAGCATTTCTGTCGGCCTGACCGAAGACGGGATTAAGAATTACAAGAGAGTCGTGCAGACCATCTTCCAGTACATTGCGATGTTGAACGAGCATGAGCCTATGGAGTGGATCTTCGACGAGATGAGGCGGATGAGCGAGGTCGACTTCCACTCCAGACAAAAGAGCAGCGCCAGCTGCACTGCAAGCTCCCTCAGCGGCATCATGCAGAAGCCTTACAAGCGCGAACATCTTCTGAGTGGACCTGTTCTCATCCGTAAATTCTACCCGGAGGCTATCAAGGCCGGCCTCCCTTGTCTGAGGCCTGACAACTTCCGTATGACCATCGTCAGCCAAGAGTTCCCTGGCGAGTGGGATCAGAGGGAAAAGTGGTAAGTTACCGAATACAAGTACAAGAATATCCCGCAGGATTTCCTTTCGGAGATCCGGGATGCCGCAAAGAGCGCTGTACCTGCGCGTCCAGCCGATCTCCATCTGCCCCACAAGAACGAGTTCATTCCTACGACAGGAGGAGAATTGGCGAACCACTGATTGCGCCAAAGCTGATTCGCAATGAGGGGAAGGTTCGCCTATGGTACAAGAAAGATGACCGCTTCTGGGTACCGAAGGCCAACGTCCACGTCACGCTGCGAGCCCTTCTTGTCGCGTCTACCCTTTCGGCCACTGCCATGGCACATCTCTACAGGGACTTGGTCGGAGATTCTTTGGCGGAGTACTCTTACGATGCAGAATTCGCGGGCATCGCATACCGCATCTCGAACAGCGCTCTAGGTGTCGAAATTTCCGTCAGTGGCTACAACGACAAGACGCCAATCTTGCTCGAGAAGGTCCTCACGGCCATGCGTGACTTGGAAGTCTGCGAGGAGCGATTCGACATCGCGAAGGAGAGGCTTGTTCAGCTGTTCCGCAACACTGGGTACCAACCGCCCTACTGCCACGTCAGCACCTACACTCGCTGTCTCAGCACCGAGAGAGCTTGGATCAACGAGAACTACCTGAAAGAGCTCCCGCACGTCATGGCGGAAGACATCCGCCGCTTCTATCTGCAACTTCTCAAGCAAACTCACATGGAAATGCTTGCGCACGGCAACTTGTATAAGAAGGATGCGCGCAAGATGGCGGACATGGTCGAATCCACGCTCAAGGCAAGGCCGCTTTCGCCTTCTCAGTGGCCTATCCGCAGGAGCTTGATCTTTCCGGAAGGTTGCAATTACGTATACGAGCGTTCGTTGAAGGATCGGGCCAACGCAAACCACTGTGTCGAGTACTCTTGCTCGGTGAGTGCCAACCAGGATCGGGACCTGCGCGCAAAGCTACTTCTATGGGCCCAGATCGCTGACGAGCCTGCGTTCCACCAGCTTCGTACCAAGGAGCAGCTTGGATACATCGTTTTCAGAGGCGTGGCCGAGAACAATGGCTGGATGGGCTACCGTATACTCATCCAGAGTGAGAGATGCCCCAAGTACTTGGAGGAGCGCATCGACCAGTTCTTGCTCGATGCCAGCAAGCTTCTGGAAGGGATGTCGGAACACGAGTTTGAGACGCACAAAGAGAGTGTTCAGAATCGCAGGAGAGAGAAGTCAAAGAACCTCTCCGAGGAGACCGACAGACTCTGGTCGCACATCTGCAGCGAGAGCTTCGACTTTGCGCTCGGTAAGTCAACCCATACTTAACGCCTTGATAGCATATCCCCATGGTGCTGACAAGCAAGAGTTGATCATGACGTGGTCCACATTGGGCTGCTCATCAAACCCAATCTCCCCGCCTTCTTCCATCACTAAATTACATCTCTCCGCATTCGTTCACCCGCGCCAAGATTTCGGTTAACATGCTCGCGGTCCTCATCCGCCGCTATGGCCACCTCAGTGCAGGACAGCACGACGGCCGAACTGAAGAACTCGTCTCTTATCACCGATTCCTTCAATTCCATGGACGTGGTTGCGGATACCTGCGGCCTCGCTGAGCGCCTCGAAGGCGTCGATGCCGTGAAGGGCGACGTGTAGGATGTCAAGGTTGGAGTTTCGGCAAACCTACTCGTGGATATAGAGGCCGAGAGCCAGAAAGCTAAGAAACATATGCACATGGAAAAGGGCCAGAAGATGATTACTATGGCTCCTCCGCCCTTCGGCATCACTATCGCTCCGCAGTCAACCAGCGAAGAAAATGGAAAACGCACAAACAGACTGGAGAGGGTCAAAGTTATGAATGTGACAAGCTTCAAAGCCAGCTTCCAGCTTAGTAAGGGACCGGTATGCATAAAAAAAAACTAGACTATTTCAAGGAAATGGAGAATAGATTCGAAGATTAGAGGGCGAGTGTGTAATCGGAAGGCTAATGGGCTAATATAACTTTGAGTCATTCGGTCGATGGTGATTATTTTAATTGCGAGATCTGCGGTTACTACTGCACATAAATGCGAGGGTCACTTGATTTTTCTTGTTTCTGGTGCAGGAAGCAACCGAGAACGAAAAAATTACAGTCTTTGACCCAGAGTCTCCGCAGAACATCCTGCAGCCTGTATTTAGTCCCTGCTCGCGATTCTACAGTTAAGTTTCTTTCCGTTCGCCATCCTGCGCGCGCTCTGTCAGACGCTGGGCGTTGCCATTGGCGGGGTCGTGTTCCAAAAACAGGTCCGGCAGAAGCTACAGGCCCCATTTCAGCATTATGTGGCCTGTTATTGGGAGCATTAGACCGTTGAACTCGAGAGAGCGTTCATCCCTCTCGCATGGTTTTATCTCCGCTCCCAACCGTTCCGCGGCCCTTGCGGACACAATGTTTTTAACTCTGTTATCCGACAGAATCAATAAGAGGGCTATTTGCGACCTCGAACTGCCCCACTTTGATTGCTGGTATACGGATATATATACCCTGAGCTTTTCGTGCGGTTTTATCTTGCATATAGTCAGCAATGGACGTCGCCACGATGTGGCAGAGTGATTTGCGTAATGGCAATAGCGTCATTCACAGAGACATAACTTTGGCTGGCCCTGTGGGTGATGGCGTTTGAGGGGAAGGCTAAAGAACATTGTGATAATTCCCGGTGCGAAAAGGATCAACCACGGAACAATATGGCAAGCTTACTGCATGCAAAACGGTGTTAAATGATGTGAAATCGACGTGATCTTATGTGCGAGCGCGAGAATGACCGGAAAGGGGGTTAATATTGCCAGCTGCACACAGCCACGCACGCCCCGCTGTGTGGGATGATCGGATTACCTCCATCCGCACGGATGGTATTGAGTATTCTGACCCCTGCTGCATAAGCCTCGTTCCCAGCCCAGTCCTTCCACCTTCCAACAAAGCGGTATCAGTCGCATGGCATGCAAATGTTCCCGCTTGCCAATTGCGGCTAAGGACATTGCGGCACATCTGTGCCGCATCGATGTGATCACATTGATACCTGCACTGCGGACGTAATGCCGCAAGCTACAAGCTGCATGCTGCATGAAACCAGCAGTAAACAATTATCGTGAGTCAGCCGCCTCAAGTCGCAGCTTTTGCGAATGCCATATTCTCATCACTGAATGCTTCAGACATGCGGCAGATGAGCCGTGATGTATTTGATAGGAGCCCCCAAAGCCTCCGTAAAGTTGAGTAAAATACCTTATTTGCTTTTACTAGGGGCGCAGCTGCCCTGCCGCAACTTTCGCGCCTCCATCCTTGTTCTTGGAGAAGATGTTCTCTGCCAATATCACATTCCTTCTTCGCTTACACACGTACTGATACTTCGTCCGCCTGAACAGGGGAAAGGGGATGAGCCAAGCTGTCTTAGAAATGTTAGCTTATGCAGGCTGCAAATCGACGAGGCATTCCTGGCGTCGGCAGAGTCCTCTTCAAACCAAAATAGCCTGAAGCATGTAGGCATAGTGTCTCAGCATCAGTGTAGCAATAGATAAGTGTTACATTTGTGCCACAAAGGCTTCTGTGGAACCGTAGCTCATGTTCATCTGGTTTCTTTGGCTATTTGACAGGAGCATGTCCATAGTTACGCACGCAACGAGCTGGACGCAGTCAGTGTGTTTCCCTCTGCTACGATCAATCTCTTGCGCGGCTTCTAAAACAGGATCGTAGTACTGTATGTAATTGCTTGCTTCATTTCCCACTCAATGGCAGTCTGTGTGACGTTCAGCAGTCACTTATCGGGACGCTCATCATACTCCAGACCCTTCTTGACTGCCTGGGAGAGCTTGTTTCTGACCTTGCCCTTGATGTTGGCCCAAATCCGCTTCTCCGGGACAGAATTGTTTCCCCAGTATTCATCGATGAAGAGACTTGGACTAAGATTTATCCCTCCATGCTTCCATAATAGTGACCGGGCTCAGCAATGACCCTTGACATGACCGCGGAACAACGGCTTTGAAAGAGTATGTAACATTTGACCCGCTTTTAGTGACGAGACGGTTGACTCACAGTGCGCTGATGAAGCGGCATGGGCTGCATCTGATGGATGAGTTATTGGTCAGGATATTACCGCGCGGCATGGCGCTGATTCCACTCGTCCTGTGTCCCTTGTCCCACCAAACCGGCAAGTTGCCCCAGTTTTCGTCCGTCCAAGCGTTCAAATGGAGAAGGCCAGTAGATTTGTACGAGCCCGTGCATACATCAGGCACCGCGGGCGGTTGCTGATCTCATAGGCTGCCTCGTTAAAAAGAAAATGGCGCCGGTGCGCCGCAACCACGTTCTCCGGGCGGTAAATACATACGCGAGGTCCGGAGAATCACTTACAGGGAGAACGGGGCCGCAGTCGCGGAAAAGCTGTCACTCCGCCGCCCCACCCACAAATCCGCCTACGAGTATGGGGAAGTAGGCCTCCGGGTCGCCATTGTGGAGGAGTTACCGGGCTTGTATGAATGTAATGGATTGAAATTACGCCCACACCCCCCTCTCCCCCCGCGGCCCCCGCTGCGGAACGACCGAACCATCCAATGTCTCCAAGTGAGGCGCATCTTCAGTGCCTTGCCACTTGACTCGTAAGTGATGGGTCTGAAATGCCCGAAGCTGTTGTGGAAAACGATCGTAGTGCCCTCGGACCTGCTAGTGGACACTGGTACAGCTTAAGCTCGAAACCGGCGTTTGGACTCTACCAACATAGCAGTTCCAGATTGCCACCCATGTCTGGGAGAAGCGAGTCATTGGCCCATTAATTTTCTCGCCGCTCCGCTGAGCCGGTCTGTATCTTAGCACCTGCCGCTTCGCCTTCGTTGCGCCGCTTTGACCTCATTCGTTCAACCATCACTGCATCCGGACCAGGTGAGGCTCCCGGTGGTCCGTGCTACACAGTGCACACCGATTTCAAAGTGCTGTACTGACAATGCACACCAGTTTTGAAGTGCTGTGCTCGCAGTGCACACCGGTTTCACACTAAACCACACCATGTTCCTGAATTAGCATGGCCGAGGCCTTAGGAACGGCGTATCGAGGTCTTGAGGCTACCTCCGACACAGATCCAGTTTCCACCAGCCCTGAAGTCTCCTCTATCGGCGGATCTTTTGAAGCTTCACGAAACTCTAGTCCTCTGAAATCCACGGTCTGCTTACAGTTAGAGTCAGGACAGGAAGGTCCGGGATCAATCGTCAAGGCCGGTAGGACGCAACAGGACCGCTTGGAGCACACAGGCCTAGATTTGATGTGTTGCTCCCATTTCCAACAAACGCCACATCTCTTTCCTCGCTTATAACTGCCAACATAGTCATGCGCGCCGAGACATACTACGTACACTGAGCGTGGTCGGCTTGGCGAATTTTGACTGGCGTGCACTTGTCCATTATCGTCAGCACGACCACCGCTCCGAGCATCATTTGGAGCTCGCCCGACGAGTTGATTTTTAGATGGTGACAGCGAATTTGTGAGATAAAACAATAGCGTTTAGAACTTAGGACTTGACCGAAGTATGAGCGCAATTATGGTCGTAATAATGCCATCGCCCTCCGCCCGCCTTCGACCAGCACTTCTTCCCCATCGCCCCCCCTACAGTGCGGCCGGTCTTAAGCTCAGTTCACGATTTCCGTTCGACATGTCCTTCAATTTTGCTAGCGTCGACCTGTTGAGCAATAACCTTTACGTATTAGTCCTATCTCCGCTTAGGCGGAAGCAGGTTGCTAGCATCAGTATCAGACTCTGTTAGCGGCTCTGTGGATGGACAACATCCGTGGACAGCTTGAAGACAGAGCGCATAGGGCATGAAATTAGAAAAGAAACGGATGTCTTACACAAACGCGGCGCTAATGGAAATCGCTCGTTGAAAGCCAAGTAAAGTACCGAGAGCTAAGCGCAGCATTCTCTACCAAAACATAGAGCCGTACAAAGAAAAGGAAAACAACCGGTTACGTCTCCCGTACTTAGTGGTCCTAGTAGCACGGGAGTTTCCTAACGGGGAATTTAAGAACTGGGGACGTTACCAGCAACTGCTTCCGCACGCCGAGCAGCTTCTTAGCGCTGAGGCAGCAACCGGCGGGTTGCAAAGGGAATCGGCTCAAATCTTCACAAATGTTGCATGGTATATGTGGATGAAATGAAGCTATAAGATGGCAGAGGGGCTGAACCGGCAGGCGCTGGAAGGGAGGGAGAGGGAGTTGGGGGTTGCAGCTCCTAGATACGCTCATCTCTGTCCACAACCTCACTGATCTATTACAACAACATCAGCAGTACGAAGATGCAAACAAGCTGTACCAACGGTCATGCGACGGCTTCGAACAGACGCTCGGTTCCCAGCCTCCAATAACTACGGCCCTGTCTGACTAAACTTCTCAGCCTTGCAGCAAATCGCAAGGCAAGCTGGGCTCTAGCATAGCTTAGAATCGGTCTGCAACCATAGAACTCCATTCAGTGACCCTTTCCGTCCTAAATCCAGATGCGAATCTGTCGAACTTTTGAGAAAAGTGATGAATTGTGCAGCAGCTGGCTATCTGTAGAGGGTGGGGGAGAGGGTCCTATATACCCCACACGGGTGAGCGGATGCACCGGAAAGTCACATGATTCTCAAGTCTGACAGAATCAGCAAGCGATAGCCAAAGGCATAACCAAGGCTCAATCGTCACGCGTTGGAGGGAAATATTCCGTAAAATTACTTTGCAGTCTAAAGAGCATCTACTGGTTGCCATCCACATTGCAACAGCTTCTCGTTTAATTCGCGTGTTTGCTTCATGCTGTGAATACCAGATCACTTAATTTGTACATTAATGAGAGCCGAAGGAGACAAGGATATAAAAGGATCCGCGGCTTGTGTCTGCAAAACAGGATTTACGGATTGATCCAAACTATCCACACATAGCTTATGAAAACTCTAATCCATTCCAGCGCGCTACTCGCGTCTGTGGAAGGTTCCTCTCACATATTCAGCTTCTCGATGACCTTGCCAACCAGTTGGTCTAGCGTCTCCACAAGCTGGACGTTGTACTTCTCGCACACAATCTCAACGTTCCCCTTCCGGTAAAACCCATCCGGACAGCATACCACCATCTTTCCGGTCGAGGCGAACAGGCCCAGCTCGAGCAGGGATACAGGGGCCTTCGTGTTGGGGTCGAAGTACATGGCGATGATGTCGCAGCGACTCTGCTTTTCAAGTTCCCACTCGACCTGCTCGCGGAACCGCGGGTCCGATGCGCTCTGCTTCCACGAGCTGTCCCAGTTTTCGCGGCGAGGATTGAAAATAGTGATAGGGAGGTACGCGAGACGCATAGTCAAGGCAGCTTGCCAGTCCTCGGCCGCCCCCATCTCGATGGATCCTGCAAGGAAGATAGACCGTCCGCTAATTGGACCCTCTTCAGGAGCTTTGCATACGCGCGCCGGGGGCGTGGTAGGAGTGAAAGGTTCAGAAGGCGTTATTATGGAGGGCGTGAAGGACATTGTGTTTATTTTATTGCTGAGGTTGAGGAAAGACTTAGAGAGCAGTACGTTCACGGAGTACTTGCAGTGAAGCAAAGAGGAGAAGAAGATGTTCCAAGAGAGTTGACCCTATGCGGGGACCTAACGTCTCTTATATGTGCATTTTCCACTTGGGATGGAGATTTCCGGCCTTTGTTGTCACGCGGTGGGCCCATGAAACTGACCAGGAAAGCGTTGGGCTAAAGGTGGCGCAGCGGGGGCTGAGCCTATAGCAGCGATCCTTCGGTCGCCTTGGCTTCCGATGGGTTATCTGCATTCTATGGGAACAAATGTTGCCTGTTATAATTAAGACATGGATAGTAACAGATGCTCGAACGAGGAGTCATATTTACCGTACACTAGGATCATATGCAAATTAACGACTCTAGCCTCCATCGGCAACATGTTTCCGAAAAAAGTCGTATTAAATAATATCAGAAGGGCGTTGGGTTCATCATAGCTAAGGGTCTTTGATATCTCAGTTCTTTTTTCTTTTTTTTTAAAAAAAAAAGAATGAAAAGAAAAAAAGAGAAAAAAAAGTACGCCCAAAAGAATTCCTTTGTATATAAAATAATCAAGATTTATAACCAAAGGAATGTAGGGTTACAGTGGACCGACCGTGTTGTGTTTCAGTCGGTGCTGCAAGACCATCAGGCCAACCTAGAGCGACTAGCAGTAGCCAACCAGTCAGCAAAAGGTACAGCAATGATCAGCCGGGTGGCTGATCGTGCCTCAATGACTTTATATACAGTGGTGGTTCGTAAAATGTAGATGTCGAGGATATCTCATGCCATACATGTTGGGTGAGAAGGAATCTTCCCGGATTCCACAGAACATTCGTGGAGATGTAACTAGTGATAATGATCGAAGAGGATCATTTCTAATTGAAGCTCACATAAAGAAACCTGAAATATTAAGGATAATCACGTACTTCAGGCCGCTTCGTATCATCTCCAAATGCTAGATAGGTGCTTTCAATACAGGCGGGACTGATAGGCTGCCTCATTGACCGTAAACTCCATGACTGGAACCGTGTGGCTCGGCTGTGTGGCTTAGCACGGTCTGCCTCATCTTACGGCTTTTTTCTCATCCCTGGCTCCACTAGGCATCCTCGTATGGCGGGCCAGAAGGCTGAGCACCGATCCGACCATGTGTCATAAGAATAACATTACCCTTCATGGCCTACTCATTTGACGAAGGAGGCTTGCGCGTAGCTCGCCCCTTGAGGTTATAATGTTATGAAGACGAGCTCAGCTACCTCCCTTATCAGTCATCAGATACTTCATTAGCTTATCATTCATCCTGGGACGTCTTGGGATCAGCCCCAGGGGGCGCCTCGATGCAAGGTAATCAAGTCACTCATTAATCGTCTGTTGCATCCCCACTAACTCGACAGCAGCATAGAATAATGGGTGCTTAGCACATTTTAACGCTCCTGCAGTTGCTGTGATTGTTGTTATATTGCTATCAGCTGGGTGTTAAACATGTCAATCTGCTGCGTGGTTCCCTCACACCCGTTGCTGCAGGCGACTGCCGATGTTACTCCGTGGGGTCAACAAAGCGCCCACCTTCGTATGCTGAAGCATAACTCCGTTGACAGTTGAGAAGCGTCGCCATGGACGTCTCCATCCACCCACTCCTCGTCGCGCCGCCGCCCAAGAAGCAGCTTTCGCCCTCCAGACTTAAACTGCCACCGGCGAAAGCCTCCATTGCGACCGTGTACCTCTCGACTCGCCCGCTTCCATTAGCCAAATCCCCACTAGCCTTACAACTACAACAGTGAAATAATTGCCCTAGAATTTACAGATGTATACTTCTAATTCTCCTCATTCGTGCTGTGTAGTTTAAGTTTCGATAACTTCTTTTGTTGTTGCGCAATATTGAGTAGAAACAGAGGTCTTTTTTGATAAATGTAGAGCGGACCTCGCTCAATATCCCCTTTTTGATATGTAATTTGCCACGTGTCGTCGCACGCGTCCATCTGAGCCGGCTCAACGCGCATCGCACGCGTGCGACTCGAATTTGGACCTTGGGGCAGACGCCCACGTTAGATGAGTCAGAGCTGAGTCATCTTGATTAGACAGCTTGGCTCGAACGCACAAGAAACTCGGAGCTACAAACGCGGGGTCTCTTCTGCTGGTTTGGAAGAGGTATTGTTAGATCTTTACGAATATCGAATCTCGAATCTCGAAAAATAATAAAAGCTGGCTGCAATGCCGGCGGCGTCGGCCGAAGAAGGTGCGGGCGGAGATGGACGCGTCGCGGACGCGTCGGAGCACATCTCACTCCGCCAGATCGACCGCACCGACTATCGAGCTCTTCACCGTGGAAAACCGTCCACTGAGGCTTCATCTCGCCCAGCTAAGCCGAGGAAATTGACTAAGGAAATTACTCTCGATGATATTGTCGACCTGCTAGAGGCAATCTCTGACCAGAACAAGCGCCTGACGATGCAATGCACGAAAAACGAAGATCAGATTAAGAGCCTGACTGAAAAACTCCAACAGTCCCAAGAAGCACGTTAACAGCTAACGGAGCAGGTTTCCGAACTAAAGAAAGAAATATCGGAACTCGTCGAGATTACGCGTGGAAGCACCGCTTCGCAGATCCAGGGTAGCACCACCTACGCGAGCGTTCTTCGTGGAGATTCGCCACCGAATCAAGTTGGCAGGGGTGCTCTGCCAAGCGCCACCGCCGTGCCAACTGCGACGCCAGCAAAGGCAGCTCACGTCGAACTTGATCTGACCAACGTGGAATTTGACATCACCAAAGCAGGGGACATTCGTGCGCGTTTCCAAGAGGCGCTTAAGAGCCAAGAGGCGACGAAGAACATTAAGTGCTGCGGGCTAACGCGGAGCCTGAGCGAACTAACCAAAGTGCGCTTTCTCTTTTGTTGCGAGAGGGACGAGGAGGAGGTAAGGGCCAACACGGGCTGGCTAGACAACGCTTTTCGAGGGGCCAGGATGCGGGGCCCACAGTGGTACCCGGTAAAGGTCGACAACATCAACAAGACAGCGGTCTTCAACGAGGAGCGGACGGCGCTTAGGACAGATGCCCACCGGGTTGCCGTACAGCCGTCGCCTCCCGTTGATAAGCCTCTTGTTCCCCATTTCCTATCCTGTGAACTAAAAACTGCCCCTGCTGAGCCTGTAGAGCGCCTCCCTGTGCAATATATCTTCGCCGGTATTGCCGCTTCTGTTTTCGCCGTTGGTTAGTCGCGCGAAGCTCCGAATTCTCCTTTGCAAGTATCACAGCTGAATTCATCGCCATCTGACATCCCTTCACAAGTTGACTAAATGCTTGGCTTGTCGGGCTCTGCAATTGGCGTTGAATAAGATTCCGTATAAGCCGAGCCTGTTGCTCTAGCTGGGCTAGAGTATGAGGTGTTTCCGACGTCCACTGAGGTGCGTGTCCATTAGCTGTAGCTGGTGGAGAGGGTGTTTTGGTGACGGTAAGCGACGATAAGACGCGTTGTGGGTTGCACGGTATAAGCCCCGTGGCTTGAAATCTACTTCTAATGTTTTGACTCGTAAATACTGATTGGCGCACCCTCGAGTATATTGCGAGAAAGTCATCTTTGTCGATATGGTTGGATTCCTTGGCGGACGCTTTCTTGAACCTCCTGACCGTACAAGCGCTTAAGAGGGGACAAGCATCTTACATCAAGCGGCTGGAGAGGGTGCGATCTATGCGCAGGCATGCAGAGCGCGATAATGTTGTTTGAAATGCAGTATTGGTCAAATTCAGGTGTTGCATGGCTGCTGTGGCCGTCGAGGATAAGTAAACGGTAGGCTCTCTTCGTACAAAGACTCTGTGTGCGTATTGAAGTGCTTGGTCCATTCAAATCCAAGCTGGTCAGTCGTCCAACCATTGCTGCTTACAGAAATTACCCAGTCAGCCGGCAGTCCTCGATACCAGTTTGACTGGTGGACCTTTCCTGCTAGGATGATGAACGGCGGAATCGCCCAGCCGGACGCGTTGATGCCCTCGATCGCCGTTGTCCACTCACGGTTTCCTGGCTGTACGAAAATTGCTCGGCCGATCGTATCGGAGCTTGTAACGACCTTAGATGTCGCAACTACACCCATCATAAATCCTGTCTCGTCAAAATTATAGTCGTCATCGAGAATGCCGTTCAACTGACGCGTCTCTTGAACACGCGTAAACCACGCGTTAATTGTGTCTGGATCCTCGCATTTGGCGCGTTGTGAATGGAGCTTTCGATTCGATTTCATTTTAAGCTTAGGCTGGTTGCTAATAAACCGAGATGTCCAATTCTTGCCGACTGGCTGAGGTGGAGGATTATGGCCGCGCGCTGCTAGTAAACAGTCCGCCATCCTTCGTACATCGATAATCTGGGGAGGGAATCCTCGCCGATCGAGGCTTAGGATCCACTCAACCAAAGCCTTCTCCTCGGGCGGCTGTAGCTTTCGTTTTTGCGAATTAGATGCCATCAAGACGACGTTGAAGAGTAGTTCGAGGTAGATCGTATGATGTTGCAGCCTTGCGAATGCTCGAAACTCGATCGTTTTGAACGGCCTGCTTAGCAAGGAGTAGTCTGCCCTCTTTCTGGGGTGATTCGAGGCTCTATGTTGATGTCATTGTTGATTTGCATGAGGACGCGTTTTGGTGTTGGTGGGGTGGCCCACTGACCGGTGTGGCCCACTGAGTGGTGAAACATGTTAAACAAATCAGGCATTAAGACATTGATCAGACAACGATTGGGCTCCTGTTCCATCACTGGGGATACGCGGTAAGGCTGTTCCATTATGCGAAGCCGTCCAAGGACTGTCGAGGAATATGAAGGATGTGTCTAGATGGCAAAGTCTTTTTCCCATTATCTAAGAAAATTCTTGGCGCGTCAGAAAACAGTAAGCTACCTGTAGAGCATAGTCCATTTAGAGCTATACAGATATGAACGCGTGAACAGATTCTATATCGATGTGAATTAAATGTACCTCACATTTCGCCCGGCAACGCGCAGGCTCGCCAGGCACGCAGGAGGGAAGTTACTGGCACGTTTGTGTTCTGTTCTGGTAGGCTTGTGTTTCCATTGTATGCTGCATTTGCACCACGCTCATCCTAAGCGTACCTGTATCATCCGCTCTGTCATTGTGATCATTTTATGACAATATGCTAAACCCTTCAACTAGATTCTGCGAGCACTTTAGGGGATATAGAATTTACGTTTCTTTAAGTGGCTGAGATATCGTAAAGATTTGACATTACTTTAATTACGATGGGTTGAGGGCCTTGAGAAGAGCCATCTTTAAACCATTGTGATAACTGAACACATGGGAATGGGGACCTCTCTAGAGGAAGGATGTCAAACGGTAACGGTGCATGTCAAGGTTCGAGTTTAAACCCAAGAACAACCTCTAAGTACCACGGCCGGTAAACCTCGTCCACCCATCTGCCGAGGCGCTGAAGTGAAGCTATCAGCTGGTACAATTCCACCACGCTCCCCGTGTTCCCGATATGTATGCGATGGATAATACAAAGCCTTCCTTGCACAGTCTGGGTGAGCAAAAACTTCCAATCATGGCCATACACTGATATTAGAGGGACCGCTGGAAGCTTGTTCTGATCGGTTGCGTCCGTGTTTTTTGTCGCGGCCATTAGCTGATTCAGCCGCAAATAATGATTCGATACGCTTAGGCATAATCGTTTAAGCGCCTCACGTTGATTTTCCAGAGGCGTATTGGTTTGTATTATGACTGCAATCGGCAGAGTTCGGATATCGTCCTGGCACACGTAGTTGATTGAAGGACGTTTCCTCTTGTTTCTGCTTGTTCCCCTGTCTCGTCTGAATCCGTGGTCGCGAAGATTTTCTTGCTCTTGGTGCAATATATCCTCGATTCTCACCTCCATCTTTTCGTCGGAGCCGAGAACCATGGCGTAATCGACGCGTATACCCTTCTGCGAGGGTTTAATTAGCCGGTCTCCGCAGGTATTTGCCGTCGGTACTGTTTTAATGCTGCGATATTCGACGTTCGGGGCAGTTCTAACGGATTTCATGTCGCATGAAAGTGCGAGACCTAAAACTTGATCATACAGCTTAGGCTAATCTGGCTCGGGGGTGTTAAGGAAGAAATTAGTTGCATATTCATGGACAACGCAAAGCTTTTTCCAGAAACTCTTGTGTGCACTATTTTCCGTACCTCCACTTCCACGTCCTGCAGGAGAGGGTTCTGAGAAGTTATCTTCTATTAGGTGGCGATATTTAAAGAACGGTTTCGCTTGGGACATGACTGCCCTCGGTATGATACCTATGCGATGGGATATCTCCAGGAGGTCGTTGACCAACTTTTTGCAACTGGTGGGTTTTTCGGATAACGTTTGTATTGGTACAATTATATGGTCCGACTTGAATACTGGATTCACGCCAGAAGCGATGAAAGTCTGTCCCTCGGCGATGAATGGTGGGTTTCCCGCCGTGGGCTGGTTGTGAATCTGATTTGTGTCGTCTGTCTCAGCCACTCCTTCTGCATCTTTACTTCCTGGCTTTATTTGGCCATCTCTTCTTTTATGGCTCTCCGAAGCCCTCTTCAATTGCAGGCTACCGGGCATCGCACGTCCTCCTCTCAAAGTAGTTTCGGGCCTTTTCCATGTCGCCTGAGGTACTACCTCGCCGTTGTACATCTCCAGCAGTTGATTGGCCCACTTCTTTACATACGCGTGCACCCATATATCCACGCGATGAGTATTACACAGCATTCCCTCGGCTAATAATCCCATTTTCACCAGGAGTGTAGTCCTACTAGCAGGATCTACTGCTTGCTTAATTCGCTGCCTTGCAGGCCTCGCCATGGAAATAAGCTCGTCGCACCGCTTTCGTTCGCGCTGAAAGGCGATGCACTGTACGTTTCGGTCCACCAAAACGGTGAACTTGGCTGGGAAGTAGTCCATAGCCGTATTTGGAGAGGATATACCGCGAGGATCGGTTGAACAGTTACAACGACGAGGATCTGGCAAAGAAACAGCAAGCCTAAGATCCGCAAGGAAGTCCTTCTTGATAGCGGCAATTTTGTCGACGTTGGAATCTACCAGGTTGAAGAACACATGCGTCCAGTAGCGCTCGTCAGGCAGGTGGCGGCGACAAAGAAGTAGAGTCAAAATATTGATCGCCTGTTTTGGAGGATAGGGCGGATCGCCATCGTCGATTGCATCGTACGCGAGGTTTAAATGGACGCCTAGAGGGAGGCAACGGTTTTTGCAACGAGATCTCGGATTTCGACTGGTGATAGCCTGGCAGCGCGGTTGACGCGGTCTAAATTTTCGTAGTGCTACTAAAGCCTGGTTTGCTGGTGTAACGTGATCGCCACTAGCGTTGCGGAACCAAAAGTCTAACGTTAGATTAGGAGTCATAAAGCGACAGGTACGGGACGACGAAGGTGGCATTTTGTGAGCGGAGGAGGAAAGAAAGACGCCCGGCCCTATCGCCATGTATTAAAATCCCAACGCTGTGTCGGCCTCCCTGGGCTGGCGTGCCTTGCAGTGCTGGTTAATAAGGCGCTTATAATAATTTGCTTATTTTTTTTTTTCAAAGAAAAAGCAAATGAAAATGTAGGGGAGAGGGGCACGGAGGGCTGCGTACGCTCTGCATGGGAGCGTGATTGGTGACACTAAGTTGTCACCGCTGTCATAAGCCTGAGGTTCTCTGTCTTACTCTAAAATGAAGTGGTAAATGAAAAAATAGAGAAGGATACTTCAGTCGAACGGTTACCTTACGTGAAGATATCACTGTTCTACCAAATCTGCTTGTTCAATATGTATATTGCTAGATAGCAAGACATCCATTTGATGAGGTTGTGCAGTGCTAGAACGAAGGCGAAGCTCATGAAAGGTTGTGTCCGGGACAGTCATTCAATAATTTGGCGTGAGGGTCCGGTAAGCAAAAGGAGAACGAGACAATGCTGACGACCAATATGTTGCGATTGGCGATCGCAGTTTACTGAGTGACGGTTGTTGAGGATGCGCATTCTGATTGAGAGGGATATGCCTGATGCATCTCATTTACCGTCCTGTTCTAATCTGAGCCAGTAGCTAATGCGTATAAAGTTCGCTTGGTGTTGGCTTGGGGTTCTGCTTGCGGTTTATAGAGTTTGCACGTGATGTCGGTTTGTCACAGATTCTGAGCATACGTTGTAGCAACAAAACATTAAATAGTATGTACAATTAAGAGGATTGACAGCCGTAGTTCAATCGTCGCAGTAGTAGTAATAGGTCGTTAAAGTACCCATATTCTTAGAATTTTGCCTAGCACAAAATCTCACACCATACGGTTGTCCTCACTAGACACGGACTGGACTCTACCACTTTTGTGTCTGTGGGCGCCAATAGAAGCGCGGAAAGTTTTTAGAATAGTCTGATTTTAGTGGATATAGTGATTACGTGATTCAAACAGACGTCATATGCAGATCGCAAGCTATTCAACCAACACGAAGCAAATCTTATCCGCATTGGCTACTGAGTCAGGTTAAACAAAGGGGGTACATAAGGCGCCTCCTCTCAATCGCTCAGTGAACTCTGATCACCAATTGCAACAAAATAGTTTTTCTTGAATACAGAAACGAACTCAGTTCTTTAGCTGGGCATGTGCCGTAAAACCGTGTAATAAAGTGTGGTTGCTATCTGGAGAAACTTCGCGAGCCGCAGGTCGCATCTAATCAAGGCATTACAAAAATCTAGTATTGCCGCAGCAGAGCAGTAAATGCCTTATCAACGGTCACTTCTTATAAATTGTAAAAGCTCTGGAGAAGTGATTGTACAATCCAGGGTTAATTTTTATGTCTTTCCCTTATCAAGACTTCTGGTATGAATAGTCTAACTCAGTGCGATTAGCTGTCGTGCTTATGCCAGTCCTTACTCAAATTTGCCTTTTGCGGAGATTTAAAGCCAACTTAAGTTACACTCAAGGACGAAACATACACGAAGCAGTGCTTCCGTATCCGAGTGAGCCCACTCGTACATACATAGCGACCATCAATATCTGCGGAAAGCCATCACTAAGGCATTGATGGAGACTATTTGATCTATTAGTTAGCAATACGCACCGTGGAGCAACAGTAATGGCGCATACCGTGATGAGCAATGAGACGACTATAGCGGTCGCTGAGGATCTCGCAACGGAGCTAATTAGGGTTACCAGGCAGAATTGGCGCCGCCTGGAGGACGTGCCAGCCGAAACGCCCAAGGACGGAGTGGTGATCGCTACCTTAACAAAGGAACAGCTCCAGAGGTGGTCAGAATCTGATCTACGCAAACTGGCGAGCCTATCCGAACGGACGCGGGGTCAACATAGCCGGGTCGATATGCTCTTGCGTCAACAAGTCCTGTCGCGATGGAAGACGCACGCAGCACAGTTCAGTTGGCAATATGAGCCGCAAGACATCCTAAATGCGCGTGATGCAGCACAGCGGCTAGTTGAAGCGCATTTCATTTTGGGGCAGGAGATGAATGCTAAAATCACCATTTCCGTGGATGTTCCACTAGGCAATATGCAGCCAACCGTTAGCAAACCTTTCCTTCTACCGCAGGACACCGGCGAAAATGAGTGTGACGATAAAGATATCGTGCTCAGGATAGCAGAAGCTTTGGCCGAATTAGAAGCCAGTAGAAGAATGAATAGACGGAGAATAAATAACAACAGCCAGCAAGAGGAACGAGTCGCCTGGCATAGGGACCAGGAAGGTTAGAAAGAGTTGATCCTGCATGTTGATGATGGAACATAGGCTCAGTCGTCACCTGACCTGTTTCATATTCTAGATAAAGTTCCTTATCATGTAACGTATCCCACAAGCGAGCGGACCACCCAAGCGAGCGGACCACCCCATCAACAAAACGCGTCACCTTAGCTTCTATCAACCATGCAACAACCAAACCACGCGCAATCTCCCTTATATGAATCTCGTCTATTCTTAGCAAAGCAGGCTATCGATCAAGGCAGAATTCTGAGTAATCGGGGCGCTGCGGAGACGTACCACGTCAATCGAATGACTCTTAAGCGACGACGCGACGGGACCCATTCACGACGCGATTGCACGCCCAATTCGCGAAAGCTTACCGATCCCGAGGAGTCTGTGATTGTTCAACGCATTCTCGACCTAGATTCGCGAGGATGTCCGCCGCGGTTGAGTGCTGTTGAAGATATGGCAAATAAGCTACTTACTGACCGCGCCGGATGTACCGTTGGCAAGAACTGGCCCTCCAACATCGTGAAACGGACTCCCGGGCTTAAAACGCCTCTGAATCGCAAGTACGACTACCAGCGAGCGAAATGCGAGGACTTAGAGCTCATCGCGCAATGGTTCGAGCTCGTCCGGAACACTATCGCGAAGTACAGGATCGTGGACGGAGACACGTACAACTTCGACGAAGCCGGCTTCCTTATGGACATGATCGCAGCTGGAATGGTTGTTACAGCATCGGAGCAACGTACTCGATTAAAGACTGTTCAGTCAGGCAATCGTGAATGGGTTACGGTGATGATGGCGCATTCGGCTGTCCTTTTGCAGGCGGAAGCCGCGAATCTTTAAAGGGCAAACGAGGCCGCAACGAGACGCAAGAAGCGGCAAAAAAAAAAAAAAAAAAGCGGACTTAGAAGTGCGGGACGCTAACGATTCAAGCTGGGCAGGATTTGGTCGATGAAAATGCGGTTAACCAGCAGATTTTGACGGAAACGCGCGAAGGTGGTGCGCAATCGGATGGGCCTGCGACGAAGCGACGGCGATGTGGGCAATGCGGTGAGCCTGGTCACAACTCTCGCACATGTCAAAAAGATGCGCAAACTACTATAGAATAGGCTCTCTATTATAGATAGTTAATTATCCAAGGCGTTGTGGAGTTATTCGTACTTAAAGCGATTGAGCTTTGATGGGGTGGTCCGCTCGCTTGGGTGGTCCGCTCGCTTGTGGGATACGTTAGTATAAGCCAGAACAACCAACTACTAATTCACTCATTTTACCATCGGTCCACCACATGTTCCATCACGACTTGAGAAAATTGTGAGTCTGTCATCTTAACAAATTTCATTGATGCAACCACTCGATGACATCGCACGACATCTTCGTACCTACTCCCTCGGAGTAGCACTGCTCTAATACCAGCTTCAACAAGCCCTAAGAAGCCGTTCTCGTCCATCTCTACATCCAATCACGCGCGGCAAACGCCCGTGTGCTACCAATTCCACATGTCCACGCACGTGCTACAGCTCCAGCACCGGCAAGGCGCGGCGTGTCAAGACACCAAGATCTCGCAAAAATAGAACTGCGACCACCACGCGCGATTTCTGAGCTTGCTAGTGTGTGTGGGATTGCAATACAAGATTAGCTCAATAGGCTGGTTGGCACTGGGTTCGAGCAGACAGCCTGGCGTGCTCGAGCGCAAGTAGTTGAGAAAAAAGCCCCATCAACCTTTCACCATCGCTGCTCTGCATCATCGCACCTTCCGCTCCTGTTGCAAGGCTAGACCGCCACAGGCCACGGAAGTCAGAAGTGAGCGCATTGTTGTGATGATGACTCGGCGGTAGATTATAGGTCGAGGAAAGGTCGACTGAGCCGTAAAATGACTTGCAGTGATTGAACGTATGGGAACCGTCCCGCATAGCCGGTGAGACGGACTCGACATTTGTATCGCTCCCGTACACCATTTCATGATCTTGGTTCTGTGGTTGTTGAGGTATCATATGAGAGGAGATTGGGCTTGCGCCAAGGCCTTGCTGCAAATCGTTCGAGGCCCTAACGTCGTCCATCTCTTGTTGGCTATTTTCCACCTGCAGTAACTTTACATCGTCTTTTCCTTTCCGAGAACTACTTTTAGAGAGTGATCCGTTGCTTTCCGGGGTGCGGAGAACCAGCGACGGCTCACCCGCTAGCATAGCCGACCTAGCGCTACTCTGGTTTGTTCCCGCTTGTGTTACTCCAAACAACTGCTGGAACTCGCGGTCTTCATCTTCGAGATAACTCAAAAAGTCCTGATCATCGCCATCGGCAGGGACTACAGGTTCCGCTCTAGTGCTGAATGCGACCTGATTATCAAGTCTCGATTTCAACAACGTGTTCTCTTTCTGTGCCGCTTCCAGAGCGGACTGGAGCTTAGACATTTCGTCCCTCATAGAACTAAAGCTGCTTCTTAAGTCATCCAGCTCCTTTTGCCTCTTTTCGCGGAACTTCTGCTGCGCTCTTTTGTTCTGCTCCTTACGACGGTCTGCCATTGCGCGAATTACGAGATTTCGTATTCGGGGCCACAGAGCATGCTGTTAGCGGCCTTATCAATGGTATGCGGGCGCTCTATGCACCCGTGGCACTCGCCAAACTTAGTAACATTACCAAGACGACGCTCTGAAACAGTTACTTCGCCACGGTGCACGATGGATGATTGTGTTATTCTTAGACACTTATAGACACGCATTGGCGCAGCGTCTGAAGTAATTGATGGTCTTACAAAGAGCATGGCACTTCTTTACTTAGCGCTGGGGTGATGAATCTATTCTTAGAATCTCGAAGCAGGGCTTAGAATAACCCGCTAGCACGGATCAGCAAGTCAGCCGGTATCCATGGTGTCCGCTTTCTTACACCACTGGGTCTTCGAGTATTGGAATCCCAAGTCGGATTCACGCTACATGTCTAACAAACACGCGCTACTCACCGGCTTCTTACCTCCGTTAATCTACTAATAAACTACCAGTTAGTCAGCCTACATGGCAAATAGAGGGACAAGGCGGGGGAATAAGTCGGGGGAGACATTGCACCTTAGTCTTCACACAGAGGGAGTTCAGTTGTGGGGTAAGAAGGAAAGCTACAGGCATATAGCGGTGGTTGCACAACACCGCATGCAGTCCAGCTTGTATGCAACCGTTGGGCCCCCGGATAGAGCATCGGCCCAGCAGCAGGAAGACACGCGCTTGGGTATGAGAGGCACATTTTACAGTGTGCCGGAGACTCATCGCCCCGGGACGGACTGGTCGTCAGCCGGTTGCAGAGCGCCAGCATATGAAGTTCCGGTGGAGCAACAACGTAGATCCCGCTGCCTTGACCGCTCGCTGCACGGAGATGCAGCCACACAATTGCATGCAACAGAATTTTGAGCATCGCTTAGCACGTCGAAGCGTTGGAGCAGCGGTTGCCACCCGATCTGAGCGTGGAATTCCGTTCGTAACTACATATATTCCAAAACACAGTTCCCTAGTAATCCAGGCATTATTCACTGTCACGTCTACCAGCCACCGACGATATACACCTCAAGCGATTATTTAAAGACACCTCTGGAGGAAACAGAAGACTTTTCGACCTTACAATAGTTGCGGCTTGAGGGAAGGGATCGTGCTGAACAAAACTCGCCTACAATGCAGTGCCAACCACTACCCAGTCATTACTAACTCAGTCATTGTTTCTGAGCCACTACGTGCTTGTTATTGTCCACCTCTCCATCGCACATGTAGGTCCGATTCACTACTGAGCCTTTTTTGTGTAAAAAAAAAAAAAAAAAAAAAAGAAACAAAAATTTACCTATCGGGGTGCTCTAAGCCAGGCAAAGATAAAAGCTTTTTTTTTTTTTCGTTTAATATATTTTTAGGTCTTAGTTCGTGTTAGGTACTGAGAAATCACTGATGAGCACGTGTGAGCTCTAATGTTGATTCATGTCAGAATTATCGTGCATAATTATGTAGACAAATAACTCATTACCATCCCACGCGTGACTTAAAAGCGCGATCAGAAGATCACGACGACAACTAAAAAGACACCATCATACGGCTAGAGAACAGAATGTACGGGGATCAAAATGTAAGCAGGACGGAGTTCACCAATGCGATAGCGCGCCCCCAACAGCGACTGGTCCTATACTGTACTGAGGGCGCTCAATTTGTTCTTCCGGCTGACAGGAAATGAGAAGACGGCTCAGCCCGATGACTGGACTGGCGACTTCGACTTCTGTGCCCCGCAGAATGCCACGGGAGACCGTAGACGACGCGAAAGAGTTATCGGGTCCGCTGTTTATCTCCCATCCCGTTTAGCGAGCAGCCAATCGAACATCCTCACCGATCGGATGCTGCTGCTGAGTTTGGCCGAGTCGATTAAAAAACTCAAAGGCCTTCGAGTGAAAGCGGCCGCTATCGCAGCAAAAGACGATTTGTGCAAGCGCATGGTCTACGACATTCAAGCTTTGATCAATGTGGCAGGTGCGATAATGGACTCCCCTCCTTTCGCCCCATCGCATCCGACAACGCTTAACGGCCGTAGACGGTAGTTTCAGACGCGATTCTCCGCACGAAGCAACGGTATCCTCGCACCGATTTCGAGCCTGTTCAGGTGAAGCAGTCTTCACAGCGGAATTTCCATTGGATGTCGAGAAACAAAATGCGCAAATAAAGCTGCTAGAGACGGTCTTACCGAACGATACTACAGGGCATAATTTTGTATGCTCGCCACCTTCCGTCCATGGAAGTAAGCCTGATAGCCCTGAGAGCAATGATTCGATGTTGGGGAATTCCAACGTTCAAGAAAGAATCAACTTGACTGCAGCGACTTTGCTTTTCGGACCGATAGGAGAGCAGGAGATTGTCGTCAGTCGAGACACCCTCGCCAGGATTGCAGCATATGCGGCGCGTCTTGTTGACTCCGCCAGCCAATATTTAGATGGCGTAGGTAGTCTTACCCTATTTCTTCGTGAGCAGTCTAGTAGAATAGTCTTGTAGAGCTACGTTGTGACCAGTGGAGTTCCAAAGCAGTTCTCGAGTAGCTAAGAGCGTACGAGTCCGCCAGAATTGGCCGGAGAAAGAGATGGTATTGGTCGTAGTATTAGTGTGTCAGCAATCTGCTGCAAGAACGCCCCACATATTCGTTCTGTACTCTCGTACATTATCAAATCAGTCTTGTGGCAACGCGTCCATGCCTCTTCTAATGCCTCTTTCAGTTTTTCCTTGGCTGTTGCTCTAGATACAAAGGTAGATTCATAGTTAAGGTCTGGGCAGATAAGATTAATGTGTGTAGATTAGATTCGGTTTCTAATTTTGCTTGCAATATGAATAGGGGCACTGCACGTGTCCGCGATGTTCATTTGTGTCGTAAACTAATGTCACCTGCGACCTTGTCAAGCTATACTCAATGTACAGTGATTATCTGCAACTGCAACAGGTTCGTAAAGTTACCTGCATAATAGCTGATCCTTCATAGAGCGTTGTGGTGGAAATAGTGCAGAGATTGTAGGGATTGGGTCGATAAAAATGTCGCGCATAAAATAGTTCCGCCCTTCGACAAAAAATTTTGACCAATGCACTTGGTGACTGCAACGCTGCCAGCTGTTACTACCAAACGGGGACCCTAAGTGCAAAAAAAAAAAAAAAAGCCCTCCTTATTTAAGTGTTTATTGATTCTGCTCTGGCACTGCAGCATACTCTCAACATGGCTTATCTACCTTTGTGGACGCTTTAGTAAGGATAAATACTGTATTTCAATGGTGCCAGGAGGGAGAAAGGTATCCCCCATTATCAGAATTTGCTAGCATAATACGGTTTTTCTTCAATATTTATGGCGATTATGCCGCGAGCGATCATCTCACCAAACAATGAGTGTCGACGTCCGTGTGTTATGAGCACGAGGCTGACCCACCGGGCCGTGCGCCGGCCAGACCTTGAGAGATGCTAAGAGAAAGGCACTACTAATGTGACCCTCTGAATCTCCTTGCACAGCTGATGCGTTGACGCCAGCGAGTAGCTTCCAAGACTAGTTTCTGTGAGGCTTTGACTGCTCAAAAGAACTGAACAGGGTCTTTAACGTATGTGAATCTTACAACAGCCAATCGGAGAAAAGGAGAAGCGAAGTAAGGAACAACGCACACAAAAAGCGTCTCTTGCTAAGAGTTAAAGAGCATACATTAGTGCACTCACGTAAAGGCTCGCCGTGTATTGACGCGTTACCAAATTTGAAAGCGACAGTTGGCAGCCGGTTAGAGCCATCGTATAAGCAGTTTCCACAACTAACATAGCGGGCGGCCTATAAAGCCTCAAGAGTCCTTGCGCAAAAGGTACCCACTCCCTACCGTATATCCGCCCTTATCGCCACTATGAAGATCCCCTTTATCGTCTTTTTCTTCACATCCCTTGTTCACTCGTTTCAAATTACGTGGGACAACAAGTGTGTCTCGCCGACAGGGCAGACTTGGCTTGGAGCGACAGGCTTTCGCTTGGCGCCCAACGGATCAGTGGCTTCGCCGCTCTGCATAGAGACAGGTGGGCCCCTCAACCAGTCGCGCCGTGAAATCCATCTCCCAGATAACTACGTGTCCTTTAGGTTTTGGTTAAGACTTGGCTGCAATGACTCCGGACAGCAATGCATGTCGGGAGACTGCGGAAGCGGTCGAGCCGACTGCAACGGTCACAGCAGCAGCAACACTACGCTCGTTGAAATCACTCTCAAGCCGGTGAGCGATTCGATGATGGAGCTGTGGTACGACATTAGTCTTGGTAAGGCATCTTCATCGAGCACGAAGTCCAAACTAACGGCCAGCAGTCGACGCATGGAGCTTCCCGGTAAGCATTCGGTTCCCCTCACATCCCCAGTGCGCCGCCATTTCGTGTGATGCTAGGCTTGATCAGCAGGACGGACAGAGCGAGGGAGGCTGCCCAGAAATGAACGAGCGGCTTTACGGCGAGACAGCTGCGACGTGGGGAAGGCAGAACGACGGCGTTATCTTGGAGAGCGTATGCCTTTCGAACTGCAGTCTGTACGGGACGGACGAGGCGTGCTGTAGCGGAGCGTTTAACAATCCGGATACGTGCCCTGACTGGAATCCGATATTTCGGCAGCGGTGTCCGTCGGCATACTCGTACGCGTACTCAGACAGCACGACACTGTTTTCGTGCCTTGTTCCTCGGAGCGGCTCCGGTATAGAGATCAGTACATGCATGTAGAACATTTGTCTCCTTGGGGATGATATCGTAATGCAACAACGGAGGGTCTATTCTACGGTGTTTTGTTCCAGTAAACATGTTTTTCATAGTATATATATAGGAGTTAGCTAAGCGCTAAGGCATACTGATGCCCCCAGTTGAGCTGGCCGGAGAGTTGAAGCCTTGTTACTATGATGAACGAGGCTAGTAGCCCTTTGCGGCCTGTAAGGTGCTTATGCACGCTCACGCACGGTATTTACATAGCAGATGGGTTGGGCATCGGGCCTTCCTTAGTCTTGGCGGACTGCGCATCTGGAAAATTTTTTTGCTAAACATGTCGAGGCAATGGTTATAGTTGATCGCTACTGTGTACTTAACGATGGAACATGAGCCCAATCGTTGGCTGATCAACGCCTTATTGCCTGATCTGTTTAAGCTTTTTGTTTGCCTCGGTTATAGTGTCAGATATCTATAGCCAACGCCACTCATTAGCTAGGAGAACAACCAGATTTTCCATCATCAGTTTCGCGAACTGGTTCCCATTTTGAGGCTCGCAGGACCATGCGCCATCAGAAGTGTCCGACCGTCTCATTCACGTGGATGGCTGTGCTACAACGTGTTTGCCCCGCTTACAGCCTTGCGGAATGTCTCTTTCTATAGAGCCACTGCTTCATTAATCCTACGAAACCAGATCATTCCATCCTCAAAATCTCTGGCAACCATCCTCCAATCCGCACCGTGATAATATGGGAGGGCTAGGAATCGCTGCAAATGTCATTGCCGTGATCGAGCTCTCTGCGAAGGTTGCGTCGCTTTGCTTGGAATACTCTCGCGCCATCAAGAGAGCCAAAAGCGATATACAGCGCTTGTTGCATGAGCTTGGTACGCTGAAGGTCACTCTCGAAGGCGCGCGACAGCTTCTTGAGAGCCCAAATGGCGGGAGGCTGCAGACTTCGCAACGCTTGCGTGATGGTCTTAGCGGCTGTTCATTCCAACTGACAGAGCTGGAAACAAAGCTGGAAACCAAACTCAATACCGGAACAACGCGTAAGGCAATGAGGAAAATTGGTTTCCGCGCTTTGAAATGGCCATTTGAGGGCAAGGATGTCGACGGCATTATCGTGACCTTCGAGCGGTGTCGAGATACTCTCTCTGCGGCTCTCAACGTGGATCAGACGTACGTTATAGCGTTTCAATTAGATATTTTTCTCTAGCTAACAAATTCCACAGTACGCAGATACTTAATATTGGCCATAAACTCGATCTTTCTCAATTGCCGACCGCGAGAGACGCAGCCTTCGACTCATACGCCGACGAGCACGAAGCGCGATGTCATCCAGAGACCCGAGTTAAACTCCGCGAGGATATAAATAAGTGGGCAGGGAGCCCTCAAGGAGAGTGTATCTTCTGGCTTAACGGCATGGCGGGCACCGGAAAGTCTACAATATCACGCACGGTCGCCCAATCGTTTGCCGACCAAGGGGTCCTTGGCGGTAGCTTCTTCTTCAAGCGAGGCGAGCGAGATCGTGGTAACGCGAATTTGCTGTTCGCAACCATTGCTGCTCAACTTATCGTCAAGGAGCCTGCTTTGGCAGCGTCTATCAGAGACGCCGATCCTGCTATCTCCGGAAAGGCCTTGAAAAAGCAGTTCGAGCAGCTCATTTTAGCGCCTCTGAGGAGTTTGGGCAGTGATTCAAAGAACAAAAAGCGAATTGTGCTCGTGATTGACGCCCTCGATGAGTGCGAGCGAGATGACGACATTCGAGTCATTATCCGGCTGCTATCACAGGCAAGAACATTGAGTTCGGTGCGGCTGAGGACTTTTGTGACAAGTAGACCCGAACTGCCGATCCGACTTGGCTTCAACGACATCAATGGCAGATTCCAGGATCTGATCCTACACGAGATACCGAGGCCTATCATCCAGCACGACATTACTGCGTTTCTAGAGTACAGACTCTCAAGTATCAGGGAAGACTACAATGGTCTGTATCCTAGCAGGCGACAGCTTTCGGTGGATTGGCCAAGCCCAGACATTATTCAGACACTGGTCCAGATGGCAATTCCGCTCTTCATTTTTGCTGCCACAATCTGTCGTTTTATTGAAGACCCTACGTGGTCGGACCCGAACGGCCAACTGGATAAGCTCCTGCGGTACCAGTCAAGGGCCGAGAACGCCGAGATGGATAAGCTTGACGCGACATACCGCCCGATTCTTGACCAGCTTGTCCTTGGAAAGACCGAGGTGGCCAAGAAATCCATCCTACACGAATTCCACGTTGTTGTAGGTTCTATTATTCTCTTGGCCGAATCTCTCTCGATAGCGTCGCTGGCCTGTATTCTCGATATTCCTGGGCCCGTCATAGATCGCAGGCTCGCAACTCTCCATTCTGTCTTGAGTGTGCCGCCCTCCGACGACTCTCCCGTTAGGATGTTCCATCTATCATTCCGTGACTTTCTCGTTGATCCAAATAAGCGCGACACCAACCCATTCTGGATAGATGAGAGAGCAACCCACGAAAAGATCGCGAACAGGTGTCTAGAGCTGCTGTCCTCGGGCGACCGCTTAAGAAAAGACATCTGCAACCTCGACATGCCCGGAATGGCCCGTGCAGATGTTGACCCCGCGGTCATCAACTCGCACCTCCCCGCAGACGTTCGATACGCGTGCCTCTATTGGGTCTTTCACTTGGACCAGAGTCGTTCGGCAGAGGATAAAGCTTGCATAACAGATGATCATCAAGCATACATCTTCCTCAAACGTTACTTTTTGCACTGGCTGGAGGCATTGAGTCTTTTGGGAAAAATATCCGAAAGCATTGCTATGATTGGATATCTACAAGCTCTCGTCAGCGTAGGTAATAGCGAGTTGACTTATGTACTTGTTGGATTTTAGAGTGAAGAGTAGTGAGGTCAGAAAAGAGTAGATTCTGCCTGTCTCCTAAGAGGGAGGCCGGTAGGCTTGCTTATATACATGAGTGATAGCTACATAACCGAGGATACTAAAGATCCGAGGGAGAGTGTCGATGCGGGGTTGGACATCAAAAAGTGTTGTTGCCTAAAGGATAGAATATTCGAGATAAATGGGATGCCTGAGGTAGTAAGGCAAGAAAGTCTGACAGTACTTTGCTAACATTCGTGATCTAGTCTCAAAGTAATGCCGAAGTTACCTCCTTCTTACGTGACGCGAGCCGATTTATCCTCAACTTCCGATCTATAATCGATATCTCTCCTCTCCAAGCCTATTCTTCTGCGATAGTTTTTGCTCCGAAGACAAGTGTAATTAGGAATACCTTCCAGGAAGATATCCTAAAATGGATCTCAGTCTTACTAAAAGTCGATCTGGAGTGGGGTGCTTGCCGACAAACGATCGAGGGCCACGGTAGTTTAGTTATCGCCGTAGCCTTCTCGCCGGACGGGAAGACGGTGGTATCTGGTTCGGGCGATAACACGGTGCGGCTCTGGGACGCGGCGACGGGCGAAGAGAGGCAGAAGCTCGAAGTCGATCACGCCCTTTCGAGCCTATCGTTCTCTACGGATTCTCGGCATCTGAAGACGGATCGAGGTCTACTAAGCCTTGAATCAGGCTCTCAGGAGATCTCCCCCTTACATGCGACCTCGGGCCACGCACTTATATTTGGCAAAAGACTGGGTGACTCACAACGGGAGAAGAGTCCTCTGGCTTCCTCCCGACTATAGGCCCGACACCATGGCTTGTTATGAGAACACATTCGCGTTGGGATATGATTCCGGCCTTGTAAAAACCATTCAGTTTACGTTCTAAGATAAAAGTGGTGCGCAGTGTTACTTTCCTGTCGATATTACCAACATTTTGTTAGTAAACTTTAAATGAATACCTGTTCCTCTTGTATGCCGGAACACCTGTTTCGATGCAATTTCCGGACTCATTGCCCGTCTACCGTGTTGATATTTCTAGCCCGAGAGGTGCTGCTGTACGAGTACATTGAGTAGCAGTAGTGAAAGGTCGGCACTGAAACTAGAGGGTGAATTTCCAAAAGTTTATGATGCGATATTAGTGGAAGGCTCTAATCTCGAGCAAGGTTTAGAATAGGTGAAAGGAGGTATTACTTGACGCTTTATAAGATTAGTCGCTAGGGGAAGAAATATTAGCTTGATCCTAAGGATTATAGAAACGTTGTATAGCCTTCCGTTATTCTATTACTTAAGATGTAATAAAGTAATTTGGAGAATGTCAGATGCCTAGATCCTCGACCGTAATTCCCGCATGGCGGAAATGACTATTGGCACTACGGTCCCTTGCTCCGACCACATCAACGCAGCATTCTAAAAATGAGTTAAACCCTTGCGTAGAATTCTCCGTATACTCTTTCCAGTTTCGCCTAATGAATGCCTTAAGTTCAGCAAAGAACTCTTCTATCGGGTTAAGATCTGGGGAGTACGGCGGTAAGTACAGCAGCTTAACCCCCGCGTTGCAGCAAAGCTGCTCGACACGTTCAGACCGATGGAAGGATGCGTTATCCATTATTATAACCGATTTAGGCTCCGGAAATCTGCCGCAGTAGGGAAGGAGCTGCCCAATGAAATCCTCAAAGATAGTAGCGTCCGTCGTTCCCTGGAACACTCGTGCGAGCACAATACCATCTTGCGCATACACCGGTAAGATCTAATATCTCTGCTCACGTTGAAACTGGGCGATCTGTACATGGGTTACCCCGACAGGCGACCAGCCTGTCCGCCTAAATCCGATCCGTTTGTCGCATCCGGACTCATCTACAAAGACCAGCTGGTATGATCGGAAACCCGATAGCTCGTAGAGGTAAAAGTCTCGTAGGTCCGCGTTTCGCCCCCTTGCTATCCGACGAGCGGCCTTCTTTGACCAGCCAACAGAGGCCAGCGCCCTGCCGATGCTATGGACTGTCACCTGGGCTTCAAACTCGTCCCATAGGAAAACAGCCATCTCCTCCTGGTATAGTTCTGGCTTCTCGATCAAATGTTCGCAAAGCGCTCGTACCATTTGAGGCGTAATGCTTCGCGGTCGTCCGACGCCGTTGAAGGGAGCTCTGGTAGTGCCAAAGCAACGTAAGTTGGAGCAGATGTGTCGAACGGAACGCTCACTGCAGCCTGCTGCGTCAGCCATTCGGGCAGTCGTTAGCGAGTTACTAAGAATCATGTCACGAATAAGATCGTGCTGCGATGCTGCGAGATTAGGTGCCATGGTGACGGCCTGTGGCCAGTGCTGCGGAAGGTGCAGTTAGTTGAGATGATGATGATGATGATGATGATTCATACACCCCGTCGGCCTCCACGGGCCATAGGGAAGAACTAACACTGAGCAGACGTTTACCTACATTAACTCCCGGTTCATTCAAAGCCCTCACTCTCAGGAACAAAACAGGGGAAAACCACGCTAGTCAAGGTTATCAAAAGCAAAAAAAAAAAAAAAAAGGAAAGAGACGAAGAAAAGAGCGGAGAGAACGCTAAGGTAGAAGAAGTAGAAAGGAACACTCCTCGCTCGAGCCGTGGGTTTTCCAAGCCTACGTCTGGCCAATCATCAGGACATCTTCCTAAGTGCTGATGCCCCGCTTCGGACACGTATCGGACAATAGTCTTGGCATAAGCACGGCTCATATGCAGCTGATAGCTGGGGTTGAAAAATTCCAGCAGTGTTCTAGAATGTTCGATCAATCCAACTACATAAGAAATAGCTTCAGCGCTAGCAGCTTGGCAGAAGGGCTAGAATAATGTTCTCGGCTGTGCTTGGGCGGAAGCCGATTTCGCTAGTGACTGTATTTTAAGTGATCGAATTTATAGAATTTATTTAGCTGGTGATGTGGAGATTTTGCTGTGGGAAGTTGGCTGTTTTTGGTAGAAAATGGCGAAGCGCGCAAACTTTTGTCCTAGTACTGTATGAAGAATGATACCTGAGGTTCAGAGAGCAACCAAAGCCACATCGTCCCGCGCGATTACTTGGCCATTCTCGCTATTATCTGCTTTTCTTGTCCACAATATAATAGTACGCGTCTGAGATGATAAACCCTGAGTCACAGCAACGTTCAAAAGGCGATAATATAACTAGGTGCCATAAAAGTAGTGCTTTAATGTCCATTCTTTTAATAGCACTAGACATATTCACTGTCCATTAACAACTATCACGTAGTATGCGCTTATTAATTTAGCTCACTTTTGACTCTATGCACAAAGCTCCCGGAAGATGCTATTGTACATCATACTATACGTTTTGTATTCCCTGGTAAATAACCTTTGTGGAACGCCTATTTTGTTTCTTTCCTTTTTTATGCGCAAATTTTTATGGAGTACTAACCGCTAGGTTCATGTGCCATGAACGAGATGCCGGATCGTTGAAGAGAAACTGCACTCGAAGTTTGCTAACACGTGTAGTTACACAAATAATTTGTTGGAATATAACTCAATTAATTCGCACTGAATCTAAGTGCGGCGTCGTGCTTTTTTTATCCAAAATAATTACTTCACCACCGTAAAACCCCTCCCGAGACTATAGTGGTGCTAGAATTCTGAAAGAAACGTAAAAATTCAAGCAGTTCCTATGTCGCTTTCTCTTCCACGCAGATACATCTAGAAATACCGTCGAAATTTCAGTATGTCAGCTCCAGCTTTTCTCTTCCTTGCTTGTGCTGATCGCTTTTATAAGAACAAAAATGCGTCTAACCACGACCGCTCATATTTTGCGTCATATTTTCTTCCCCACGCTGCCAAAATTATGGTAAGCTTGCTTCAGCTTTCTCTCTCCTCTTTAGTCCCAATCACTTTTATTAGATTTAAAAGGCGCCTAGCCACGGCTGCTAATGTTTGCCATCACCTTTTTTTTTTTTTTTTTTTGAAAGTGGCATAAATTAGACTCATTTCCTTGGAGGTCTTGCCTATAGGCGTCTGCTTAGTAGAAATGGAAACACCGGTACGTCGTTCTCTTCGTCTCTCGAGCATTCTCAATGCCCGCTCAGGACACGAGAGTAAATAAGCACCATATCTACAGCCTGCAGAATATAACTCGGCGCGTGTAGGACCTTACCTTCGGCGCGAGATATCGCATAGATAGAAAGATCGGCAGTGGCGCCTTTGGAGATGTGTATGCCGGTGAGCGTCCAGCTGCCCTTACTAGTACCGGCTGCGGTCATCCTGATGCGATCAAACAGGCATCGACATAAAGACGGGGCAGGAAGTTGCGATCAAGATCGAGCGGAAAGATGCGAAACAATCACGGATCGCGTACGAAATCCAGGCATACTCCGCTCTCGCTGGGGGCGTGGGGGTTCCTTCTGTCCACTGGTACGGCGCCGAGCACAAGAGGATTGCGATGGTCCTGGACCTCCTCGGCCCACACTTGGAGCATATCTTCAACTATTGCAACCGCAAATTCTCACTCAAGACCGTCCTGTTATTGGCAGACCAGATAATATCTCGCCTCGAGTACATTCATCTCAAGTCATATATCCACAGAGATATCAAGCCGGAGAACATTCTTCTGGGAACTGGGAAGCGGAGCGGTCGCATTAGCATTGTCGACTTCGGGCTGGCTAAGAGCTACCACGAGCCAGCTACTGGCCGGCACATTCCATACAGCGATAAGAAGAAACTGACTGGCACAGCTCGCTACGCCAGCATCCACTCGCACCTCGGCATTGAGCAGTCGCGCCGTGATGACATGGAGTCTCTGGGGTACGTCCTGGTATATTTTTCCAAAGGATCTCTCCCGTGGCAAGGGCTTCGGGCCAGCACGAAGGAACAGAAGCGGAGCCTGATTCTGCAAAAGAAGTTGCTCACTCCCACGGAAGTCCTCTGTCGAGGGCTTCCGGGAGAGTTCGAGACTCTTATGAACTACGTCCGTTCACTCGGCTTTACCGACAGACCAGACTATTGCTATCTTCGGAGACTACTACACGGCTTGTTTGACCGCAAAGGTTATGCGTACGACGGCAGATTTGACTGGGTGCCAAAGAGATAGATTGTAAGCTGGAGGAAGCAGCAGCTCGATTTCACTTGCACGGTTTGAGGGAGCACAACTACAACACCGGTTTTGTCGCAGTTCTGGCCAGCAATATTTCTGTATCCGGATCCACCCTGGAGGCTTCTAGACCACTTTGCTGATTATAGGAAATTCACCGCACGATGACAGCTTAGGCGTCAAAATTCTGTGTCTTTCGTACTATTATTACTGTACATCCCTGTTCGCTGCCTTAAGTAGCTTTTAGCCACATTAGCAGCGGTCTTCTTCCAGAAATTCATTTTCA
Organism: Macrophomina tecta; assembly: GCA_024180945.1. Classification (NCBI taxonomy): domain Eukaryota; kingdom Fungi; phylum Ascomycota; class Dothideomycetes; order Botryosphaeriales; family Botryosphaeriaceae; genus Macrophomina; species Macrophomina tecta. The sequence goes on from JAKSGN010000023.1 coordinate 1,397,660, forward strand.
AACCTGCTATTACCACAACATCTTAAATCAATTTCCGATTAAAATGCATATAGACAGGGTCACATATAGAAAATGGTTAAAATAACTGGGCTCTAATCTTAAGCACACAGTCTCACTAGGGAAGACACGAGATTTTGACCATTGGATATTGTTGGAACGAAAAAGCGCGACGCCACGCTCAGAATCTGAGCTGGTAGGCGTTTCTTAAATCCAACAGATATATTTTCGGCATTGTTTGACGCCACGCGAGGGAGTTAAACACTTCCAACCTCCTATAGTTACGGGCCAGCAAACATCGTAAGAGAAGTAAGAAAATGTGGTAATAAATCGCTCATCGTAACGTGCGATTTAAAGACCAAAAAAGAAAAGCCGTTATGAAAATCGCTAGACTATTTTGCGGATGAGAGCGGGATATAGAAGTACTAACTGGATTCGAGGTAAGACTAGATAGCTTTTGTGAAGCCCTGTAATTGGTCGAATATTTGGAAGCAACTAGAGTTCTTACACCTATAATCACTTCACGAAAGCTCTCGCGCGCTCACATCTGCCATTATTACATCGCAAAAATGATACCATAGCGAAATCCTCTCAAAGAGATCTTGGTAAACACACTAAAAAAAAAAAAAAACTCTCGCAACAGTTGAAGATTTTACTTGCCAGCAAGGCCCTAGGTAAAAAGGCTGCCTGGTTCCAGAAGTACGTAGGCACGCTACAATGTTCGGATCTTTTAACTGTCCAGCTTGTACCATTGCGTAACGAAGGGCGCTTCTAATTGCGAACTGGCCGGCCCAAATGTCTTTGAATACAAACAAGCAATATATTCCACACATGACGCGAATCGACACGACTCTCACATATGAGGTCCAGGAAGTCATAGGCGTAGCCTGCCATGACTGGACAATGCCTCGACTCTTGGATATCTAACTAACGTCCCTCCCTTCGCGGCGAGAAACCCACCGCGCCGAGAAATTTGAGGGGTACTTCAACTTCAAGGAACGCAAAATCTCTGCACGTGTTAATATTTAACATAATTATATGTAGATAGTGTGCTTTGGTTACTCCTAAATATCTAGGACACTTTTTATCTAAAAATTACCTTAGAGATCGTCGCCTTCGCGCCTGATTTACAAAGAGCCTCCTCTTGTAGCATATTAGAGTTCTTTCTCTATAGCACTACTGCTAAGCTCTTGCCACCCTATAATACTCAAAAATGGTGTTATCCGACCCTCGGAACCTTACTTCGATGCGGGGAAGTTATTATCAGCATTATGCCTGCTACGGCGCGCAAATTCATCCAAGGTCGCCACGCTTATCAGTACCTCTAGCCGAAGCGATCACTAATTACGGCTGTTGCGAGATGACCTCGCAAGTTCCATGTAATAATTACAATGTAATTTACAGTGCCATCCAGTTAGCTAAGCTTGTGGCTATCAGGCCTATGGCTGTGCAGACGCTCGGACTTCGAAGCAGTCAGCAAATGACAATATTGGACTGGCAAAAGTGGGACGCCGCATTATTACTAGTGAGGGCTAATATGCATATATTCTAACAGGCATTAATAACCACTAGGCATATCTTGAAGTGGCATTTACTGTATTAACAGCTCCTAGTGTAAGATCACTCCTGGAGCAAGTTGGAAACAACACTGTCCTAATACATCCGCGCCATTGGGGCCCTCCATGGCACTACTGGGGCCTTCGCCGGCTCTGGCGCTTCGCTCAGCCGCGCCACTTGGGCCTTTGGCTGTGGCGAGCCCGCCTCTGGCGCAAGACTCTTCCGCTTACGACCGCGTTTTTCCTTACCCTTATCCTTGCCTGTGGTAGCTTCCTCTTTCGCAGCACGCTTCGCTCGTGCCTCCTCGAGGTCCTCATAGCTCATCACCTTCGCCTTTCCTAGGACTACAGACCTGGTTGATGGGCGAACTTTGGCTTCGTTGTTTATTTTCAACAGAAACCGATTTTGGTCCTTAAGAAGGGCACATTCGGCGAAGGATATTCGGGCAGCACTTGCGAGTTTCTGCACGTGCCTCTGTAGACGATGTTTGCTCGTCGAATCAAGTGCATGAGCATCCTGCTTGATCAGATCATGCAATGATGTGAGAGCCTCTGCAGTCACTGGCGTTACAGGCGTTACAGGCGTTACAGATGTTTGCAGTACATCGTCTTGTGGACAAGATATCACCTCGTCGGCTTTCGGAACGGTAAGTTCAGCCGGGGGCTTCGGTGTATCTCTGAGTACTCTCTCTGGGTTGAACGGAAACAGACCAGTTGCGGCCCACCCGGCTTTGATGTTCCTCTTGGTCAACGCCCTTTCCCTTGCAGGCCCGTAAAGAGAAGTGAAATGCTCCTTGCCGACTATATTTACACCTCCTCGATTCAGTCGCTCAACCTGGCCGCGATAGGCTGTCTTCAAGGGCGCGAAGACTCCGACATCACATGGCTGGAGCTTGTGGGAGGTGTGAGAGGGAAGACGACAGAGGATGATGTCGTTTTCAAAGCAGAACTCCAAGATCTCGAGCGTCTCATGTGTCCCAAAACCGTCGCATATCAGAACCCGCGGTTTCTGGTTAGCCCGTTCTCTGGTTTGGGGATCAAAAACACTTTTAAGCCACTCTAAGCTGATCTTAGAGTCATTGTATCCGTTTTCGGAATGCGCATAATGCCATCCAGGGGTTGGGAAAGCGGTCCAGTTGCTCCGGTGGGTTGAAGCCGGCCAGATCACAAGGGGGAGCAGCGACCTACCGTCAGCACTTACGCACTCAATAGCAGTCACCATTGTCCGCTTAACACCCGCGCCTCTATAATCTCGCAAGTCGTCCTTGCTCACAAGAACTTTGACCGAGCCGAGCATGCTCAGCATGACGCCCGTCTCGTCCATGTTATAAACATTTTCCGGCAGAATGGCCAGATCCTGTAGTACCTTTCCAATCACCTCAAACCACTCAGTGATCTTATCATGTATGTTATTTCCGTGACGCTTCCAGTCAATCGCCCTGACTCTTCTTGCTTTGAGCTCAGGATGCCGTTTTTCGAAGGCTCGAGGCCAGTTCTTGCCTGGAGGTTTGATTGGTTTATCCGTCGTGGACCGCTGGCGGGCGACACTAAAGGCTAGCGAAGGTGTAAACTTTATTCGTACAGGTTGCCCGAGATTGGCCATTAGCAACAAAAACCTAACGATGGCTCTCTCTTCCTCTGGGGTGAGGTATTGCTGGCTTTGGGCCTGTTCCTCTCTCGAACGTCGTCCGTGTGCACGATGATGGAGGGTAGAGAGAGGGACATCGCCCCGTTCTGCTAGGGCAGCATATGTTCTAGGTACGTCTGGAGGGAGGACTTGCGCCAGCACCTGGCTGGCTCGGTCCATGTTAGCGACTGTGGTGGTGACGGCGAGGGGGATAGGAACGACTGAGAAGCCATCAATGACCGCGCACGCTCGGGTACCAAAAATAGCCCACACGTGACGGAGAAGATTCTAGAAGAAGGCCAAACACTCTTCTGGCGATGCAGTCGTCGCTACGTACAGAACCAAGACAACCATATGAACCATCCATTCAAGAGATTTCTAGTATCGCTTGATACTTAACTGCATTGCAGCCTACAACTTGCGAAGGTAGTTTTACTGCGGCCCTGGGACCCTGCGACCTCGCGACCCCGCGACCTTGCGGCCCCACGATGCTCACGATCCCCACGACATGACACGACACGACACGACGATTGCTGAGGGCAGGTATACTCACCGAAGTGAGGAGGGATATGATGGGTGAGCTGCCCGAATATGAACCTACTGATTCTTAGATTTTTATGCACCACGACTACTTGCGAACCAGACGGCACACCGCGCGCCGCGAAACCACGCTGCTTTCTGCCCAGCATTCCTTAACGTCGCCCGCATAGACGTGATCCGGTCGTCGCTTCCTAGGACGAAATTAAGCGCAAGCACCTATTACACCTAGCACATCTACATTGGAAATAGTCATAATAGAGAGAAGAAACAAGAGTGCTCAGGCCAGATACTACACCAAGGATTTACGATAGCAATTTAATAAATGGTCCATGCACAGAAAAGTGCCACGATTGTTACCCCAAAGCTCACGCTGGAAGGATGGAGCGTGTGCGGGCGAATCCTGTAGGTGCCGGTCGACAGTCTTTTTGCGGCTGAAATGAAGGGCGCATGCTGTGCAGGCGTGTTTATGCGCAGGTGAGTCTCGTTTGTGCTGCTGCAGGGCCTCGTCGCTATAGGACGTTGCAGAATATGTAGTGAAGATTTATAGCTCTACTAATGCCGTGGACTTATTCTTTAGTACTTCCAGACCGTATATAAGTATTGAATGAGAGAATAGGACTCTTGTTGATTATTAAGAAGTGGTTGGCACTGCAGTCAGCCGCGCCTTGCCCCGCATGGGGTCCGTCTTATCGCCTTCGCACACCCACGACCTCGCATAGCAATGCCACCAACTCACATGCGCTTTTCTAACGTGGCCTAAATCTTGCTTTCACAGGTGCTCTCTGACTTTGCCACCTCAAGCGAACATTTTCAGCAGATGAGCGAGTTGCTCTTCGTGTCGTCCTAGGCTGCCACCTTCAGCCTCCCCGTCCCTTGTCCTACCATACGCGCCATTTCCAGCTCTACAGAAAACGATGCGCCTCTTGCGACGCAACAGCAATGGTGAGCTTAGTCTCACTAAGGACCTGAGAGGAGAAGATACAATCCCGCCCTATGCGATACTTTCCCACACATGGGGCGCGGATGCCGAAGAGGTGACCTTCGAAGACCTGACATATAGTACAGGCAAGGATAAGGCAGGCTATCGGAAGATTCAGCTCTGTGCAGAGCAGGCAAGACAGGATGGGTTGCAATACTCCTGGGTTGACACCTGTTGCATCGACAAGGCGAATAAAGTTGAGCTCTCGCAGGCTATTAACTCAATGTTCCGCTGGTACCGCGATGCCACTCGATGCTACGTCTACCTGTCAGATGTCTATGGCTCTGATGTTGAAGGATTGAACTTCCGGAAAAGCAGATGGTTCACCCGGGGCTGGACGCTCCAAGAGCTCCTGGCACCTGCTTCGGTCGAGTTCTTCTCTCGAGAGTGGCAGTGGCTTGGGGACAAAACATCGCTGATGCAGCATATCCACGAAGCTACGGGCATACCACACTCAGCGCTTGAAGGTGCGCCTTTAGCCAAGTTCAGCGTCAACGAGCGATTATCGTGGAACGAACACCGTCAGACTAAGCACGAAGAAGACAAAGCGTACTCATTGCTCGGCATCTTTGGTGTCTATATCTCTCCTATATATGGCGAAGGGACAGGCGGAGCATTCGGACGGCTTCATTACGAGATTGAGAAGCTGGGCAGATGTATCCAAGACCTATACCTTACTGATCCTCAGGATGACAAGAAACGTATCGAGGACACTAAGGGCGGCCTGTTGAAGGACTCGTACCGCTGGGTTCTCAACAACGCCAGTTTCCAGCAATGGTACAACGATCCGCAGAGCCAATTGCTGTGGATCAAGGGCGATCCTGGCAAAGGCAAGACGATGCTCCTCTGCGGCATTGTCAACGAGCTGCAGAAGTCGAAGGCCAAGGCTAATCTGCTCTCCTACTTCTGTCAGGCCACGGACTCGCGCATCAACAGCGCCACAGCCGTGCTGCGAGGTCTGCTGTACTTGCTTATCAAACAGCAGCCGTCACTCGTTTCACACGTCCGGAAGAAGCACGACGAGGCAGGCAAAACTCTATTTGAGGATGCGAATGCCTGGTTTGCCATATCCGAAATCTTCGCGGACATGCTGCACGACCCTGATTTGAATAGCACATATCTAGTCATCGACGCGCTCGACGAATGCCTAGCCGACTTGCCAAAGCTTCTGGACTTTGTCGCCCAGAATTCCGCTGTATCCTCTCGCGTTAAATGGATAGTCTCCAGTCGCAACTGGCCGGACATCGAGAAACAGCTAGAGCGAGCGGGCCACAAGGTATGGCTTAGCCTCGAGCTCAATGCAGAATCAGTCTCAGCAGCTGTCAGCCTCTTCATCGAGTGGAAGGTGTCCCAGTTGGCGGAGGGGAAAAAGTACGACGAACAGACCCGAGGTGCCGTCCTGAACTACCTAGCGTCGAACGCGAACGACACCTTCCTTTGGGTAGCACTCGTCTGTCAAAACCTTCAGCAGGTCCCGCGCCGGAACGTTTTAAAGAAGCTGCAAGCATTCCCGCCTGGACTTATTTCTTTGTACAAGCGGATGATGAAGCAGATAAGCGCGTCAGACGATTCGCATCTCTGCAAGCAGGTACTAGCCTTGACCGCGATTGTGTATCAGCCAGTCACGATACATGAGCTGGCCTCACTCATCGAAGAGGTTGAAGATATGTCCGATGACCTGGAGTCGGTACGGGAGATCATCAGCCTTTGTGGTTCGTTCCTTACTCTGCGAGAAGACACGGTGTACTTCGTGCATCAGTCGGCAAAGGACTTTCTATTCGCAGAGGCGTTTGATGAGGTCTTTCCATGTGGAAGCACAGACGCTCATCGGATGGTCTTTTTAAAATCTCTCAAACTTCTCTCCAAAACTCTACGACGGGACATGTACGACTTAGGGGCGTTAGGTTATCCTGTTGAGGATGTTGATCAGCCCGACCCAGATCCGTTAGCTACTTCGCGCTACTCTTGTGTCTACTGGGTCAATCATCTATACGACTCGAGGCCCAACTCATCCGCAAGCCATGCAGTAAGTTTGCAGGATGGTGGCGTTGTTAACGTGTTCCTGAGAGAGAAGTACCTTTACTGGTTAGAAGCTCTTAGTTTGTGCAGGAGTATGCCGAAAGGCGTGGTCTCAATGGCGCAACTATGGTCGCTGGTCGAAGTATGTACCAAACAAGCAACATAGCTAGATGGTTTTATACTGACACAAACTAGGAGAGAGGAGAGTTAACCTCATTCACTAAGCTTGTTCACGATGCGAATCGGTTTGTTATGTATCACAAGGGGGCAATCGAGAGTAGCCCTCTGCAGGCATACGCATCTGCGCTACTATTTAGCCCAGCAAGCAGCTTGGTTAGAAGGCATTTCCAGCATGAAGAGCCGGAATGGATCACTGTTAAGCCGGCTATAGAAGAGAGCTGGAGTGCTTGCCTGCAGACGCTCGAGGGCCATAGCGGTCCTATCAGCTCGGTAACTTTCTCGCACGACTCGACCCGGCTGGCGTCGACATCGTGGGACAGAACCGTCAAGATCTGGGATGCCAGCAGCGGCGCGTGCCTACAGACGCTCGAGGGCCATAGTGGTCCTGTCTGGTCGGTAACTTTCTCGCACGACTCGACCCGGCTGGCGTCGGCGTCGTCGGACAGAACCGTCAAGATCTGGGATGCCAGCAGCGGCGCGTGCCTGCAGACGCTCGAGGGCCATAGCGGTCCTGTCTGGTCAGTAACTTTCTCGCACGACTCGACCCGGCTGGCGTCGGCGTCGTCGGACAGAACCGTTAAGATCTGGGATGCCAGCAGCGGCGCGTGCCTGCAGACGCTCGAGGGCCACAGCCGTTCTGTCAACTCAGTGACTTTCTCGCACGACTCGACCCGGCTGGCGTCGGCGTCGGACGACAGAACGGTTAAGATCTGGGATACTAGCAGCGGCGCGTGCCTGCAGACGCTCGAGGGCCACAGCGGTTATGTCAACTCAGTGACTTTCTCGCACGACTCGACCCGGCTGGCGTCGGCGTCGTACGACAGAACCGTCAAGATCTGGGATGCCAGCAGCGGCGCGTGCCTGCAGACGCTCAGTGTTAGCAAACTACTCTATTACTTGTCCTTCGATTCTACCGGCTCTCGTCTCTACACTGAAATTGGCTCCATTGCTATTAGTATGTCAGAAGGTTCTAGTGTAATGAACATTGTGGAACCTGATTGTCTACAGTATCAAGGCGTAGGCGTTAGCTCAGACAGCATGTGGATCACGTATGGCGGCAAAAACATGCTGTGGGTGCCATCAGAATATCGGGCGATAAGGTCATCTGTGTGCGGGGAGAAGATTGGCCTAGGCGTTGGATCTGGAAGAGTATGGATATGCAGTCTTCACCTTGATGAATTCGACGGTGTAAGAAGCATTAAATAGGAGTTATTTTACTTCTTTTTTCATACTTTGTATTTCTATTATGACTTTATATCATAGGTGGGAGGGGGGATATAGATAATTATATATGCTGGGTGTTCGCAGCTCTACGCAACAGTGAACGTAGGCTTCGGCTATTAAGAATAGCTAACATGTGACTGGCTATGGAAATTTCTGGAAGAACGCCACACCTGAAATATTTTGGTATTGTGTAGAATATAATACAACACCACGTAAGCGCGCTAAATCTTTACACTAAGACATATTGCAAGTCCTTCGCGCGGAGAAATTCCGGAGTACATATTTTTAGGGGCTGAATGTCTTGAAAACCTAGGACTATATTCTTTCTTGATAGTAGTGTCGTTATAATACTCCGAAGCGTGAAGATATGTCGATGGCTGTGGTGGAGTAGGGGTGTAAAGTTGAAGTTGTTCTGGATGCTGCGAACAGAACGATCCACAACATAACCAAGACCACTGTATTTTCTTCAGTGCAGACTGGTTTCTGAGGAGAAAAGTCTAGAAAACAATAACATATTAACTATAAATCTACAGACTCAGATGGAAAGACTTGATAAGCTTAAACAAGGGATTTTTCTCGGCGCAGGGGGTTTCTCGTCTCCCAGGGACAGACGTTAGTTAACTTAGAATATTAAGAAATGACCCGCAGTCGGCCGCCCGGAACTCACGGAGGAAAATGCGGCCATTAGGTGTGCCTGGGCTCTTGAGCGTGTGTGTATGTACGTACAATGGACCGACATGCAGTTGGAAAAAATTATCCGTCGAGATGAGTGCTCAGGAAGCGAAGAAAGTGTTGGAAAAAAAAAAAAAAAAAAGAGAGAGTGATGCTCTAGCATTCGATTTTCATCTCAGTTTCTATTTCACCCATCATAAGAAGATGCTTTGGTCGATAAGACTCTCTCAGGATCCAACAGCCCTCTTCATCACACTCTCCACCCCTTTCGGGCTTTTGCACCACTGCCCCTGCTCATTCAAGAACTCCTTTTTCTCCATCTGCCACAGTTCCTGCGCCAACCGCGCCTTCTCTGCGCTCCTCGGCCTTACCGTCGCCTCAAAGTCTTCCAGGCTAGTCACAAGCCCCGGCTTGTAAGCATCGAGATCTACCTCTGTGTCTCCAGCCTTCTCCGTATCAAATGCCCAGAGCCAGCGCGCCACAGCCAGAAACAATCCCTGCTCTGCGAGATGCTGGCCCGGGCACACGCGTCTCCCAGCTCCGAAGGCATACAGCGCCTCCGAGCGCGCCCCAACTCGATCATCAGCGAGCTCACTTGCGGCCTCCAGCTTGCCGGCCCAGCGTTCCGGGTCGAACGTGCACGGAGACGGGTAGAGGGCCGGGTCACGGTGGATGCCGTAAGCATTGAGGACGAGCGGCGTACCCGTCGGGATGGTGTAGGGGCCCCACTGCAACGGCTCGGTAGTGGCGTGGGCGAGTCCGAGGGGAACGGCGGTAAACCAACGGTGCGTTCTGTAGCATTTCGTGTGTCAGCTCTGCTTGAGGTCCTGTAGGGGTAGTTCGTGGCGAGGTGTGGTGGGGATGGCCAGCCATGAAGACGCACTCTTGAATAACTTGGCGGACATATGGAAGGTGAGCGGCATCACTGTCGTCGGGCAGGCGATCGGGGCCGACGACCCCATCCACTTCTTTCTGAGCCTTCTTTTGGACTTCCGGGAATGTAATCATGGCGGCGATCCAGTTTTTCAATGTGCTGGAGGTAGTCTCGGTGGCGGCCGTAACAAGCAGCTCGCCAATCTCAGCAGCCTCGTTCTCAGTGACGCTTTCGGAGAGATCGGTCTGCTTTAGGCGCCTCATAATGGAACCGTTAAAGCAGGGTAAGGTCAGCCCGTTGGCAATACCCTGCTTGGTAGCGTTCCAGTGACGCAGGATGAGCTTGCTGTGCTCGGCAGCGATGCGACTGGCCGTCCGGCGCGCGGGCACCGCCCACTCGGGCAAGCTCCAGAATCCCGGCGCCTTGTCCACCCAGGCGGTACGGTTGTAGTGGTCCATGAACTGGGCCAGGTCGAGCATGATCTCGCGCACGGCTGGGTCTTCACTGGTCGTGACGCGCTGGCCGTTCATCAGCGTCATAGCTAGCGAGCCGGCATAACGCTCCAAATGAGCACGCCAGGCGGCCCCGTCCCGCGATACTTCAGCCACCAGCTGCTTTGCCTCGAGCTCCTGCAAAGGGCGGTACTGGCGCGACGCTCCCACGTTGAGCACCGCGTGCCATAGCTTGCGCGCGACGCGCCACTTGGGCCCGTGCATAAACAGTGGCCAGTAGCCAGACCTCATCGCCAACTCCATTCTGCTGCTGGGCCGGCCGGCGGTGGCCTGCCCACGTTTGTAGAAGATCTCGTGCGCCTCCCTCGCTCCGGTGACGATGACCCAGGGTTGATTTCCTTTCATAACTGTGTACACCGGGCCATATTCTTTGGCCCACTTCGTGTAGATACGCTCTGGATAGACGCTACCGGACAACTGGATGGTATTAGACCTGCGACTGTAAAATCAGATGAGCCTCACTTCGGTACCTGTTTCAGATTGCCCCAGAAGGGCTCGGTAGGGGGACCGGGTGGCATATGTGCCGGACGCGAGCCTATCCACTTGATAGAACTGATGATATACGCCGCGAGTGCAAGTAAAATTGGGCCTAGCATGACGGAGGCTGCTTGTGAGACATCCTGGAAGAAAATGAATGCCATTTTGGTCAAGACCAGAGCCGAACGATGTGCAGATGTGCTTGATGTGGATGCTACTTTCGCATTAAATATAGAGTCCGTCCTTTTTAGATTTGCTTTTTTATTTTTTTTTCTATTAAATTGGAGTTCCCGAGTACCAGTTATAGCTTCTGCGAAGGATGTCCGAATATCGCATTTCGTCCTAGGAATTTAATATCCAATGATTTAGTGCTACAAACTGGAAGTCTCCCATTACCCCGGGCGGGTGCTGGTGCTATGACGGATGGGAGGCACCTGTATGCTGTGTAATAGACACCGTCTTATTGACATATCTAACTGGCAGTAATCCACTGGCATGACGCGGTTTCAATGTCCTCTTCTAAAAGATGTATATACACATTTAAAATAAAAAAAGGTTAATCTTATTTTAGGTGCAGGATGGAACTTGTCAATACTTTGAGTTGCAATTCACATTTACTGTATCCAGCCAGTCCGGTCAATGGTTTGTGTACAGAATAACAACCCATTCCCTGCACCATACTTCTATCCTGTATTCAAGCTCTGCTACATTTAGATCTTTGGCAAGTATAGATCACCAATTACATAGCCCTGTGCAGATTATCGTTTTTGCCTGGGGTGGTTGCCAACCAGCGGTGCCCGATATATTACTTATCATCTTCGTTACTTTTTTTTCTTGCTCCGGTTCATCAAATAAAACTCTAAACGCCTGTATGTTAACCACAATGCCCAAAAGCCTTTCCGCGCCTCAAACTCGTTATATACAGCAATATAATGCGTCGAGGAACGGACAAGTCGTCGTTCTGCAATATGAGTATTCGGTTAGCAACGTCGACGTAATTCCACATGCAGCTACGTCTTCACCATTCATAACCGTTCCGCCAAACCGTATTCGATTAATTTTCAGCACCGAAGACCGTTCGACTATTTTACTTTCGTAACTTATATTTAAAAAAAAAAACGATGATGTAATATGCGCTTAGTCGGTCTAAATTAATGAAAATGAGTGACTGATTACTTCTTTACCGAGAACACCGTAGTGTTGTGCCCAAGTCGTCTCAGAATAAACGATTACGCTCATAGACTTATCCATTAGCATAAGCGAAGTGATTAAGCTCATGCTCCATCCAGCAATCTTCTAAAATCAAATATTGTCAATCAAAACAGTACCGTTCCGCCTTGTAAGTCTTTTTTTATTTTTTGAAAAAAAAAGAAAAATAAAGCACGAAAATAACTACTCGAATATCCTCATCCATACCCGCGGAGGGCGTTACCATCAGCATCCCTTACAATTTTGTATGTATCAGAAAATATTAAAATTTAGCGATACAAGTAAGCAATATCATTACAATTGAGGGCCATAGGAGTGTCTGCTTCATTGAACCACATATAGCCTTTTTGTCTGAATTTTCCTTACATTTTGCTCATTAATTTCTTGACACTAGAAACAAAAATTTTTAAAATTCGTTTTCCATGTGCCGTCCGAAGACGTTTCAGAAAACACGTGTAGCTTTATAGTCACCTGGAACAGCAGTATGGGTCTCCGCTGCTAGGCCGGACATAACTCTCGCACATGTCGGAAGATGTGAAAAGAACTTCATATGAATGTTACAAGGTGTTGTGGAGTTATTCGTGAACAAGAGACCAGCCGTTAGGATTTTTAGATGAGAGTCTGATATTCTTCAAAGGCAGCACAGGCGTTTGATGATATGCTGGGATAAGGCTAAGCTTTCGCATTGACGATTAATTCCACACGGATAGAAACAGCTCGTGCCGCTTGCAGAGTGTGATTTTGTCCGTCATTAAGTCACCGAATGAAAGTGATATAAAATCCGCCAAATTATACGATACGGTAGACACAAGGACAAGAATAGAGTGCGATCGGCTGTAAGAGTGGGTTTGGTAGTGCACCATTGGTAGGCCGCTAAGTAGCTATTTCACTACACTTGGCCAAACGTGTGTCTCTGCAGCCAAGCTGTTTGAACTCCTGCACCAGCAGTCTCGAGAGTAAAAGAGAAAGAAAAACTAAGTCTCAACTTCAATGCAGCTTTATCTCTTTTGTTGCGGTGATAATCTCACGATGGACTCAGGGAATTATTCCTCAAGCTCCGGGGATACGTGGCAATCATGCTTGAAGCTTGGCTCATGGGTTGGCTCTAGCTGCTCCCAAGGATTGACGGACTGAGGCGCGGCTGTGCCAGTAGTGTACGATAGATTCGACCACGCAGTCCATGGCTGCTGGAATCCGTACTCCATATTTGGCTGAAACAGAGGCATGTTGGCGGAAACGTATTCTTTGAGGATCGCAAGCTCCTTCTCAAGCTCACAAACGCGCGTGAGTAAGGTCGTTCCCTTCCTTGATCTACTGTTTGACGAAGACATCTTCGGCAGACGCTTGCTGGGTCGTCCTTTAGCCATGGCGATGAATGGTATTATGAGTGTAGGTTTTAATCGAGTCAACTTCTCTGTTTGATTGAAGCAGCGCGGCGCGTTTATGTACTCGGCACTAGGCGCTCGGCCTGAATATTTATTTCTCCTCAAATCTATAAACGCTCCGGTGGTCTATCCTGCCCAAGTGACGCCTGTTTTATTCCTTCCGCGTTCACAACATTTCAGTGTAGAATTTTCGAACTGTCCAAGCAAAGCTCTATAATATTGCCTACGTATAGATGGTCGCAGCACGGCTTGTGCCAACATTGAGTGGCGGTCAAAAGTGCCTCGAAGCAGGAGAGAAAATGGTGAGAAGTGCAGTAGGCGGACCCAATAAAATATTTCGGTTGGCACAATGCGAGCTCTTCCCGGCAAGCAAAATAATGTCAGCGAAGTAGGAGGAAGATGTCTCACGTAACTAGTAGATATATGCTGGACTCCATGACCGGCCATCAAGTTCAAAAATGCCGCTGCTCCATGGAATTATGTTGGTAATGCTAAATAAATACCCATATTGCTGAACAGAAACGTGTTGGCCCAAAGCGGCAGTAAAATTTCATAACTAATACGAGGCAAATCATAGCTTGGGTGAAGATAAATAATGTAGAAAGTGCAAGAGCCGGTTGCTGAACCAAAAAAAAAAAAAAAAGAAAGCGGAAAACGAATATGATTGGGCGATGCTCGTTGACGGTTTTCTTTTCTTATGGATACGCAATGCCACAGTCTCGGAACCTGAATACAACTTGCGCCAGGGGGAAATACATCAAGATAAAACATCTGGAGGCACGTTTATGAAATGCCTACATGATGGACACTTGACCCACCGCGCGCGGAGAACGGGTCGCAAGAGAACCTTTGACTGCTCGAGAACACCCCTCAGATGAGCGCCCGCCTTATCGACACGTATTTCCTGGAACGCCTGCGCTGCCTCGAGAAATAGTGCATAATCCCTTTCCGCAATCATGCCGGTTGACCTCTTGTTTATAATTTCCATAACGACGTCGTGGGAAAGGGGTTGCTTCAGCCTTCTTACGTCCGTGAAACCATCCTTGCTTGCTTCGGCGAGATACTGGAGCAATTGAGTTATAACGGCAGTTTTATAGTCGTCCCTAATCCATCGATCGGCGATGTATTCCCGGAGCTGGCTATAAACGTGTATAAATCCATTGTCAAAGTAGAAAATGCCATTCCCGTCAGTTATTCCAGAGAAGTAATTGATGGGAATATAAAACACGCTCTGGCTGTTTATGGAAACAGCTGTCAAAGCGAAGACCGCCAGAACTTGATTCCGGATATCTGATCCTAGCTGATTCTCCGCTAAGTCAACGATTGTTGAATATACCTGCTCCGCATCTTCATCAGAGAGTCGGTCGGGGTAATCTCTATGAAATAAGCCAAGCCTAGATAGTAATTAGCAGCGTGGCGATATCTAAATAGGAAGCATGAGAACACACGCTTCGTGTACTGTAGTAGCCTCAGGAAAACTTTCTAATAGTGTGCGTTCTAGAAATTCGTCCGAGTCAAGTTGCGGAACAAAAATGGGTTTCTTCAACTTGTGAGTTGATGATGTACTCATATCCACTATTGGCACTCTGAAAAGAATCAAGACAAAAGAGTGATGACCATTTGCACATACGTTTTTTAATATATATATATATGTGTGTGTGTGTGTGTGTGTGTGTATGCCTAAGCAATAGCCTATTGCACGTAATGTTCAAATTACGTCATGTATTAGTAGGTTGGCCGTAACAGGTACAAGAGGGCCCCCGCCCGCCTGCCACGGCTTATTACCAGGAAACACATGCTTTGCCACCAATTCCATCATAACTATTTGATGAAATTCGTGCTTGATCGGTCGGAATCGATGAATGAATGACTTGATTGCTTCCGGTCGCTGAGGTGCTCGTGGTATTGATCCCCAAGACGTCTCAGAATGAATGACTAAGCTAGTATGCTATCCAATATCAGATAACGGAGGTGATTGAGCTCATTTTCCATCACTATTCAAGAGTATGGCTCTTCTGCTAGAAGCATAGCAATCTAGTATAGTGCTGGAAATTACTTTATTAGCTACTCTACTGAACGGTCACTAAGTGTGACTATGCCTCTGCTACATTTAATTGTACTGATGATGCTACCCATACTGCTGAATATCAATATATACAATATATAAGGCAGTGCGGTTTTGTAAGAATTTGGGTTCTGGAAATTCGCCTCTCGCCCGTCTCTCTTTTACAGCATCACCCAATGGTACCACAGCGCCCCTCTGCAAGAGCCCTTTAGCAAGCATGTTTCCGATCAGTATTATCCCTCTCATCAGTGTGGATTCCAATTGCTTCCAAGGCGTTAGGGAAGAACCAGCGTGGTTCCACAAAAAGCTAAGCTTGTCAAAATCGACCCTTATCAACACCGTCTCTCTCACCCCCATCCACAACGACGCGCGCTTGTAGCCTCCATCAAGCGAAAATGAATCCTACATGATAAGAAATGCCCTGTTCTTCGATTTGTTTAGACTAACCCAAAATACACGTATCAGAGCGGTTGCCATATGGACGGAACCGGCTGATAATTTAAAGACTAGAAATTTTATACCCCTATACCAGCGCCTGCGCCATCTGTGATTGCCGCATTTCCGTCAATTCACTCCACTCCGCCAACAAATATTTTTGTTTCTGTTTAGCATCGGCTTTGGTCAGATCCCATTTCTTCGGCCGTCGCTATTTAACGGCGAATACATCTTCTCATCGACAGCTTTGTCACTGATCAGCACTCTCTTTCGAACGTCGCCAATCTAACTCAACTTAAAAAAGCCGTGATACTCGTGAGATTGCATGAGTCGTTCTTCAGCGCCAAGATTATGCACAATAGCACGAACCTCTGACGGTAGTATGCATTCTTTATCGCCTGAGATATCATTAGTCTCGCAAGCTTCTATACAGAAATATGGACGGCATCTATCGTACTCATCACTATCATACTTCTTCGGATGTATATAGCTCCTCGGTTAATTTCTCTTCAATTACATACTCTTATAAGCGAATCTACCTACCTGTACCCACAGAGATACGCACAATACATTACTTCTGAACTGAATACTTCTAGACTTCAATATTTCATATTATTTAATGTTGACGAACCATGAGCCCTATCATTGCAGATCCATTCCTTAACGTCTGATTCGTCTAAGCTTCCTGTTTGCCTCGGTTATGGGCTCAGATATCTACGGGCACCGCCACCCATTATTTAAAGAAAATAATCGGAATTAGGTTCACAATTTCCCAGACTGGTTCCCCATTTTGAAGCTCGCATCGCTGCCCGCCATCGGACAGTCATGAATTAATTCATTTCGAAGCCGTTGTTACCGCAGTCCAGATTGTTAGCCTCGACAACATCTTTAAGTTTTTCGTAAGCCTCTTCAATGGCCTCGGCGATAGAGTTTTCGGGTCGGTAACGGGGAAGTCTTCCGACGAGATCTTCCATCTTCGCTATCATATCCCATAGAATTTCTGGTTCTTTTCGATATCGTAATTGCGAGACTGGAACAGCCTTAACATTGTTACTCATTCTCGCCTCAGCAAAACTTCTGTGGTCCTCGTTCCTCTCAAATCCAGAAAATCTTTGCCATAGGAGCTTCGAAACGGTCCACAATAAATCACCCGACGACCAATCTTCCAAGTCGAAGGTGCTCGTTTTGAAAAATCTATCGAAGTGGAACTCATCTACTAGCTCATCTACGTACTTTTCATGCATCTCTTTGTTATTATTAAATGTAATTCTCGATGCTTCTAGATCCTTCCGGACGGAATAAGCATGCAAGTAAAACGAATACGATTGTGCTGGCATGCGATCTATCAGGCCGCTTTCCTCTACCGACTTATTGATAGAATCTAAGTCTTCCACTGACCACTCTGCGATGAATGTGTGGAGCAGAAACTCCTTTAGATAAACAAGGATGCTTTCTTCTTCCTTTCTAGAGCTGTTACCGCCCTTGTTCATTACTTCTTCCCCTAATATTTTCTCTAGCTTCGGGTTTTTTCTTTTCGATCCATCCGGGGCAAAACCTGGTTTACGTCGTAATCGGGTATCATTGAGCTTTCCGTTTTGAACTGGCTTTGGTTTTGGTTTTGGTTTTAGAACCCGGTCCTGGGGCTTTCTAGGTCTAAGTTGGTAGCTCATAGTTACTTTACATAGTCTGATTCATTGGAAAGCTCCCAAAATAATTACTGGGATATGTATCTATATATACCATACATGAACCATGACAATCTGACAACTGATTCTTAGATTATCAATTATCGGAATCTAATAATTGACCGGATGCATAAGCATGGGTGGCATGCATTGAAAGAGGGAGCCTGGGAGGTGCCCCTTGTCCTCCTGCTATGAAGCTTAAATAATTATATTGTGAAAATTAGCTTTAACCTAGTATATAAGCTCATAATGGCGTTTTATAAGTGATGGATTTGCGAGTGAAGAGTGGTGAGATCAGAAAAGGAAGTAGATTCTGCCCGTCTCCTGAGATGAAGGGAAGTACGCTTTCTTATAGATATGAATGAGTGCTTGAATAACCAAGGAAATTAAAAGCCGATGTTGCTATACGAAGCTTGTGAAGATGAGAAGTGGTGAGGAGGTGGCAAAGAGTAGAGGCTGATCTTGATGCCGAAAAGAATGTAACCAGTGAGGCAGTAAGGCAAAACAGTCAGACAATTGCCTTTGAAATCGAATAAAGTGAGGATCGTCAGCTTATGCCATGGTTGGCATTAGACGAGGTGAAAAAGGCCATTCCGAAAGTCCGCCGCGGTGTTGGCGTGGATTTTGAAGAACAAAGTTTACTCCGGTACTTCCTTCACTTCAATCAAGTGAGTGAAGGCTCTTCCCAGCAGTCTCTGAGGCGAAGTGGGCCGCGAACCTTTCTTTGAGCCCCCAATGTCGCTTGAATAACAGGCATAAAATCTCCCTGAGATAGCGGGCAGGAGGTCCTCATTTTCTAGAAAAAGATCCTATTCGCTACTAAACCGAAAGTACAGGCCACCAAGCAGACAGCTTACGTAAGTTTTTACAGATTAAGTCCTTCAAGGGTACGCACGATTCCATTTACATAATCCTTCACCGTAGAAAGCAGATCACAGCTTCCTACTTCGATAAATTTTACATGCTGATCTTCGATTTCCTCGCTAGACCAGTCGCAGGTATGCTGGTAACTCTTTTTACGCATCTTTGCACGATCTTTTCTCTTCATTTTTCCCCATTTATATCGCCCACCTTCGCTGTCAGACCGATCATCTACATTTGAAGTCCCATGGACTGAGGGTATCCGGAGGCCTTGGACCCAGTCTGCCAATTCCTGGATAGAAATATCCACATCGGGCACTTCAGTCCAAAACAGGAACCTCTTGGCCTTCAAGTGCTTCGTTAGTGCGCCAAGCACCATGCAGTCGCATTCATAGCTGCACCTTATGGGTCCTTCCTGCAAGCTAGAAATGGTTTTCAGGAGGTTCGAGAGTATTTCTCTCTTCGCATTCGAACGTGCACTATTGATTCGGTCTACCAAATTAGCTAAAAAGGCTCCGAGCGAATAAGTTGCCTCTCCATAATTGTTTAACTCACCTAGAGCCCAACTAGGCACCGGATACTCACAGAAAACTTGGTCGTGGGACTGAATTTAGGCGATCTTTGCGAAATAGGTGAACAGCGCCGGCTTTCAAAAAACTGAGGCAATACATATCCAGCGCATCACATCCAGGGAGAATGTGTTAGGAAGATTTCCCTTGAGTGCAGCAATCCACATGTCTGTAAAAACTTCCACAGACTCATGGCAACCAAGATAATCTACAATGATTGCGATATCGGTAAGCTCTGCGAGAAAGACTGTTCGTGGCGCGGCTCTCGTGTTGTCCGTGAATAATATTGAGCAGATGCCGCATCGCAGTTGCGGAGAAGTCTGTAAAGTCCACATACGCGGAGCCGGAGGCGTGAAGTTCAGCAAGTTCGGAAAGAGGTACACGGAGCATCCGATTGAAGTAGGTGGAGGCAAGACGCAGGTGGTTGGAAGAGCAACGAAATTGCACGATGCCGGTTGGTGATTTTTGGCCTGCTGGAGATCCCTCGTCTGTAGATATCGCTGGAACGTGTAGAATTGAGGCCACGGAAGACGTATTTCCAGAGAGAGAATCTTCTGAAACGATCATATCTGATCCGCCATACTCCTACGCTTCTAATGCCCTTCGGTCTCGACTGTCGTATTCTGCAAGGGCTAAGCGAATGACGATATCCCCTTCAGGATCATACTCATCTGTGCTACCCGATGCTTCGCTCGGTGTTGCCATGCTTTGTTCTGATATAGTTTTGGAAGCGCTTTGTTTTGGAATGTAGATGCCGAGAAGGCGGCGAGGTTGCGAATTTCTTTTTTTTTTTTTTTTGCGAGTAGGGACCTCTGACGTGGCAAAAAGACGAACCTGCGAGCCAAGCCGTGCCACGTTGTACAGCAGAGTCGATCGCAATCAGAAGTTCTGATACGAAACAAACTCAATCATCACCTGATCCCTTTTTTTTTCTTTTTTTTTTTTTGCGAGCTCGTACTTTTCTTGAAATAATGTCTCTCATGAATGAGAGGGAGAGCCAGTTACTCCTTTCTCCCACCTACACATTTACACGCGCACCGCAAGTTACCACTACTGCGAAGTAAGCTCGAAAACGTAGCAAGAGAACTATTACACTGGTGGCCTGCGTAAGTTGTTAGAAAAAGAAGGTTAAGTTAAGTATAGTGTTATAACTACGTCATTATAGCCTCTTATAAATTACCCCTACATACTTATTCTTGATGATGATGAGTACACACCGTCGGTTCTTCCGACCATAGGAACGCTAATCTACACTAAGCTACATTGGTATGCGGGTTTTATCTGCTCTAACAGTTATACGGTTCGCACCCTCGGCAAAAGAGTCTCTTCGCGCAAGCAAGAATGTCACTTCCAATGCGGTTGACACTCCCACGCTGTGGGATGTTACTTGTGATAAAAGGGGGGTTGTACGATTTCATGCATACGAACTGCACGTGCCCAGGCGTTAGTTTTGCTTTGCCAACTGCACGTTCTTCTCCTGGCGGCGGAATGGCAGGTGATCGTAGCTTTGGCATTTAAAGCAGCGTTTTGGACGCAGGCGGCGGTCAAACAAATTAGTATAGGCCGCCTCTCCTCCTGCAAGGTAAATTACTGCCGACCCGTAGAGACGGCAGCTTGGCTTGCTCCGCCAATGGACCTGCGTTACTTCGACATCGATCTCGGTGCCAATCTTCTCACTGGCATCTGCATGCACCGCGGTGCGGTTATCATTTAGAATGGCCGGCTTATTGAGATATACCTTGATCGGGTGCCACTGGCGATCCCGGGTCCTCGCCCCATGAAAGGCCGACTCCAGCCATCCGAGGTTTGGCATGACGAGCTCTTCGGCCTCTTCCATCCTAAAGAAAACTCGTGCCACGGCCGCATCGCTCGGGTTCCTTGCAAACCAGCAGCACTTGACCTCCTTTGTGGTTCCTTGGTTCTCCAGCGCTATCTGCAGCCGCATGCAAACACCTCCATGGCTTGCGGTTTCGACTTGTGCGCTGGTGAGGCCGAGCTCGATCGCGGGCGGCATTATCCGAGTCGTAGAGACGGTCGCGTGGTTCGTGCGCACTGGAACAGCGGCGATGGACGACGGACTGCTGTTCGCTGGTGTCGGCAGACTAACGCGGAGCACGCTCAAATTAGTACGTGGCGTTGATCTGGAACTGTAAGCTCATGTTCCTACGCGTCGACCCCACCAGCGCCGTCATCTGCTTCCCTATCTTCCCCAGGCGGACCTCCATCCTGATCTCGTCTTCGTTCGTGCTCCGCGAGCTCTTCGTTCCGCTCGGCAGGCCGATAATTCTGCGTAAAAATGACATCGAGGAAGCCATTTATGTGTCGTCTAGGGTCGAATCGCTAGGTAGATCGGATACCTTGATCATGGGAGCCCTTCGCTGCTTATGCGGGTGTGGAGGGGCGCGGTTGTCGGTTTGTCCGACAGGGCGATGATGATGAATTCATAGACCGTCCCAGCCGCCGAAGGCAGCTATGCGGCATGCGGCCGGCTCCACTGCGCCCGCTAGGCCCGTTCAAGCCTAAGCGAGGCAGTGGAGCTTGGCCCACTATTCTGCATACCTCTACATGTCTCTTGGCGCTGCAGCTTCCCGCAGTGCCAGGTGCCTCCTCAAACTATCCCGTCTTCCTCCAGTGTCAAGCTTCATGCTGTGCGTACGATGTCGCTCCAAATTGCCCAAGGAGCTTGGTTGCCATCATGAATTTTGCTGCTGCTATAGCTGTGCTGCGGTGGCTCAGCAGCTTCCTCAGGTCCGTTGTCCAGCATCTCCGCCCGCTGTTGTCCGGCATACGGAAGGAGAGTCTTAGCCTGTCGAACTTGCTACACGTGTACAACACGTGGCTGACTGTCTGCAGTCCATGCTCTCAGTCGCATTCACCAGATTCTATACCTGGCACTTTCCTCTGATGGAGGAAGTGCCGTAGGCCAATCTTACCGGTTCTCATTTGTGTGATCAGCGAGCCCAGCGCCCTTGGTGTGCCGCGGTAGAGCTCTAGTGACTTTCTTGTCGGTTCAGGCGCCACTTTAAAGAGCTGCCGGCCTTGTTCACTATCGCGCCAGGCCTGTTTCCATTCGTCCATCACCACCTGGTTGATGGCTTGCTTGAGTGCTGCCACCAAGCTCGTTCGTGTGCAGCATTGCGTTCTATGCTCCACGGCGCGGCCCTCCCGGGCTGCCGCTTTAGCGAGTTTGTCAGCCTCTTCCTTGCCCGGCACTCCCTGGTGCGCGGGGATCCAGTGGAAGCCCACAGATGCACCCTTGTGCTGGAGCCCTGTCAGCTTCGCGATGATGGAGCTCAGTAGATATTGCCCGGACTACTCGCCAGGTGTCACGAGTGTTGGTTGAGCCATTGCAGTCGAAAGGTGACGCGTCACGTAAAGTTGGTGAGGGTGGCGGCTCGCTTGGAGTGGCGGCACGCTTGTAGACTACGTTAAGCCAAATGGAGATAGGAATAGCGGACGCGAAGAGAATACAAAAGCGAGTTCCATATGATCACGTAAGCCATCTGACTTACGTCGGGCGACCGAAAATTTCTGTTTCAACGCCAACTCGTCAGTAACACTCCCAGCGTCAAGAATCAAAGTCAGAATACACCACTCTACTTCTGGGTCGTTACAATCTCCTCCGAGCATGGAAACGTGCATGCGACCGCCATCTATCCGACATCTCGACACACTTTTCGCACCTCATCAATTCAGGCCAAAAGAAGTCCTAACACTCTACCATGTCTACGACAATCTTTCGCAGACGCCGCTCACACTAGACGGCATCGAGTGCGGCGATCCAAACAGCTACCTCATCAATCCTTGGCACATCGTCACTGTTAAAAACATGCTGCAACACCTGGACTGGAAGAATCCTAAGCCCACTCAATTCATCTCGTTTTACGACGATGCGCAGAAAGCCTCGGCGGAAGCTAGGCGGAGGCGGAGACAAATGCGGGTTCGTGGGGAATACCGGGATCCGGCGACGGTCAAGATTGCTGTTGTGGAACTCACAGAAGATTCGAGGGTGTGGGTGTTTTCAAAGGAGGAGCTTATGCGGATGCTGGATTTCAATTCCGAGGTTTTTTGTCGGGCCGACCGGACTGAGTGGTTTGTCTGGGAGTTTGTTCCAATGGAACATGTAGTTGAATTGATAAAGTTTGATGATCTTGGGAATGAAATATACCTGCGACGACCAGCCAATAGGATTAGAAGAGGGGGCACTTGCAAGTCTACAAGCAGGTTTTCTGGAGAATAGGAGGCATCGGCCCTCGAGTAGGGTTGGCGGTTCGAGTGCCGTTTAAGGGCGAATAAACAGTCTAAAAGCTCTCGCCTGTTCTACTATTTCCTTCTACTTCTTCCTTCGCGGGCACGCCGCGCTCCAGGCTGTGTGTGGTCCTTTGGTCGCAGTCCTTGGAGCTGTGCTGGCCTGCGCAGTGCCTAGCACTCTGTCCGGATGTGACTCTATTTCTAGCAGTCAAAGCATTGCTTGACTTTACAGGTCGTAAATCTCGCAAAAGAGGACATCCGACTGCCAGACCATGCCTCCCGGGGCTACGACATTGCCCTATTTAAGCCTTCTGAAATTTACTAACTTACATCAGGTGCATCTGTTCAATTCGGGCGCACAACTCCGCCCAAGTCCGGTCGAGATCCTCGTTGAGCCAGTCAGACTCGAATTTCTCCCATTCAACCGTGAATGTCTGCCCAGCACCCAGCTGGGGGTTTCTCTGCATGAAGGACAAGATTCGGTCAGGGCACACAACTTCACCAAGGAGAACTCTGCCTACCTGCTCCTTGCCGTATCTGATTATGGCCAGGAGATCAGAAGAATCAACAAACGCAACTTCGCGTGTCATAATCTTCTTGTACAGTTGCTTGTCTGTTGGATTTGGAACTAGCCATAACAATATCCCAGGATATGTGTTCTGGATCGAATCCCACATTGTTCTGTTGGGTCGCATGGTTGGCTCGTAGCTATGATCCAAAAAAAACCTGCACTGTGTATGAGTATGAAGTACGCACAAAGGGTGTGTTGTGAGGCGAAAGTTACGACTCATCGGTCCGATTGGAACGGGCTTCAGTGGCTTAGATTGCTTCTTTCCAATTTCTCTAACGCCGTGAGCAGCCAACGGTACAGTATGAGGGGCGCCAGTGGGATGTGTCTCGCTAGAGGGTGTTATAGAGAATGCTATTGAAATGTAAGCGCGTAGTTAGACAGGTTCTAACGTGGGATCCTCACACCGAGGTCGTGACAGTCCGTCTCTAGTCAGAGAGGGACCTTCATCGACACGAGTCGGCCCATTAGAAAGAGGCTTGATCACTCCTACCGGTGTCAGCTTGTAACTAAGAACGAAGGGTGAGTCTCACTTCGTCACTGCATGTTTTCTGCATTCGAGACGCTCTTGATGGGGGCAAAGATGCTACTGGCTGATCTTAAATGTCCAAGGCTTCTCCTCGCCACTATTGAGACAAAGATCTTCCACGCAGTTCAGGCTACTATTCTTCGAGAAACCTTAACGCATGAAGACAAAAAGGCGAATCCACTTCTTAGCTAATCATCGCCAAGTTCAAAGTGCTTCCACTTGTAAAGCACAGGCTCCGGCAACATCAAGGCAACAGCAGAGATACGGGAATATAGAATTCTCTAGACAGGATAATTGCAGGAAGCCCCACCTAGAGCTGGCAAGATCAGGTGTCCAGAGAATGGCTCGGCTGTCGCGAAAGCGGAGGACCGCTCCATATAGGGTTAGAAGTCATCCAGCCCAGAATTTACTGCAGCATACTAATCAGCTGAAGGCCAATGCCTGACATACAGACCCTTGTGATTTAGGAACAATGACTGACCTGCTATGTCCACATACGGGATCATTGACTTTTGATCCATTCTCCACCTGTTTAGTTCACTTCACCGACTCAGCTATGGCGACGACCTTGAACTTCGCAGGCAGGATTTCCACTTTTGCCTTTCTGTCTTATCAATAGATACTCACTATTCACTTAACCAGCCCTTACCATATGAGCCTTAGATTGCTCTAATCCCACTTACTATTATACAAAACCAAACAGCCAGACTGATCCTCCTATAATAGTTGTATATTGGCGACTCCCACAAGCGACAAGACGTGCATCTCGTCATCTCGCGTCGCTTCGGAAGAAGTGGCCTGGACGGGTGTGCTCAAGCGGAGACACTACTTGTTTCCACAAGCACTCATACCGCTGTGATTTCAGCCTATCGTAAATATGTTAGGGTCCTTGTTCCATTCTTAGTACGCTGGTCCGTGAATGGCCCGGCTACTCAGCGTACCAGTGCTAGCGCCGGAGTACAGGGCTCTACCTGCTCATCGATATCGCGCCGAAGCGGTACATTGGACTCGAATCCTGCGGAGTCGGTGACACGCAAGCGTCCAGAAAAGGGACTAACGCGGCCTTCCTGGTCGAGTTAGATTATTCCAGCTACTGTTGGAATAACGGTTTCATAAGTGTTACTACTATACTAGCGGTTTGATGAGTGTTACTACTACACTAGTTAGCTCCATAAGTGTTTCACTAGTATAGCTAGTATTATAGGCACGGATACAAGAGGGCACCCCCTCCTACTCCTGCCTGGCACCGAGAATCTCATCACTTTTACCACCAAGTTCAACAGCTCTTTTTTCTCTCGACGGGTTACAACCTCGTAAGCTCCCCTTTCTCCGTCAATCTGCTTGACAACCTTATCCCTTTCCCTACTTTTATAGACCTGCTTGAAGTCAGTTCGTGCCAAGGAGAAGAATAACATCGTACTGAACATTTGTACGGCACGTGTGGCGTGGCGAGCCGTGTTCCATAATAATATCATCGAGCGAGCCGCCATTGACAAGATGTGCAACATTGATGAAAAGCTCTTCAGAATGCATAGTATTCTTGGGTATTTCCTGATATTCAGCGTTCCGATGATCCTGTGAGGCAGTGACCATTGTTCGAATGACGATTTTGTTTGAAGACATGATGGATCTCTTTCCTTGGGTGATATATTCTAACGGAGGAAGAGGAGAGGGGAACATAGGATATATAGTGTCTATACATGCAGTCCCGTGATTTCCAGAGGGTACAGGATCATGCATAAGCGCCTTCAATTGCTATGCCTAGTGCTGTTGGCTGCCGAAAACAAGGGGACCGCCACCTGCTGGGCCATCATATCGACACGAGGAGATTCCTTGAGGGATTAGATCCATTGGCTCTATATATTTGTGGAAACGGTGTTGAATAAAGCAGTGACCAGTATGCCTTAGCAGCTGTAATAGGTGGGACAACCGGCTGCCTCTTGATTGTCTGCGTAAGTAGAGTCTACTCTGTCTAACACTACCTTACCACTTTATCCGAGAGGCATCTTCTACCCTTTAGGAGATTCGGGTAACTGACCAAGAATGAACCAGGGTCAGAGAGGTCTCGACAAACCCTGTGGAACACGGCAAGCGATTTTGAGTTCACGAATATTTCACGTCCGCTCTATCAAACGTAAATGAGAGAACGCTGAATATTTATTATGGCACTATCACATTAAGGTGAATTCAATTGTTTAAAGCACACTTCTCTCGTCCGACGAAACGGAGGTACTTGCATCGTCTAAGACCATCTCCAGGCATGGAGAAATAGTATGATCTTTTTGAATAATGTAACACGCACGAAAAGAGTGGCTTTCGTTCTAGCTTGCTTTAAAATCTATAGAGAATGACTCATGAACAGAAGGCTTGGTTACTTCACCTGCATATCAGCCGGTTGAAGATGCAGAAAAAAGGAGCACAGTGGGATGGCAAGTGTCTAGATAAGTCTGTAGATGGAAGAGAATGGTGAAGGCGCCCCGTGGTAGGCTGTCGAAGTCAACAATTGACTTCCCGAGAAGCTCTTGTAGGCTACAGACGACACACCGATCGAATCGGCGATGTAAAAAGCGGATCAGCTCACGGACGAAATTATAGCAAAGGTGACTGGTGGGAATAATTTTGGTGGCTGGCAGGGATGAGCGCTAATTGGCTGGTGTGGCGCAGTCATACAACCTGTCGCCCCACACAGGACTGCAATAGGACTAAAAGAACTCAGCGCTCAATTAAGTGTTCAGCCGATATTAGAATAAGACAGGGCATTCTCTCTTCTGGGGTTTTCCCCTCCTCTTCCAAACAATCCCTCCGCCTTTGAAGTGCTTCTAACTAAACACATCCTTGTTTTGCAACCTCGAAGCATCATGCCGGCACTCGAAGCCCTACCCGCGGAGTTATTGGCCACCATTGCCACAATCGTTCGAAATGAGTCGACGAGATCATTTCTCCACCTTCTTCTGTGCAGCCGCCAGCTACTAAAGGCCGGCCGACCTATACTCTACAGGGACGTTGTCCTCACCTCGCGCAACATGGAAACATCCCTTGAGAGGTTCCCTCTGAAGTATCTTTCCGCGGTTTGCACGATTACAATCTCAATGGATGGGAAGATCGAATGGCTGCTGGTGCAGGCGCTTCAACAGTGCACGCGGTTAAAAACGGTATCCTTTACTATCCTAAAGGCTACAGACCATCACAGAAGCTACGACTCCTACCCGCCGGAAGAGTCATTCATTCACGCGCTGTTGGATTATATGCCAACAACTGTTACAAGTCTGAACCTTGACATCGCCGGCTATGATGACTCCAGCCGTCTGCTCTCCCGCTCTGCTGAGCACCGAATACTGCGTCAGCTTCCATGTCAACTCGACCTTCTTCGATTACGTCTTCGTCACCTGAGTACTGAGGACGCGCTGGGATGTATTAAATGATGCCATGGCGCCCTTAAATACCTCCACGTGGATAGTTACGTCGACACAGTTGATGCTTTACCCCGGTGCCTGGGTGACGAGATATGCAGCATGAGTCTCCGTCACTTCATTAGCACTAATCTACAAGACATCGGCATGGAGTTCTTTTCATCCTCGAGGTTCTCGCGGCCAGCACTCGTTAATCACATATCCGGTATGCGAACCCGGATGACGCAACTACCTGTAAGAGTCTTTGTCTGCGACCAATCCTCTGTCAACATTGTCCCTCAGCAGTCCCTCATAATAGATGGGCTAGGCCCGGGTGTACTCGTCCCCCGGGATTTGAGGGTAGTCCTATCGACTGTTGGAGGGTGGTATGAGACGCCCATCGGTGCCTTGCTCCCGGGGTTTCGGGAGACGTGTTTTGTACGCGCCGTGGGTCAATGCCGTCGCTGGGATACTGAAAAAGAGTGTTAATATCATTTAACCATTTATTTAATCTGCCAGGTTTCCAGTTGCTCTATATTATTCAGATATGGCAGCCGTGATGCTATTTTTATTTTTTTTCTCGCTCAATGTCTCCTCTCTTCCACGACAGTGTTCTTTGTAAGCCTTTCAGTTTCAGGCTTTTAATACACAACGTTTGCTCCATCTAGTAGATGCCCAGCTATTCTATCTTATCCAGATAGAGTAGCTTGGCATTATTTTTTTTTTTTTTTACTCCTAATATATCTTTTTTCTTCCCGAGGGTTCCCCGTTGACCTTTTCTTTAAAATTGGCGCTGAACTCAAACTTCCTTACTGTTGTGGAATGCGGAGAGAGAAGATAGTTGATCGGTCGAAGATACTCGAGCAGGCGGTGACATACCCGGATGTAGGTCACATGGCAAGATCCCAAGTGCCTGACCGCCGTGCGATCACCCTGAGTGTGGTCTCGCTATCTAATCTATCTGATGTAAAGATGCCTTAGGCCGGCATAAGAGCATCTACAGGGAAATCCGTAACACATACTAGCGGTTCCTGTAGTACATCGTGTACCAGCCGGGTGGGCTGATGAGAAAAGGTGGCGTATGGTAGAAGGAGGCCATGTAGTATTTAACCCGTCTTAAATTGTTCAGTCTCTCAGATTATCTCTAACGTGTTTCACCAGTCATCCGGACACCTCGTTTCTCACCAAAAATCACACAATTTGCAGCGCGATATCGCAACAACCACTGCGTAATAAAATCCCAAAACTTAACCTTAAGCTGGTCGATATATTCCGCTTCCTTCTTGGTGAGTGCATACAAATCTATGAACTAGACATGGAGATGTGACATTTTCGACTACAAGTTTTGCTGGAACCTTAGTATGTGAACATTCACCTCGCCAATCGCCTAGCAAATAGGAAAGATGAAATAGAGTATATATAAGATCTAAAGAATTCACTCTTTGATGTTATTGTATAGATGTTGTTGAGATATCGCGCTGCAAATTGTGTGATTTTTGGTGAGAAACGAGGTGTCCGTTAACGCGTTTCACCAGTGAGCTGCGCACCCCACCAAACCTAAGACGCGTCTTCGCACCTAAACAAACATGGCACCACCACAACGTTCTCAATCGCTCCAAAAAGGAGCGAGACTAGCTCTTGCTTCTCAAGCCTTGCAAAGAAATCCAAATCAAAGTCGGCGTGCGATAGCGCGGTCGTACGGTGCTCCGGAGTCAACCCTACGGACGCGTCTTCATGGCACCCGTGCTAGACATGAATTACCTTCACCAAAACGAAAGCTAAAGTTATCCGAGGAGGAAGCTTTAGTTAAATGGATCCTAGACCTAAATCGACGAGGATTTCCCCCCCAAATACTCGATGTACGAAGAATGGCAGACTTTTTACTCGCTGCACGCGGCCAAGATCCCTCACCTCAACCAATCGGTAAGTACTGGGTATCTCGCTTTATCGACAACCAGCCTGAGCTTAAGACGAAATGGAATCGAAAGTTCCATTCACAACGCGCTAAATGCGAGGATCTGGACACGATTAACGCGTGGTTTACACGTGTCCAAGAGACGCGTCAGTCGTACGGCATTCTTGACGATGATATGTACAATTTTGATGAGACAGGGTTTATGATGGGGGAATTGCGACATCTAAGGTCGTTACAAGCTCCGATACAACCGGCCGAGCAATTGCTATGCAACCAGGAAACCGTGAATGGACAACGGTAATCGAGGGCATTAACGCGTCTGGCTGGGCGATTCCACCGTTCATCATCCTAGCAGGGAAGGTGCATCAGTCATACTGGTATCGAGAACTACCGGCTGACTGGGTAACTGCTGTAAGCAGTAATGGTTGGACGACTGACCAGCTCGGGTTTGAATGGATTAAGCACTTCAATACGCACACAGAGCCTTGTACCAAGGGAGCCTACCGTTTACTTATCCTCGACGGCCATAGCAGCCATGCAACGCCTGAGTTCGACCAATACTGCACTTTAAACAACATAATTACACTCTGCATGCCTCCACATACATCGCATCTTCTCCAGCCGCTTGATGTAAGCTGATTCTCCCCTCTTAAGCGCTTGTATGGCCAAGAAGTTCAGAAAATCGTCCGTCAAGGAATCCATCATATCGAGAAGGATGACTTTTCTCTCTATATACTCTAAGGCACGCCCATTAGCTTTTATGCACCAAAACATTAAGAGTGGATTCCAGGCTACAGGAATTTTACCATACAACCCACAACGTGTCTTATCGTCGCTTACTATCACTAAAATCCTCTCCCCGCCTGGCACAGCTAGCGGACAAGCACCTCAATGTACTTCAGAGACACCTCATACTCTAGCCCAGCTAGAACAGCAGGCTCTTCTTATACGGGGGCTTCTTCAACGTCAATGACAGAGCCCAACAAGCCAAGCATTTAGTCAACTTGTAAAGGGGTGTCAGATGGCAATGCATTCGGCTGTAATACTTGCAAAGGAGAATTCGGAGCTTCGTGCGGCTAACCAGCAGCGAAAACAAAATCAGCAATACCGGCGAAGGTATATTGCACAGGGAGGCACTCTACAGGCCCAGCAGGGGCAGTTTTTAGCTCAAGGGATAGAGAATAGGGAAGAAGAGGCTGATCAACGGGAGGTGACGGCTGCACGACAACGTGCGCCGCCAACGTGCAGTAACTGTCATTTACAAGGACATACGATTCGTCAATGCGGTAGGGTTTAGCGAATAGTTAGATATGGATTTCAATTGAATTTAAGGCGTTGTGGTGGAATATTTGCGCGGAGACGCGTCTTAGGTTTGGTGGGGTGCGCAGCTCACTGGTGAAACACGTTAATTATACTGTACAAGGTAATTTTTCCAGTGAGAATATGATGGAACATGAGCCCAATCGTTGGCTGATCAACGCCTTATTGCCTGATCTGTTTAAGCTTTTTGTTTGCCTCGGTTATAGTGTCAGATATCTATAGCCAACGCCACTCATTAGCTAGGAGAACAATCAGAATTCATCATCAGTTTCGCGGACTGGTTCCCATTTTGAGGCTCGCAGGACCATGCGCCATCAGATTTCTCATCGAACGCCCGCGTATTTAGGCACTATTATATCCGCGACGATGGTGTGTATAACGGCTCGGCGGCCTTATAGCGAAAAGAGTGAAGATAACCGTAATAGCAACAGTATATCCTACAGGGGAGAGGGCACAGTATAATATATAGTTATCAAGCATTTTCTATCTGTCCCGCGTCGCGGCGTATATGTTATAGTAGAAACTCTTCGAGATATACAAAGCGGCGCCGACCGCGGCGTAGTAATAATCGGAAACCTATATAGCGGTGGCCGCAAAGGCTTCTGCAGAGTCCAGTACAATATCAGCCCTATCGGAATACTTACTTACGACAATCCACGGCACGGCAACTTTATTCCGAAGGTTCACATGGTTGTGGGCCCGCTAATACTGCACATGTAAGACGGGCAGGCATCGGTAGGCCGACGGTGAGGCGGTGGCCTAAGACAAGTCATGGGAACATCATACAAATTAGTAAGTGATTCTCCGTCCTCTTAGCCACCCACCCAACCAAATGTTCAACACCAGGGATCTGAAGCGGTCTTCGTATGACTGGTTGTGTAGGCGAAATCAGTGAAGAATTTACTGAGGGAGTAGAAATGGGCAGTAGCAGTAGTGATATTTATATAATGCAGCGAGTTTTTCACGCATAGAAGCAATTTACATGAATGCCAGCGAAAATTACACATATTATAGTGGGGATTACACGTATTATCGTGAATAGTACCCGTGTAGGTGTCAAAGTGGCCACTGAATTTTTCACTGTAATTTTTGTAGTAATTTTGGGGGTCGGAGGCGCCCTAGTCAAGGCTCCCGGAAGGTCACATCGGAGGCGAGTTCGGCCATTTTCTTCCCGGGAAGGGGGGCTTCGTGAACGGTTGAACGATTCCCATGATGGAGAGGCATCGAAGATGACCTGAGGCGAGCTGCGGGACTAGCCAGATGTATGGCGCCTATACGGACGCGACAGCGGCGCGGAGGCTGGAGGCCTACTGCTGCAACCCGGTGTGACAACCGAGCTCAACCCTGACTGGATCACACTTGCGTCCTTAATTCATCCCCTAAGTCTTACCAGTGTGTACGCAGTGTGCCGCTCCCGCCAGTTCTTCCTGGGCCTCGCCGCATACGCCCAAGCTGCCCGTTCCAGATGCTGTGCTTTCCATACTCCGATCTGATGATTGTCGTGTAGATAGGTCGGCGGCACGTCTCCGAGGGGTGTCGATGCGCTTCAAAAGAGACAGGGTATTGCAAGGCTTGGCAGACAAGGCATTTGGATGAATGGTTTGAAGAGCGCGCCAACGGTTAGCGTCATAGGGAAGAACAGGCGCCGGTCGTTTCATAGGCATATGCAAGGGTGAACATGGGGTCTTTGGGCGGTATCAACGTCGTGAGCCCAGCTTGCGATGCTGGTACGCCCTGGCATAGTGTCGTCGGAGGTTGCGGTGTGGAGATGGAGCGGCTGACGCGAGCGTTATGAACGCGTGCTGGTGCTCCTTTGAAGCAGCCCTCATAATTGAGCAATTCATTTTCCTGATCGTCTCAACCTGGCTAACAGATGGTAGTCAGGTCCGAATTTTGTACAGTATTATGAACAGTCCCATCCCAACATCCCTGGCTTCATTGGGCCGTGTACGCGAGTTTTTAAGGGAAACATTCACATTCTGCCGCCAATCCATTCTGTAACTCACAAGACCACTCACCGTTAACATACTAACGACCAGGTGTCAATATTTTCGAGAGCTACCAAATAGAGAACTCTTCTTCCTAGAGAGCGGTCGTCTCCGATCGAGGAACGTATGGAATGTATATGCGCTTGAAAAGAAAAAGAACAATCTTGTCCTAAGGTTCCGCCACTTGTAAAGCCACAATGTGGCTAAGATACAAGAAGCAACCTAGCTGGCTTTCCGAGATCAGGCCACCAAGATCAAAGTCTCTCTTACGCTTGACGCGACCACATTGTCCCGTTACCTGCAACAGCAAAGCTCTTTCCCCGTTTCCAGCCGGCCGTTCATTCAGCTCCGGAGTTTCTATCTGGCGATGGTAGGATGCGAAGCTCAAGTGCATGTTTATGATCGGTGCGTACGCCCAACGAGCTTGGACTGAGAACCCTGAGCTGTATGCGGGGGACAATGTCTCGCGTCGCAAAGCAGCGATCCAGCCGATGTTCCTCACGCGAATCCGGCGTCTCGTTGTGGTACGGCTGAACGTGCAGAATATTGCCGTTCTTCTGCAACCAGCGAGACACGGTATTGACTCTTCCCCGTAGGCAGCTTCCGCCTTTGCGTTCGGCGAACGGCTGGGCTCGAACGTTGAAATCCCCCACTACGATGTTGGAGTGCCTCAGCCTGTCGGTAAGGTAGTATTCGACCTTGCTTTCGGACAGCGAAAATGGCGGAAAGTAGACGCCGGATAATTGAACCGGCCCTATGGTGAACGATATTGAGAACGGTGTAGCCTCGAGGCTCCATGAGGCGAGTACTTGCTCCTTTGCCGTGGGCCCACCGACTAGGTACATCCCACCACCATATCTAGCTGCGTTACCACTGCGATGGGCAGTGGTTGTGGAAGCAATGAATCTAGCGTCTCGGGTTCGAGAGCTATGGTCGATGAACCAGGTTTCGGCAATAAAAAGCAGATAAAACCTGCCGTCGACCAGCCGGCAGCAAGCCTCCCATTTGTCAGATGAGAGACCTTGCACGTTGACGAAACCAATACTGGAAAGATTTATTGGACAATGGTCACTACTAATCGACGTACCGAGTATATTGAATGGCTGCCACAAGTGGAAGTGATCTCCAGGGGCTGCAAGTATACGTCCACTTGTGATTCTGGACCCTCTTGGAAGGAGCACAGGCGCTGCATTTTGAACTGCATGACCTTCATCTGTTGCTGAGGGCGACGCAACAGCGACAGATGGCACTATGCCACTGATAGCGAGCCGAGCTGGACGCGACTGAAAGTTCGAAGGAGCACGCTGAGCTCCACGGCCTCGAGAGTCTTCTTTACCATTGTGTGGAAGCCGATGTGCACGTTTTGTTTCATGACCACGATCAACCGAAGCTGGTGGTGACTGATCGCATCTACGCTTTGGCGCAGAGAACAGCGCTAGCGCATTCGGTGGGAAAGACAACTCTCTCTTCTCACCACAGCTGCCAGGGGCCTGTAGGAGATGTTGGGCGGAAAATGACGTAGATGTGGATGCTGTAGTGATCGCTTCCGGGGCTGCATTTGGCTTTGCAGTGGGTGTAACAGCTTTGTTACTCGGAGCTAGCTCTAACCAAAGCTGCAAGTCACGATATCGGGATTCGGTGATGTCAAGGTTGGATAGGGTGTTGTTCCAGCAATATTCGAGCTGGCTGGCTTCAAGTTCCGCAACACAGATCTGGAGGAACGCTGTCACCGAAAGATTTTTTCGACATTTTCGACACCGCCAAGTTCTTCTTTTAGTTCCTGGAGGTGACCTTCCCCCTTGATCTCTCATGAATGCGGGGCCAACCGGCGGCCCTAGGGAACTCCGCGGCGAACCACAAGATGGACAGGCAAGGTAGTGGCCGAAATTAGAGTAGATATTTTCCGCCAATAGAAGCTTTCCTCCCTCTTCGTACCATGGGAGTGTTCCGGTTCCCGCCATTTGAAATGTAGGATCCGTGGTAGACGTGCGGGCGTTCTGTTGCTAGAGGTTGTGAGTTTGGTTGCAATCCGCTTTATGAATAGTAGTTTCCCGAACGCTCGGCCCCTTTAATTTTCCTCTCGTCCATGGCACTAACACCATACGTGTTTTGCAACGTTACACCTCCAGCCCGAATGATGTTTCACGCTAAAAAGCACCTATGCATTAATCCCGCTGTAAACTCTACTTTAATGACGTAGCTACGCATCAAACGGCCGGGCCCCCCCGTCCTAACTAGATTATTTTATTTTATCGTGGATTACCTCCCAGTAACGTGTGAAGCCAGACTACATGTTTTCTTGGTGCCGTGCTTCGTGAAAGAACAACGTTGAGCAAAAAAAGAAAAGAACATAAAAAAAACCATGAATAACGCGATAAGGATTCCTATATCAAAATATATTGTCTATTTTGAAAGCTACCCACCTAGACCTTATAGGTCGTTGCCAGAGATTGTCGAAAATATACCCGTTTCAAAATGTGACACAGTTAATTTTTAAAGTCTGTGCCTGAGAACACATCCATGGCCCCAAATACGCCCGAAAGCGGGCTGGGCAACCCTAGTGCGCCATTTGATTGCATTTTATCTGTTTCAATCACTGACTAGCCGGTAGTCTTGCATGAAACCCCCTTGCACCGCACAAATGCGTCCAGATCTCATCCTGTGATCACCGGCATGCCTCTAGTTCGTGATCAGCAAGGGCCGCTCAACATGCTGGAGCTGGAAGCCAAAGGACCTAGCATTGTCGTTTCTATGGCCTGCGGAGGTTTTCAGATCGGAATAATACAACATGCACTTGACATGTATAATGTAGCACTTTGTACACTCGGAGAGCAAAATACATCCCTGTTAAGCCACGCATTAGCTTCATGCAACGGTCCGAGCCTTTTTTTTTTTTTTTTTTTGGGTGCTGGAAGTGCCGTCCGAGTGGGTCGTGACTTGCGCAGCGCACGTCGCACAACAGAGTGCTTGAACAAGTGATGTGACAGCTTATTCATTAGTAATGAGATGAATTGGCATGGTGTTGGAGGAGGGCAGCCTTGGAGTGGCCTTTTGTCCTCTCCTGAATAGACTACACTTGGAGAAAGCCTAAGATATATGCGCGGTTGGACTCAACTCGAAACTGGATTCAACATAGGTTTCATGCCTCTTTTTGTACTAGCACTCCCGTCTTCGCTCGCCTCATCAAAATTCTGCCACTCCGGCTGCTGTTACCGCTCCTTCAGCCGCTTCTTCTTTCGGCTGCCCCCAATGATTGATTGATTGATTGATTGATTGATTCTATCAGGCTACGATACTGTCTAAGGTGGTATATGAGCCGTTCTTTCCGTTTCCCTGCCGTTGCCTTCGCCCCTGGCCTCTCCTCACTTCTCAGTCCGACGTATTTGGATTTTCTCCGCTGTCCCTACGTTTCCTGTGGTGGGTCTGCAGTACCCGCCTCCCCTCTTCCGTCCTGGAACCTCCCAGTCCTTTGCAGGAACTGGATGGTCGCCTTAACTACTGCGAGATTCGGTTTCCACTGCTCTTTCGGGCCGTCAATCGGCTTTCCCGTCTGCCTGTCTTTCCATCCATTCCATCCTCCCAAAAGAAAAGACATATCCCCCCATCTCGCCCCCGCTTCTGCCACTAACTCCCGCCTGAGGGCCTGCCACCGTGGGCACGCCAGCAGCACATGCCTGACCGTCTCCTGCCCCGTGCCACACTCGCACTCGCCGGATTCCTCTCGTCCCAGCCTGTATAGGTGGAATTTGAGGCGGGAGTGGTTCGAGCGGCACTGGATCAGGATTGCCGCCTGTTCTGAGCCCAGCGCGTTGTATAGGCCAATGGTGTGCCTGCCCGGTGCCGCGCCGTCTAGTTCCCACGTGTATTTCCCATACCGCTGCCGTTCTTCCCCGTGTTTCCTCTCCTCATCTCGAACGCTTTGCAACAGCGCCCGAGTGACTGTTTTGACCAGCCTCCTTCTGTCCCGCGAGTCGCGGTCCGGTTTCTGGCCTGGCTTTACCGCCTTCTTTGCTGCCCTATCCGCCGCTTCGTTCCCCTCTACTCCCGAGTGGGCCGGAACCCAGGCGAGCCGGGGGGAGAGGCCTCGTGTTGCAATCTCGTCGAGCACCTCGTAGATCCTCCGCACGATGTATTGCCCCTCAGTTCGCTGGGCTCCGGTCCTGATCGCATCCAGGGCCCTCTGGCTGTCCGTCGCCAGCCACACCTCTCTTCGCCCGCGGGGCCTTGTCGCTAGGTGCTCTAGTCCTGCTAGTATCGCGAGGAGTTCCGTGGCAAGGACCGAAAAGGACTTTGCCCTCGCTACCGTTTCGTTAACGATCACCTTTGACTTGCGCGTGGTTACCATGCGCACTACCCCCACGCTGCACATTCCCTCTCTCAATGCCCCGTCCACGAAGACTGTGTTCTGCAGGGGCAGTCTCTGCGCGAGCCTTAGTGCCTCGGCCCTCTCCCCAATCCTGATCATCTCGTCCGCCGGCGCCGTCCACGGCGGGAGGCTCCATGGTAGGATTGTCTCCATCTTGGGTGCCTCCCTCGGTCTGACCAGCTCTGCGAATTCATTCCACGTGTGCCGCAAGGGACTCTGCCACTTCCCGCCCTGTGACCGGAGTGCCCTCGCGCATCTAGCTGCCGGGTTGCCCTCGGGGAGGCTAAAGAGTCCGGCAAGGTGCTTGCCCACCTTTCTCTTAAGCCTGAATTCCACCGGACTCAGCCCCGCCTCCGATTCGAGGACCGGGAGTGCCACCCTCTTAAACGCCCTGGTGATAACCTGGGCACCCAATCGCTGGACCCTGTCCACCATACTCAACAACCTGCCCACTCCGTACATGCTCGGGCCGTACCACGCCGAGGCGGCGTAGTCGGTGATGGGGACGACCGTGGCGTTGTAGAGTTGCCTCATAGCCCTCGGCCGCACTCCCTTCAGCCGTTTTATTGCCAGGCACTGCTTAAAGGCCTTGGTGGTGACCTTTGCGACGTGGTCATCCATCTTTAGTTTCTCATCCAGTACCACCCCCAGGATCTTGACCGCCTTGCTGGGGTGGATTTCTTGGCCCTGGAAGCTGAGGGCCTTGGCGGGCGAGTCGTACCTCGCCGCGGTCCGCGTGAAGTGAATCAGTTTGGTCTTCTCCGCCTCGAAGGTGACGCCGCTCTTGCGCGCCCAGTCCTCTACCTTTGGCATGATGTTTTGCTGGAGGGATTCCGTGTTGGCGCTCACGCTCGGCCCGGTTACCCATGCCGTGTAGTCGTCCACGAAGCCCAGCGTGCCTTGTTCCTTGTTGATGGGCCCTTCCACCAGTCCCGCGTTGTACAGGATATAGAGGATTGGCGAGAGCGGTGAGCCCTGGGGCAGTCCTGGGTACTTGATGTCTCGGAGTGGTGAGCAGTGCCCGTTAACCACCACGCATCCCTTCCTTTCCGAGCAGAAGCTGTCCACCCATCGGACGATGTCCTCGGGCAGGAGCCTCTGCCGCAGCCTTTCGAGCAGCACCTCTTTGTTCACGCCATTGTAGGCTCCCTGGACGTCGAACGTGACGAGGGAGAGGACGCGCTGTCCCCTCCACGCCTCGAAGATTTTTTCCATTAGCACGGAGATGGCCTGCTCGCATGACCTCCTGCGCCGGGCTCCGAAGTGGTTGTGTGGGAGCAACTGGTGTTCTTCCGCGAGGTACGAGACCCGCCTGGCCACCACTGTCTCGAGCCCTTTGCTGATAGTCGCGAGTAGCGAGATTGGTCGGTACGCTTTTGGGATCGTGTAGTCCCTATCCGGCTTCCGTAGCGGCACGATTTTGGCCGTCCTCCATCCCACTGGGAGGTGTCCTAGCCGCAGCGACGCCTCGTAGAGGTTGGTGATGTTATCCCCCGTCGCCTGCCAGGTCTCTCTCCACACTCGGACCGGGAGTTCGTCTGCACCTGCTGCTTTGTCTGGGTGGGCCAGCATGATCGCTTCCTCCACCTCTGGTTTCTCGATTGGGGGCACTTCCAGCTGGCGCCGGCGCACCCGTCCCGCATCCATCTCCTCCGGTTCCGGTTGGGGCTGCTTGGGGAAGAATGTGTCCAGCAAGAGGTTTGCCTTCTCTTCCTCCGTCACCGCCGTCCGATCCTCCTTCGTTGGGGTGGGTATCCTCCCTGTTGACGATTCCACCTTCGTAAAGTTGTTGGCCTTCCATAGGTTGGCCGGGTCGTCGAGGAACTCCCTCCAGTGTTTCCGTTTTTGGGCCCTGATCTCCCGTATGTAGAGCGCTCTCGCTGCCGCCAGCTGCCCTGTCGCTTCCGTAATGTCCTGACTCTGTCTCCTTAGCGCCGTGCAGCGGTTTCGAAGCGCGGATACGCTCTGGCGGAGCGTTGTCAGTTTGTCGGACCACCATCTTTTTGCGTACGGTGATGGTTTGGCCCTGGGCGTCCTCGCCTCGACGATCTGCTGCACCACTCGAACGAACATGTCCGCCTCTCTGTCTAGCTCCCCCTCGCTCTCGATCCGCCTTACTGCTGGCAGGGTGGATTGTAGCTCTGCCCTTACCGTCGCCCAGTCGGTCTTCTGAAATAGGCGTCGTCCCGTCTTTTCTGCTTCGCGCGTGATTGTCAGGTCCAACCACGTTTCGATTGCGCGGTGGTCGGAGCCATGGTCGGTCTCGTATATCCTGCAGGTCTCTCTCCGTTCTGCCAGGAACTCGGATGCCAGCACCAGGTCGACCGTGGACCTTAGCTCTCCGTTTTGGTGCTCCCATGTGGCCGTTCCCGGGCGGAGCAGGGACTGCAGCCCCCATTCCTGCATGAGGTTGATCACCTCGCTCGCCTCCCCTTGCCGCGCCGTGTGGGCGATTGCGTCTCCTCCCCACAGTTGGTCGTGGCGGTTGAAATCCCAGCCACAATCACCTCCACCTCTTCCCTTTCCTCCTGTCCTACCTTCCGGATGGTCTGGTCGATGAGTCTGACCCTCTCAGCGAGGGTGTCGGCGTCATCGTAGACCGTCCTGCCCCTCCCGGGTACGTACACGGAGAAGAGTAGTACTGTCTTACTAACCGTCCGCACCAACACTGCTGCCACATCCGCCGACTCGATTGGCACTGCCTGGGCTCTGACTCGGTTGTTGACCCACATCATCGCCCTGAACTTGTGCCTCACGTGCCCCTCCTTTCTGTGGACTGTTGGGGTCACGGCCTCCCACCGGTGATGGGAGGTGACCCTCGGCTTGTCACTTCCTTCCATTCCATACAGGTACGGCTCTGACACTACCAGCACGTCGAACTGGGCCGTCTCCAGGTCGTTGAGGAGGCTTTGTTGGACCTCCATTCTCTTTCCGGCGTTTAGCTGGAGGATCCGTAGACCCCTTAGCATGTTGTAGTGGTGTCAGCTTCCCCCATTTCTACCTCGACCGTCACCGGTCTCGGCTCCTTCGCTGGCTTTGGGGTTCCTTTTGGATTTGACTTTGGGTTTGACTTTGGGTGCAGCGGGCACCCTCTGTCGAAAATGGTGTGCGCGTCTCCGCAGGCCGGGCACTTGGGGTTGTCCCGGTTACTGCAGTTCCTTGTATCATGTTCACTCGAGCATATTCCGCACCGCACTCGTCCGGTGCATCTGCTCTGCTTATGGCCATATTTGTTGCACCGGTAGCACGGACCTCGGTCCTCCCTGGCTTGGAACTCCGTGCAGTACGCCGCCGAGACTCCAAACCGTACGGAGCCACTGGCGAGGAGGTATTGCGCCGCCTCCTTCTTTGCTAGCCATATGACCAGTGACCCGGTGGCCTTCCCAGAATCGACTTTGCTCAGCCATACGGCTTTCCGCGCCGTGCAGTCCACGTTGTCATTGCTGTTGTCCTTCCGGAATTCGTCGAGGACTCCTTCCCGGATAGTTCTTTCGTTGGCGGTCTCCTGGTTCAGGACCATGTACCTGGACACGCCATCGCACTTGATCGGGAACCACGTCTCTCCCCTTGCGCGGGCGCCCGGCATTGCGGTCTGCAGCCATCGTGGGTGTTGGCGGGCTTTCTGGGCCTCTGCCTCCGTGTTGAACACTAGGTCGACTGTATTCTCGCCCCGGGGTCGGATGAAACTGAGTGTGATCCCCTTAGTGACCTCGTAGTGACCGAGGCCGCTCTCTATTGCCGTCTTGACCTCGTTAAGGTTATTTCTCTCGCCTTTGACTCTAGTGACATCCACCGTTACCGTCCTGGTCTCCTCTCCCGCCCTGACCTTTGCCGGGTCCTGGGCTCTGGGCGGTGTTGGGTGGGTTGCCGCCGGTCTCTGCTGCATCCCCGCGACCGCACTGTACGACTGCTTGCCTTGGCTAGTCTGGGTTTCGCCAGCTTGGCCTTGATTTCTCCGGCCTCCCGGGTAAAGCGGGCCTGTTCGTTCTTGGTTTCCTTCAGGTCTTGGGCTAGTTCCTTGAGTGCATCCGTGAGGGCCGCCATGGCCTTTCTTTGGTCCTTAATCTGTTCGCCTTGGGTGTAGATCATGTCTTCTTGTTTCTGGAGCATGTCCAGCTGGCTCTCGACCAGGCGCTGGAGCTGTTCCGCCTTTTGGCGCAGCATTTGCACGTCATCTTTGTCGGCCGCCGCCTTGCTTGTAAAGGCTGTAGGCGTACCAATGGTTACGTCAATCGTGTCCTCTCGTCTTGCTCTTTTACTTCCTTGTCTCGCCGGCAGTCTGCGCCTTTCCTGCGCCGCCTTTTCCTCTCTACCACCGACGCCCTCATTCGCGAATTGCGGGCAGAGCCGCAGAACTAACTTTACTTCGACCGCAGGAACCGATTGCAACACAATTTAGACAAAAACCCGCTACCAACAGCAGGTGTCAAGTTTTTCCTCCTTGAACAGCTATGGTGCACGTGATCTACAAGCAAAACACCAGTGCCAAAAGACTTGTTACCGATCTTCTTTCTCCGGGAAAACCCTACGACTATCCCATAGCCTTGAGAACCTCACGTTCGATACCTCGAACGCAGATTTGAGCTCAGTGGCCTTACAATGTCTGGGGACGAAGATGATGGGGGCGGATACGCGACCGTTGGCGCGTCGCGACGCGCTGCTCGTCTCCAGGCTCGACAAACTGACTACCGCGCCCTCCACACCGGCAAGCCAACGGGGCAGCGAAGGGCTCGCCCGACCACCGCGCCCGAACTACCTACCGATTCGACCTTAGACGACGTTATTAGCCTGCTCAATGTCATTATTACGCAGAACGACCGGCTTACCGAGCGGAACGAATAGCTCGCGGAGGACGAGATTAAGCGCCTACGCAGCGTGCTTGAGATGTCCGAGGAAACGCAGGCTAAGATGGAGGAGTGCATTGGGAAGATGGAGAAGCAAATGACGGCGCTGGTCGAGTCGACGCGCAAGAATCTAAGCTCACAGTCCCAGATCAACGCCACGTACGTAAATGTGCTCCGAGGAGGTCCGCCAACACCAGCAAATAGCAGTCCGTCGTCCGCCGCCGCCGTTACAGTGCGCACAAACCATTCTACCGTCACCACGGCCCGAACGCTGCCGCCGGCGATCGAGCTCGATCTCACCAACACCAGCGTCGGTAACGCGAGTCCTGGGGATATTCGCGCGCAGCTGCAGACAGCGCTGGAGAGTCAGGAGGTTACAAAGGAGGTCAAGTGTTGCGCAATCACAAGGAACCCGAACGACGCGGCCAAGGTGCGCGTTTTCTTCAGGACGGAAGGGGACGAAGAGCTCGTCAGGTCGAACCTCGGATGGCTGGAGACGGCCTTCCGTGGGGCGAGGACCCGGGGTCGCCAGTGGCACCCGGTCAAAGTAGACAATGTCAACAAGCTGACCATTCTGAACGATGACCGCACTACTGTGCGCACCGATGCAAGCGAGAAGATTGGCGCTGAGAACGACGTCGAAGTAACGCAGGTCCGTTGGTTAAGCAAGCCGAGCAGTCGTCTCTACGGGTCGGCGGTAATATACCTTGCCAAGAAGAGCGAGGCCGACGCACTCCTCACCAGGAGAGTGATCGATATAGGTGGAGAGGCGGCGTATACTAACGTGTTTGAGCACCGCCCGCGGCCAAGGCGCTGCTTCAAGTGCTAGAGCTACGACCACCTGCAGTTCCGCTGCAAGGGAGAAGAAAGATGCGTGAAATGCGCGGGCATTGGCCACAGAGAGGACGGCTGCTCGTCGACGACGGTAAAGTGCGCCGCTTGCGGTGGTCCGCATAGAGCAGACGATAGAGGCTGCCCGGAGTACGACAAGCTCTTGCGCGAAATGCTCCACCATCGGAATGAGTAGACCGCTAAAAGTGATTCACGCGAACTTAGGAAAGAGCGGGACAGCGCAGTATAGCCTACTAAACGACTAAGACCTCGGCGATTTCAGCGTTAATTTTCATCTCGGAGCCAAGCTGCTTTCGCGAGCCTGGCGGCGAGACCATGGCAGTACCAGTCATTCATTCATACTGGAAGCAACTACTGCCGACGAAGTCGCGACATAGTCGCTATTCCGTTCGTTCAATGTTGTGGATCCGCAAAGACACGCAAGCCAGGCAGATAGCAGTACCCTCTGCCGACATTACAGCCGCAGTTATTACGCTACGGGACCGGATCGTGTTCGTGGCAGCCGTGTACGTCGCCAAGAAGGAGAACGTGGACGACCCGGAACTCACCAGCGCGCTCGAGCACCTGCGAGCGGTAATCATACAGGTAGGAAGCTAAACGAACGGGGTACTAGAGCTCCTCATCTGCGGTGACTTTAACAAACACGACCAGTTGTGGGGAGGTGATCTTGTGTACGGCTCACCACGCAGCGGAGAAGGCGCGCCGATAATCGACTTTATGGAGGACTTTCACCTGCAGAACCTGCTGCCTAGAGGCACTGTCACGTACGAGTCGGCCGGACACAGCTCTACGATCGATCTTATCCTAGCGTCGCCCCAACTAACGGAAGAGATGAGCAACTGTAGCCCTACTAGCACGGCATACGGACGTGATCATCTGGCTATCGAGACCTATTTTGAGACTGACGTGCCTTACCAGGAACTGGAAGCGCAATACACGTTCCGTAGTGCCAACTGGGAGGCCGTTAGAAGCGAGATGAGAAAGACACTTGTTAAGGAGCCTCCTCCAGATGCCCAGGACATGGAAAGCTTCACCAACTATCTATTAGAAACGGTTTCGGCAGCACTGCGACGCTGCATCCCTAAAGCGAGACCGTCACCATACGTGAAGAGGTGGTGGACGGCGGACCTCAGTCAACTGCGAAGGTCATACACTTACTTCAGGAACCAGCGAGAGGGCGCCGAAGGTGGGGACAGCCAGATATCTGGTTAGAGGCACAGGCAAGGGAAGCGGCCAAAAGATCCCATGACACGATGAGGCGTCAGAAGCG
Source organism: Macrophomina tecta (assembly GCA_024180945.1). Classification (NCBI taxonomy): domain Eukaryota; kingdom Fungi; phylum Ascomycota; class Dothideomycetes; order Botryosphaeriales; family Botryosphaeriaceae; genus Macrophomina; species Macrophomina tecta. Next base: position 1,441,818 of record JAKSGN010000023.1, read on the forward strand.
AAGGTACTGGAAGGACTTCCTTGTGGAGCGGACCAACATCTGGAAAGCGGCCAAATATCTGGCCGGTTCAGGAAGCAGCGGACTCGTTCGAATTACACGCCTCAAATACCAGGACGGCTACGCGGAGTCCTGCGAGGAGATCTCGGAGACGCTGATCAGGAACTTCTTCCCGGAGCTCCCTGAAGTACGGGGGGGCGCACAGGCCGTGGCGGCTCAGGACTTTGGTGAGCAGCTCGAATACGCACCACTGACAATGGATGAAGTAAAGGAGGCCATCTTCCGGGCTAGTCCATTCAAAGCACCGGGAGCAGACGGAATTCCCGCGGTTGTGTGGCGCGAGCTTTGGCCAGTGATTGGCAAGCATATCTTTCAGCTTTTCAACGAATCGTTACTACATGGCCGCTTACCTAGCCGCTGGAGCATCGCGAGAATTATTCCGCTGCGCAAGACAGGAAAGTCAGCGGAGGTGGCGCAAGGATACAGGCCAATCTCGCTGTTGTCGACGCTGGGAAAAGCGCTAGAGTCAGTGGTGGCAGAGAGGATCTCTGCTTTGGCGGAGGAGCACTCTCTACTACCTAAGAACCACTTTGGCGGTAGGAAGCAACGATCCACAGTGCAGGCACTAACCGTCCTCCAGCAACGCATCTATGACGCGTGGCGCGAAGGCAAGGTTCTCTCGCTTCTATCGTTCGACGTCAAAGAGGCTTACAACGGCGTTGCCCGAGACGTGCTCCTCCAGCGGCTCCGACAAAGAAGGATCCCGGAAGTGCTAGTCAAATGGGTGAAAGCGTTCTGCTCCAATAGGAGTGCCTCGGTAGTGGTAACGGCAAGACCTCCAGGGTCATGGACCTACCGCAGGCAGCACTCCCACAGGGCTTGCCTTTCTCGCCGATACTATTCCTATTCTTCAACACCGACTTGGTACAGTCCGTGACCAACAAGAATAAAGAAGCCATCGCCTTTATCGACGACTACAGCGCCTGGGTGACTGGAGCGTCTGCGAGGGAAAAAGTGGCAAATCTTCAAAGAACGGTGGTTGCTCGAGCCGAAGAGTGGGAGGCGACGAGCGGCGCGACGACGAGCGGCGCGACGTTCGAAGCAGAGAAGACGATGCTCACCCACTTCACGCGGAACGAGTAGAGGCGGTCTGGCCAGCCGATAGTGTTTAAGGGAAGAGAGGTGCACCCAAAGACTGAAGCAAAGATATTGGGCGTCATCTTCGGCCAGGAACTCCGGTTTAAGGCTCATGCGGGCAGGATTGCGAAAAGGGGCGTCCAGGCAGCCCTGGCGCTAAAGAGACTACAGGGCCTCCGACCGAGCAGCGTGCGCCAGCTCTTCTCAGCCACAGTAGCCCCAGCGGTCGACTATGCGGCTCCAATATGGGCGCCAGCCATAACGGCACCACTGATGAAATCACTCGAGGCAGTGCAGAGAATCGCGGGCAGAGCAATCACCGGGGCGTTCAGGACGGTAGCGCTGCCCATCCTCGAAGCCGAAGCAGCGATTCTACCTGTCGAGATCCGCCTCTACCAGCAACTGCTTCGATTTTGGGTCAGCTGCCACACTCTGCCGCAGAAACACCCGTTTTGGAAGCTGAAGCGTGCAATCGACCCGGCCAGCAAGAGGCTCGTGTCCCCGCTGCAGCGAATAATGCTGACGGCTAGAGAGATTGACGCTGAACGCCTCGAAACGATCCGTCCATTTGTAAGAATGCCGTGGGACGACAGACCAGCCGTTCAGATTGACTCCCTAGAGCCGGCGAAGCTCAGAGCCAGCTCTCCGCCAAGGTCAGAGGTAGCCATCTTCACGGGTGGCGCGCAAAGAAGCGGCAAGCTCGGAACCGGCGTCTTTTGCGTGGATAGTAGGGGCACGACCATCGTCGCTCACTCATGTCCGGCCGGCAAATCTGAGTCAGCAGACAGATTATTCGCAGAGCTCCACGCAATCCACCAAGCTGTAGAGCTAATACAGGGCACGTGGTCGTCCGCGATGGTGGCTGCATATCCCGAAGCAGCCAAGGTAAAACACGCCATCTATAGTAACAGCAAGACAGCCCTCCGTCTCCTCCGCAGGTCGCAACAAGTGCCGTGTCAGGAAACTGTTCGAAACATCCTCCGCTTATTAGACCAGATCAGATGCAACAAGGGGCCGCCCGTCGAGTTCAGGTGGGTGCCAGCGCGCGAAGGGATTGTAGGGAGCGAGAAGGCGCATAGCTTGGCACTACAAGCTACAGAGAACAACCAAGAACCTCTTTTAGGCAATCTACTACGGCCGCTAGCACTGGCTCGGTGTAGGGAAATCACTTTGAGACTATGGAGGAGAACATTCGAAGTTTCCAAGGTCGGCGAGTCGACCCGCAAGCTTGACCGAGCGTTGGCACATTTCCACACCAAGAAGCTCTATGACCAACTGAACTACAAGGAAGCCGCAGCGATTGCGCAACTAAGAACGTCGAAAGCGAGCCTAAACGAACCGCTATATAAGATCAAGCGAGCAGAGGCGCCCTCGTGTAACTGCGGAGCAGAGAGGGAAACAGTCAAGCACTTCCTTTTGGAGTGTCCGCGTTGGATGGATCTGCGCGCTCATGCTAGGCGGATGGTCGGGCACTAGAAAGCCAGACGGTAGGTATGCAGATGGGCCGCCGGAGAAGTGACGGGCGGACATGCGCGCAGTTAAAGCAACAGCAGTATTTGCTCTGGCTACTGGAAGACTGGTAGCAACTAGAGACTGAGAGCTCATCCTTCTCTGAGCAAAGCAATCCCTTCTCCAACCAGCCGTCACGCCGCTACAGGGACTGACAGCACTCGAGAAGTGGTCTCGAAGGGGATGGTATGAAGGGTGCATGGAGGACAGCTCTGCTTCTAAATTTCCTTTTTCTTTTTTTTTTTGCCCTTGCGTTTGTTAAGCTTTATCTATTAGTCGATTTGTCCGTGTCTATTTTCAGATCGTTGAACTGGAGAGAGGTATGGTTTCTTTGCATACAGTGTGCTGGGCCTCGAATGAACCGGGATCCCAATGTAGCTTAGCGTAGGATAGTGTTCTTTGTCCCTATGGTCTGCTGAGGCCGACGGGTTGTATGAATCATCATCATCATCATCATCATCATCGCCACCGTTTTATTAGAGGGCTTCGCGCCATCCGCAGACATTCTCGGGCAGCAGATTTACATAAAGGGAAAGGTCAAAGATTGTATTATGCTAGATCTAAATTTCTATCCATAGTCTCACAATCGGTCCGTTCGAGCTCTTTTCCTTGATCGCGTTGATAAGGCTGGAGGCTCTTCGCTTTTGAAATTACTCTCCTCTTAATCTCCACTTGCTATTGGTCTTTTGTTTCCACCTGGTGGACTTGATGCGACATTAATGGTGATATTTGGAACAGAGCTAGATGTCCCGAATGTAAAGGTATTGTCCGTAACAGTGGAATCGATGTAGGTGACTTGTGAAGCGTCTCGATCTACTTGAGAGCTGCTGCTGCTTTGCTGTTTATCTACGTCTGGCCGTAGCTGCTGGTCTACAATTGGCTGGGAGACTGGCGGTTTAGGGGATGGGGACCGCAATCGCGGCACAAATCCCATATCGAGAGAGATCCTGAAGAGACATCGAGCTGACGGCTGCAAGACACGAATTATTCTTCTGGCTTGGGAGCTTAAAACACAGCGTGAGTTACATCGCATCTTCCAAATAGAAGTAATGCTAACGAGGTGAAGAGGAGTATGATTGGGTCGAAAAATGGATGGACGCCCTCCTAGCACTTGATATAGGCTATAGGCTAAAGACTCTCATCTATAATTGCTCGAAAGAAACTCTCAATAGTAGGAGTGAGGAGCGCTCCCAACATAATCGGCTATCCATTACATATACCGAAGTCAATTTGAAAAACTGATGCAGAAAGCGCAAGATGGAAGATCATTACAGGTAGGTGTTGGGGGTGGTAATTATCAATTTGTCCAGTCATAATTACTCTAGTTTCTGCTAGAAAGGAAATTCGAAACCGAACGATGGAGTATATGCATAGAGCTGCGGATCTGAGTCATAATATCACAGAGCTTGATTTCCAATCACAAGAGAGGAGATAAGTAGCGAGCATTGGAAGACCCCGGACAGGGAGGGCAAACGGCCATCTTCCTTAGGATTGTAATCAATAACCGGCTATATAAGCACATCGTTTACACAAGCGCAAGAAGATATCTATCTGGGCTACCTACGGGCTACCAAGTACTAGCGTAACTAGAAATAAAAAGAGCATTCAGTCCTTTCTAATATATAAACTACGTTCTATATACAGCAATACGGGACCGATATAGACCCGTCTATTTTCCCAAATATTCACCCCATATATCCTCGTTATGGATATCTCCCGCAGGGCGTGTAATCATATGAATGCGGACAGTTTTCACCCGTAAGCCATTCGAACAGCTGGAGGGCCTCTGTGCTAGCCTGTTTCCCACCACGAAAGTGTGCCTGGGGCCGGCCCTTATAGTCGCGGATCTCTAGGCTGCATGTAGGATCATCGCAGTTCCAGAGGGTGAAGGACCAGGCACACTTATACACATCATTTTCCGTGTACGGCGGGGCACCGAAGTTCGCCGTTATTCGGTACAGAAGCAGTTGCGAAGAGATAAGATCAATCAGGGTCTTGCGCAAGTAACTGGGTTGGCTGAGATCCACCCAGAGACCGGCGTGCTCGCCCTCAGCCACGAGGGTCCACTGCGAATCGTCCCACTCGACGGTATATCCTCCATGTTGTGCGCCTGACACGTTCTGGTCCTTCAGCACACCCCATCGTGTCGTAAAGTGGTTGCGGAGGCAGTAAGGGTCGTGCTGCAAATCGACGCGGCCGGCGTCGTCCATGCGGACCGGCCTCCAGCAATTGCCGCGGATTTCCACATTTGGCGGCCAGCGGGGCTGTCCATGTATTGTTTTATCGCCATCGTTACGCTCGCATTTGCTTCTCATCTCCATATCCTCGTCCTCGTCCTCGTCCTCGTCCTCGTTCTCACCTGCCGCAGAGAGTCGTGTCCCCCGCATCAAGGCCCGGTCCGCGTCCGGTAGGCCAGTCTTGGAGTAATGCTGAATGTCTGCCGGCACCAAGTTGGCGCCGCCCTTATAAAGAAACTTGCAGAAGCCTAGAATAAGGTCCTTTATAACGAGCTCTTTGTGACTGTTCTCCACTGGTATCCACGTCGTCCTCAGGTAAGCTATTAGCCGAGCGTGGAGAAAGATAGGAAGAACGTACAGTCATTAAAACATTGGATTGGATCATCCGCAAAGCCGAGAGCCTTTAGAAAATCCCCGGCCTCTCTGGCTTCGGCAAGGCGCTTGGTCCGACTCGCATCCTGGGCCTTAAGCGTGCCCTTCGGAAGTCTAAGCTTCTTCGAGACTCTGGGCTTCCGAGCCATGGCCGCTATCAAAGCTGTGGCGCGCTTGCTGGCCTTACGGTTTGATTGTCGCGTAGTCATGACGGATGGATTGATCTTACAGGCGTGGTGCGGTTGCAGGTAGATACAGGAATGTTAGGCTTGGGACGAGAGGCAAGTGGAAGCGGCGGCCTGGGAGGGAGGGAGCCAATTTAGATAACATAGATCGCGGCGATTTAGGCAGGGCAGGTGAGTAATAGGCTCGAGGCTTTTGTTTGTTTTGTTTTGGTCGGGAGTGGGGCAGCAACGCGATGCGCGTCTTGACGAATGACCGCACGCGCCTGGTTGTTCAGCAACGCGTCCGGTGGTCGAGAGTAGACACGGGCCACACTTTTGCCTGACCTTACAGGGGTGTCTTTTACTTATCATTTTCCGGGCCTCTGTGCAGGGTGGTCCTTGAAGAAGCAGGGGCGCAGGGGCCGGCTTTGATCCCGAAAGGGCCAGTCACTTACACGCCTCCCTTTGTGGAGATCAGGCAACCTGCGGCGCGCAGAGCGGGCCGTCCATGCTTGTTTTGGTCAACCACGGCCACGGGTGGCCGTATACTGGTTCCTTAGGCACGGATATATATGACAGCGTGGATTTCAGTACCTAACGTCCGTCTATGCCTTACGAAAAAACCAACCGTGGCGGAAAATATGAAGAGTATTTTATGATGGATCTTAGTCATGCGAGCCTCAAAATGGGAACCAATCCCATAGGCTGATGATTGATTTCTGGTTGTTTTTCTAGACTAATTAGTGACGTTGGCTATAGATATCTGACAGTATAACCGAGACAAGTACAAAACTTAAAAAAATCAGGCGTTAAAGCTTTAATAGAAAACGATTGGGCTCCTGTTCCATCAATAACAGATAATAAACGTAGTAGCTTATAGAATGTTTCTTATAGCGTGCTGGGCCTTAGATGAACTGAGATCCTAATGTAGCTTACTGTAGGTCAGCAACACTTTGCTAATAGCATCAACCAGCGTAGACGCTCCGCTAGTAGATCTTTTCCTCAGAAACCGAGTTTCTTACGCAATAATTTAAAAAAAAAAAAAAAAAAAAAGTCCGCGCGCTTCGAGCGATGCAACCCTGCGAGTCTATGAGGACTGTTGTAACGTTTATGCGCTATATCTCATAGGGTTGAGGAACACCGTTACGCGTTTCGTTCATGAGAATTGTGAAATAGTCAAGGAACTCCATAAGCCAGCTCTTAGATCGAACCTCAAAGATAAGCACTTAACCGCCGTAGGGGCCAAATGTTCTCATATGTACCTTATACCATTGCTTTGAAGTCTCCAGGAAAATTTAAGAGCAAAAGGATCTTACCTGAATGCCGACTAGGCAATGGCTACCATAATGCCAGCTTCTTGAAAAAGAATCTTTAGACTGTAGGCGAATAGCCCACATAAAGTCGGATGATTCTTCATCAAGTAATGCTTTTCTGGTTTGGGGCGTCTGAGCCGTTGGCAAGCTTCTTGCAGAGGAATTTCCCAGACCCAATATTGGATTCGAACCTGGATACTCCTGAGGTTTTGATTATTGATTTCCGGCCAGTTTTTGATATTAAGAGTCTTGTGAAACTCTTCAAGGTCGCTCCTTAGCTCGAGTCAAAGCCCCTCGATGGACACAAGTCCTCATATACACTCAAGCTCGATCCTACATATATTCGTCCGGAGAAGCAACTGTGCTGCAATCCTGTCAACTTAGATTTGTAATCTCTTTAAAATTATGTAATCATTTCCAGGCGATGATGCTGAAAAGAGTGGTATTTTGGTATGATGGAGGAGGGGTGCCTTAGGCCACTCTCTTTTGGGTTCCAGCACAGCTGGTACGCAGCCGAACTAAGTTAATATCGGACTAAATACATGTCATTTTCAACTGTACATCAGTCATCCGAATCAAGCAAAGAGCTAAGACCAAGCTTTAAGGTGATTGTTGTGTTGAGAAAATATATTTATTACTTAAGCGCTAAGTACCTAGAGACCTAATAGCTAACGTTCTCTATCTTCCTTATAGAGGAGAGAATGAGCCTCTTGAATACTTGTAAATATATCCGGTATAAATTGCTCAGAAACCTGAAAATTTCGATCTTGAAGCACAGAGTTCATTTCAAATACTGTCTTCCGAATTATATCCAAATAATTCTCTGAGGTATCCGTAATACCAAGTAACTCTTTTAACTCGGAATCCTTTTTTCCTTGAATATACCACTCTCTTTCTTCATAAATAATTTTAATGTTTTCCTTCCCTTTGATTCCGTGCATGTATTCAATCAACATTTGGATGCATTTACTCTTTGGCTCTCGAAGTGCTTCGGGTGTGTAGGGTAAAGTTTGCTGCCAGTATCGAGCCCAATAGTCTTTGCGAAATAATCGCCAGAAATACATTTTCGCATATTCAAGTTTCCCTTTTCGCCGCATACTCGCAATAACTTGAGCAACATTTAGGCATTTGCGATAGAGTCCCTTGAACTGACAAGGATAAGCTCCAGTAAACAAATCAGCCTGTTGAACAAGACGAGAAAGGGAGTCGAGATCCTGGAATTGCTGCTCGATTATGGATCCCTTTGAGTCCAGATATTCGAGGAGTTGCTCCATTTTAGAACTTTTTTCGGGCTTTACCTTGTTGCTCAATGGTATACCGTGCTTTCTCCTATTTAGACTAGTAGCCGTTGAAGTGGTGAAGTCACTGTCTTGGTCTTTAAATTCTATCCTCGGCTGCAATCCTTGAGGATCTACAGGATCTTCACCTATAATTTTCGCTTGAGATACACGGTGGCCCCTATTTTCTTGAGAGTTATTCATCTGGAGAGACCAGTGTCCTGGACGAATGTTTCGTAAACTGGGCCTACGAGGTCTTCCGTAGCCGACCCTATCGAATTCTCCATCTGTTTCTGGCTCCGAAGAAGCAGAGTGAATATTGTCTGTAAAAGTTTCTTTATGCATCAAGGCTTTTTCCTTTTTTGGGGGGGAGGGAATTACAATGCTACTAGTATTTCGCATATAAAAGGGCTCGTAGACTCCTGTATTTATATAAATTTATGCTGAAATAACATTACTGTGGTCATTGTTACCAATCATATATACATTATACAGTTTATTAATGGAGATGTAGCAGAATTTAAAATGTGGTAAGCTTCTACTGCTATCAGCATTCGAAACCAAAGTTAAAGCTGATCCTGTTATATTTTGAGAGAAGAGTTGTGAGATCAGAAACGAGAGTAGATTCCACCTGTCTCCTCAGAGGTACTTAGTGAATTTGTGATAACTTCCAATCCGCACAAGAAAGGATAACGCTAGGATTGGATGTAATGGGCCATTTCGTTGCTCTATTAATGACGAATAGTATATTAGAGCGGCATTGCAAAGCGCGTCTTTTCTTTATTTCGACGGAACATGGTCTGAAGTAAATTTTTGTCAATCTGTCATTGAAAACAAAGAAGAAGAAGAAGATGAAGAAGAAGAAGAAAATGATGATGATGATGATGATGGTGATGACGATGATGATGATTGTTATGAAGATGAAAAGAGAGCGAGCTTGCACCTCAGGCCTGTTAATTCCTCTTGAAATGTTGTTGGATGACTCTTAACAAAGATGCTGCTCCTGCATGGAATGATGGCCCTGATAGTAACTATGTGTCTGTATTGCTGAATTGCAACGTGTTCATCCAACGTGACGTTTCTAGTCAACCGCACCGGCTCTTATTGCTTTGAGCTCATGATGCCATTCCTAAAACGCTGGAGGCCAGAGACACTGGTCCTCTGATTGTAAAGCTGATGGATGTTGCCGGCATCCAGAAAATGCCAGTGACCGGACTCTGGGGCCTCGTTGCTGCCAGACGTAAGTTCTGGCGGATTGGAGGCAATTAACGATGATACGGCAGTGGATAGCGTGCTCTGAGGATTTTGAGAGGATCGCAAAGTCCAAGAACGAGTTACCTGGAGCCACCAGCACTATTCACGAGCAGTTTTACACGCATAGGTCTTACCACCATGATGTAGTGCACGAAGATGCTATGATGGTGTAATTCGTAAAGTTTCAGGTTTCGACCGTGAAGCTAGCATGCCGTATTAGCAGCCAAGCGTATACGTATACAGATGCACCCAAGCTAAACTCCATTCAAACGCTTCATTCTTCTAGCGAGCATGGCCCCAGATCCTGGTGGCAAGTAAGCGCTCGGAAATTGTCCCGAGTTCCGTGTCCAGGGCCTGGCTGTGCACTGTCCAGACCTGCAAGCGTTCCTGGTTGCTACAATCCTGCATTTGGCGCCAGTAGGAATTCCCGGCTTCCAGGATCCTGCCTCTGACATGAAAGGCTTTGCCCTATGTCCCGTCTTTGATATATCGCTGCGACCCCTCCACTGTCCCGCCATTCAGGCCCCTTCTGTGTCAGAAATGATCTCGAAAAAGCGCATGCTGTCTCCTCACGAGGATGACCATTCCTCCAGTAAGCTTCTTGCATTTTTACGAAGCACGTCTGCTGATCACACCAGGAGATACGTTATCGCTTATTGACGAGCTCTGGGTTATCGAAGAAGAGCGCCACGAGGCGTTCCTCGCTCGACTAAGGTTGCTAAAAGAGCATGCGCTGGGGGCTGAACCTCCACTGAAGAAGGCACGGCTCGATACTCAGGTGGAAATTCTCATGCCTCCATCTGGAGAACATACTCCGGTCTTGGATCAGCTTGTGAGTAAAGTTGGAATAGGCCAGGGCCTTCCTTGTGTCAAGGTGATGGCCAGTCGCCTTGCCTTTCGGCTCCTTAGGCGTGTTATCATTGATATGAAAAATAAAGGGCAAGGCACTAGACCCATGCATTCTTGAGAACAGTTTGCTGATGACAAAGATCAAAACAGAAATTGGAGGGAAATAGTGACGAGCACTGGGCTTGATCATATCATGAAGAATTAGTCTATCTACAGGAGGTTCAAGTACAGGGGCAATGGTAAATCAGTCGCGTAATCTCTTCTAGTCAATTTGTAAACCAAAAAAGAGACCAAACTCCCTCCGTTCCATATAAAGTCGCATGCTATCACCCGTACGCTTAAGCGCTTGCTCATCCCAGTTCATGGGATGCGGATACAGCATCGTATACTCGTCTGGCACTGATTGGGAGTAGTAACGCGCTATGTCGTCTAGTTCGGCCTCGACGAGGAGTCAGAAGTGAAGAATAGTTTTTGGAAAGTGAGGATGAGGGTTTCCGATGGGCACGGGATAGATTGGAGAAATTGGTAGCTTTAAGAATTGAATATGGCGGTAAAAATTGGGATGCTTTTGAATTGCCATTTTTTTTGACTGACGAACTACATAGTTGCTTTTGGGGAGAAGCCAGACTTAAATAGTTGACCTTCGGCAAAGAGCATGTTGCTGGATGGTGGATTCCAGGAAGCAGGCATGCAGCTCAGCGGCTATTTCCAGCGCTAAGGGAGGTATCGAATTGACCCGTCACAGCGGGTCAATGCTGATTCTCAGATGGCAATTTTTTGTGGCCAGCCGGGCCGTACATTGCGCCACCTGTGGGGTATGTGTGTCCAGAAGCCTTCTCGTGACAGTATGTTAGATGAATTTCAGGAATACTTGGCGAAGTGGAAGTGAGATCAATCAGGTCAGGGGAGTCGTACCGTTTGCATTTTGTCACGGCTGACCCTGAGACGCTGCTTCGTGTTGGGCTTGCTTGACTTCTTTACGGAGTGGTATCGGCGCCAATGAGTCGTGAAATTGCCCTTTCTCTCGAAGCGTTTGAAACAATGCGGGAACAAACAGACAATCATTTCCTTCTCTTCTTTGAAAAGCGGATTCTCCGGTGAAGAAGCCCTATCATCTTGGAAATGCTTGCACCAATGGAGTTCGAAGTTGCAAGCCTTCTTATATTTCTTGGCACACTGTGGGTATGAGCATGAAATTCCTCTTTCATCTTCCATGAAGAGTGGCTTGTCCACCGTGAAGCTGTTTCCAGCGCCTAGGATGCCGTTCGATGTGCTGGGATGTACGTCTAAAACTTGGTTGTGGCCAGCATTGGGCTCTTGCAGAGCTAAAAGGTCCTGATGTTCGCCGCTATTTGGGACGCCGTTCATCGTTTCAAGGGTTGCATTAGAGACTTTATCGTGATCCGTTGTGGAACCTTGAAAGGTTATGGACTGCTTCGATGATTGCATGACTAGAGGATCCAGATATCCTCCATTGTCTAACATGCCATTAGCTTGGTTGTTACTGAGCTAAAGATGCATCGTAGTTTATACCAAGAGCTTGCAAGGATACGAACTGCTTCGGTGGTTGCAAGTCCATGGGGCTCCCATAGTTTTCGCGATCTGTGATTAAAGATGACATGAGAGGCGGTGCTCTTAATACTGCCATTTGGCGTACATGGAAAGGCCAGGCTCGTTGATCTATAGCCTGAATTTCCTTCATAGTCGTAAGTATGGTATCCCGAGTTCTTAGAAGGTCTTCCGTCATGAAGTAGGGCCCTTTGCTGCGCTAGACATATTTTAGTACAGCACATTGGGACCTAACTCAAGCAATCGCACTTGTGCCTGCACTTACCGACTCTAAATGAGCTACAGCTGCATGGGCGCCGGGCGGTAAATGGGCCTTGAATATGTCAGTACCTGAAGGAAAATGCGCCTCGGCTCACTTACACCCTCCAGAAAGGACACAGCCGAATGTCCACCCTGAGGGATTAAGTCTCTCACATATGTTATTTCCTTGCCGGATGCCATAATAGGGGGTACGACCTGAATGGTGTTTAAACGTACTGGAGGGTGAAGTCGAGAGCAGATGGGTCGTGAAGCTCTATGACCGGAAACAAGGGGCTACGTTTTATACATGTAGAGTAGAGACAAGCCTTAACGACTTATCGATACCGTGGCCCTTTTTTTTGTTGCATTCATCACGCTTCCTCATAAGCTATTACACCGCTGAAAATTTACCCCGGTTACTTCGAAGTTGCTTGGCTAACAATCCACTATCACTGGGCACAGACTGTGGGGGCGTTTACGGATGGCTTAGAACCCCGCCTTTGCCGTTGACTAGTAGCATCGCTGCCGATGTCACTATTATTATCACCATACCCGTCCGCAAAACCCCCTGTCAGAATCCGTGTCGCAGAAAAGATCGTTTATGAGCTCTACTGTAACATATGAACACGGAGCATCCGAGATCTCACTGCGGTGGGCTTCTCCATCGGATCACTGATTACCACGGTGCTGGAACTGGTCTGGAGCGGAGAACTCATATTAGTAACGCAACCTCTAGGCACTAAGTCACACTGGAAGTTCTGTTACCATACTCTAGATTACTGACACCCCCGGAGGAGAGCTATTGACAGAGTTGGAGGTGGCTCGTTCCTGTAGGACCGGTACCATGAGGGCCACACTCGAGACCGCCAACTAGCTTTGAGCTTCTTTGCACAGCCTCGACGCATGGTCCTGGAAGGGCGGAACCTTTGAATGCTAATCATACGCGGCATGACGGCGACAACTCTCACCCAACGCATAGATACGCATCGGAAAGATCGTTAGTTGGATTGCTGCGTAACTGACCCCCACTGCATCCCCCTTGGTCCTGGAAACCGAAGAGAGGCCGGGCCTTGAAGAGCATACGACCGAGCTTGTAAGAGAAGGACCTTCATGGCTCCACAACCAATGAGGTATCAAACCGTGGCGAGCGTACGACGAAACCACGCATTTAGCCCCACACTGGGTGACACCAGGTGCCGGTTCCAGTAAAAACAGGACCATCCAGCAGCCGAGTATGGTATTAACTTGCGAGAGAGGGACCTTCGTAGCTCCACAGCCTCGCTTTTCTCCACCGCACGGGGCGGGATGCCGCTGCGGAAGGAAAGACTTGCGATAAAAGAGATTGAGCGACGGATTTATCCATTCTGCTGCATTTCTGGCATGAACAAGGACGGTTAATTAGTCGGTGAAACCGCACTAGCATGCTTCGAGGCAAGGAAGCGGAGTCGATGGTTCTTGTGAAGAAGAGGCGGGACAATGGTGACTGCACCAACCTACCGAGCGTTCCTTTTCCTGTATGAGCGGAACCGTGTTTCCATTGTAACGCCGCACGATGGGTCACACTCATGGGTCGTTCATTTTGGCCATGGTGCGGTGGCTGTATGATACGGAAATGGAGGTCGGCATTGTGGTTCTAGGTCTACATCTTAGTTAGAGACGGGAGAAGAGGAAAACGCAGGTACTACGCCATAGGGAAGAGAATCACGGAAAGCAAGCCGAAAAGCCCGTTCCCCAAAATACAGTCTTGCCCCTTTCTCGACACAAGCAAGAGCGCAGATGATACAAATTCCTGTTAAAGCTGGCTATGTTCGGCATCCCTAAAGTTTTCTTTGGAAGAATCCGCAACCGGGTCGTAGTATTGCGAGAATCGGAAGCCTGGAAGGGCAGTAGGACGGTCTGCCGCCTGGCGAGTTCCCGCCCCCATTCCCATAAGAGTAGAATCAGGTCATCCCAGCCTCGAAGGTTGGGCTGGTAGCGATTCTGGCAGCCTCTAGTTCGGCACTGCTGCCAAAAAAAAAAAAATACTATGATAGTGGTTGGAGTCACCTAGACGCTGCAACTCTGCGAACTTTCCAAACTCTGCGAACTTTGCAAACTTTGTGAACTCTGCCAAGCATGTGTGGAGCTATATGCTACGGCAGCACGCTTGGCATGGGGTTACGTGTGCTCCGACCCCGAAATATCATCATGCAGGGCTAGCTCATCCGAGGCATCCTTATTTCCCGCGCAAAGTCAGCAAATATTGGGGAATGGCGGTAAGTGAGCTCGATACCATACATGCTAAAATTCCGAAGCCGAATATGCCTTTTGCAGCCATTGAAAGTGGAGATAACGCCCGCTCAACGATTCGGGAGAGTTGGAAGAGGATTGTCCTTAGATTCGTCTCTGCCGTCGCTTTGTCCTTTTCCTTCAAGGTGTTCCTTCAGTTCCTTTAGCTTCCTTCTGGGAGTGAATGACGCGAGGCTCATACTTTAGTTTCTTGCCTTTGTTTGCGTTCATCGCGCCATGGCTTTCTGTGGGCCATACCACGCGCTTTCCTCTGCCTTACGTTACTGATTCGAGCTTGTCTCTTGCACCGCACTAGTGCTTACCCTTGCTGTGGTTACGCGCTCTGAATGAAAGTTGCTCCTGCATGACAAGCCAAAACTGGCAAGGATCGTTGTGAGAAGATGCTCCGCCTCATCAGCAGGCATAGCGGCGCCTTAGAGTCAAGTGGCCCAAGGGGGCAAGGGATGTCCTCCTAAGCGAGGTGACTCCGCTCTCTTTACGATACCGGCCGTCCCTAGGAGAATTAGCAAAGCTGCAGGCCTCTCTAAAATGTTCTATATAAGAGACTCCATGGCTCGTCTTTGGTCTGTTGTGCCTCTTTTGCTTATCACCATGGCGCAAGCTCATCATCTACCTTCATATTCCTCACCTCAAACCGAACAAGACATGGACGAAAATAGTCATTTCTGGGAGTCCATCCTAGGCGATATAGACAGATTTCTTGACATCGGCCCTCTAGGAGAGTCTAAAACCGTTAGGGAGGCACTTGAGGCCTTGACAACGACTCTTCCGAAACCCCTATTAGAGGGAGATCTAATGTCCGCTTCCAAAGACGTGTTTGGTAAGTCGCCTACAGTGATGACTTTGAGCAATTCGTTAATTATATTCCGGCCTATAGATTCATCTCTGAATGAGGCTGAGGGCCTTTTGGCTTTCCTTCTAGAGGAAGATAATGCTGAACCTTTCGGTTGCGAGAGCCCACGTAAATACTATACACGAAAACTGAGTTTCTCCTATGACTTACCGTTTTCATAGACTTCTTGACTATGGAACCACTAAGCTCCATATCCGGCTACTCCAACGAAGAAGACCGCCTCGCCTTAATGAGAGTGAAACGCAAAACCTTCGCACCGTCTGGAAGCTACCCGGATTATAAGATCATGGCGGCATTTCCCGGAGACGTCATTTACGGGCTGAAGTTTTGGATGATTGATGGCATTGTCCATTATAGGAAGAGACTCAGGCACGAGACAGTCGTAGGTGATGAGGAGCGTGAACACATCCTCGCCCATCTTTCCGATACCTTTTTGAAGGAGCTGCTCCAAGTGAGAAACGACGAGCAAGAATGGGACAGCTTTGGTTGGTGGACACCTCTGATGAGAGCTGGAGAGGGGCCCATAGATTATGACCTCTACTTGTTTCTAGTCCACCGTGATGTAGACTTTCTGTGGTGGATACTGATGGGCACGGTGCAAGCCCCAAAAGGGCAATTTTTCTTTCACTTCCAGACAGAGTTCGACGACGAGGGTTGGGGAAAGAGAGAGAAGCGCAATTTGGAGATGTAGTCAGCTGTAGGATAAAGCATCTTCGCTTTGTAGACTTAGGCCACCGAGACTATGATTGCAGTACTGAGAGCTTCGCCGTGGGCGGAAAACCCGCCCGTGAGAGGCGGTATGGGAGTGCTCACCACGTAATTTTCGACAACCCCTTATTTCGGCGACACCTCTCTGCAGTGGAGAGGACCATAGCCAATAAGGAAAGCTGTCCAGCTGTCGGACTCAAAAGGAGGAGTCATATGCCTGCATACTCGTATGGCTCCAGGCTCTTCTTTCAGTCAAGGCGGTGGTGCAAAAGAATAATCGCGCACAACCGAGGGGCTGCGAGTCGCCGATTAGTCCGTGCTCCAGACCATAATCAGCTGGATTCCACGCGGAGTACTACATAGTAGGCTTGCATGCTATGAAACAAAAGTGGCTCCAGAAATGCTTAGCAGAGTTCACAGAGTTGGCAGATTTCGCAGATTTCGCAGATTTCGCACAGTTCGCACAGGTTGTTCACCGCCACTAGCGTTCAGGCTGTCGTCGCATCCAGGTGCTTGGCCCTGACGCAAAGCACCGGTTAGCGAGCGGCGCATGGCCTGCCGCTGTGGATGGGAGACTGCGCATGAATCTCGCACGCTGAGCCAATGCTCTTCGCATGTACGGCTCATGCGACTGTTAGATTTCCAGTACTGCTTGGGCTGTTGTTTGTCGTTCTGCCACAGGCCGAGTGTTGGGACAACCTGCGCGTTTCCATGCGTGTGGAAACGCAATGACAGCTGCGGAATGAAAGACCCTCTCACGAACGGGTCGGCCGCCCACCCTGGGCCAACCAATCGGGTCACCGCTAAATGGCCCGTTCATGGGTTCACCCTTGTAACCAAGCTGACGCGTGTGACACGGGCGCGTACGCGCTGCTTGGACTGTTTGGCAGATTTGCTACACGGCGGACTCTGCCAGGCAAAGTTGGCATATAAGTAGTGACAGCTCCACCAGTTCTTCCCGCATGTCCTGAGATCCTTTCCAACAGCAGTCCTTCTCCGCAGAATACTTACGATCCGTCCCACGCATCAGACACGACGCGCGTACATTCCGTGAACCGTGCAGAGTCACGTGCCTCGCTTCGGTCCAGCCAAGACGTTTCCCGCCACCGATTTTTTAGCGCCCTTAAGAAAGCGGTCGCCCCGCTCCGCGATCGTGTGGTCGTTCCAACCCCCAATTTTATTCTCTTTATTATAACACTATCCTAACCCAACAACGTGCTCTGGGCCTTTCGACTGTACGTCTTTTGTTCTAATTACTACCTTTCCTTGGTTGGATTTATTTTCGAGCTTTCTATAGGTGTTCGCTGGCCTCTCCTTCTGCGTTAGCTCCCTCCCCTGTGTTGTAGATTAAATAAGCGGGAGTCCGGGATGGTTAACTTGTCTACCACACTCCTTCACCCCCTTGTTCTTTCGCGCGGCAGAGGCGGGGGATGCCTGACGTTTGCCTGTCACACCCTCCCCGCCAATTTGTATTCGCGGGACAGGACTGGTGGGCCGGATGAAGCGGCGACGGGCGAGCACTGCTAGCCAGCCTCTTCTTCTGCGTCAGCTCCCTCCCCTGTGTTGTAGATTGAATAAGCGGGAGTCCGGAATGGTTAACTGGTCTACCACACTCCTTCACCCCTTGTTATTTCGCGCGGCGGAGGCGGGGGATGCCTGACGTTTGCCTGTCACACCCTCCCCGCCAATTTGTATTCGCGGGATAGGACTGGTGGGCCGGATGAAGCGGCGACGGGTGAGCACTGCTGAGCCAAGGCTGCTCTTAAAGCCCGGGAGGGTGGGATTCCTACTGCAGTCGCGGTAGGGGTTAACATTTATTTTTTATCAATGTGGCATTGAATAGTAATTAATTGTTTCAATACTTAGATGGATGATCCCGCCGCTTGTGAAGTCGATAGCAAAAAGCCCGCGCATTTCCACGCTTTGGAGACGCATTCGTCCATAAAATGGAACTATGCCAGCACGTTCCTTGTTACATGGCGAGACCCTTCAAAGAAGGATGAGTGCGTCCTCGGGAGCATCTCTGATAAATGTAGCACGCACGTCAAATGCTTCATCGCTTTTGACTGCGATGCCGCGCTTACGGAAGTGGCGCTTACCATCCACTTATCGTTTAAGCTTGGCGTCAAGTCGAGCGGATACTGTAACATATATCTCGTCATCCCGGTAGATGCCGTGAACATGCGCGGCGCCAGTACGGCCTCATATTATGACTTCCTCGTTCCGCCAGCAACCCCACAGTTCAACAGCGCAGGCGTTCAGGAGGGAAAAGAGTTTGTCCATTGTCACTTCTCACTCAAGACACTAGGCCGTGTTGCCATGCAGGTACCGACAACTTCGAAACAGCCAAGCGAGCATGCGCGCAGGCTACTCTTGAGCCTGAAGTCCCTATCTCAGGCTATGAGTTTCGACGTCTATCTCCCACGAACGCCTGGCAGCGAGGACGCGGTCCGAAATTTCTTTCTGGGACTACGCAGGGACGTTGCCCAAGCTCCCCAGATCAACTACCAGTCAACTTTTAGCAGACGCGAGGTGGTTTTTGACGACTGGAAAAAGTACCAAATCTACGAAGAAGACACGTTGGTGGCCCCATGGAATCCGCTCGTCGAACAGAACCCGCCTACGTACGAGGAAACTGTCCAACACCGAGACGCCAAGAACCCTAGTGAACCCCCAACACCGAGCCCAAATTCGATACGTGACACCGAGCCTGACACCGAGCCTGACACCGAGACGCCGTACCGCTTGGAAGATGGCGAAGAAGGTTGATCGCAGGTAGTTGTTCAAGTCGATGAAGGACCGCCCAGAGATAAAGCGACTCAAGTGGAACGAAAAAAGGACCTCGAAGCTTCGGGAGCTCCTCAGAAGAAGTGTCATAGTGAAGATGGCACACCGCAAAGCCGTCCTCTTAAGCGCAAGGCCGGTGAAGTCTCCTCTCACACTGAACCCATCGGCTTTGCCCATACTTCCCTCTACAATCCCAGCCGGCAATTGTGGGTGGGCAAATACTACAGAGAGGTCGAGCTCGCTCGTCGATTCGATCTTTCCTGGAACCAGGTGGCCTCCAAATCCACTGTGACGCAAATCTTGTCAGATGTTTTCGTTGCACCTTCCTCTGTCTTATCCGCGACGGGTCCCAATCGCAAATTCTTCAACGATAATCAGTTCAGTTGGTTCGGCGAAGCCGTGCTATGGCTGAGAGCCGCGTGGACCAGTCGACACGATATCCTCGACGCTTGTTTCTGTGAGCTAAACATCATGTGCCTAGCCATCGGCTTGGAAGATGAGGAAATGTTTTTGAACATTAAGGAGGAGTGCACGACCAAGTTCATTAAAGGTAAGCGGGGTGTCGACAACGAGGGCCCCTGGGAAGTCAAGCTTGCAGACCGAGCACAATGGATATGCCAATTCCTCCGCCAAAACCTGGGTAACGCTACTGACACCCTCGTCTTTGACGAGATATTGCCCTTACAATACTTAAGTAGGAGGTGGAAGAGGGTTGGCGGTGACAGCGGTGTTCCCATACCCGGTCATGAGCAGGAATATGCTCACCGGGAAATGGCCTTTAATACGCAGATGGCTGCTTGTGTTGCTTGTCGCTTTATACAAGAAAAATACTAGCGCGACGCCACGGCTGGGGTGCCAGAACGACTCGTAGATGAAGGAGCAGCTATGGGCAAAGGTTGCTAAGAACTAGCGTTTGTGTACTTAGGAGACATTCATTTCCCATGTATTCGGCTCTCGCAGGCGGCCTTTCTGGCAGTAGGACATTTTCCCTTTTCTTTCTTTCCTTTTCTATAGGAGAAGGAGAGTTAGTTTACTAGTCAATGCACAACGTGACACATGTTTGGATGATACACCTTGCGATAGCGAATGAGGTGATGGATAGAATAAACCTCACAGCGGGCTGCTTCAGCGATTCCTCTACATTCGCCGATTATCGTGATATGTTTTGAACGTGAACGGAAAGTGTTGGACCGAAAAAAGCACGACGCCGCACTTAGATTCAGTGCGAATTGATTGATTTATGTTCCAACAGAAAGTATCTGCAATTATCATTAATTTTTTAGTAGGTGTCATCGAAGAAGACAACGAGTGCCGCTCCTACTTAGTCATCACCAACCAAGCCCGTGCAGCTGACCGGACGCAGTGTGGTTCTGCCAAGCCTGCATAGCAGCACATCTATGCGGACCCTCCGTAAGCGGCTAGAGTGGACTTGGCGCCCACTAAATCGCGTACCTAGGCGGACTGTGCACCGGCATTGGCGAGTATCACAAAGGAGTCAAATGCGGCTCCGAGGCGTAAGACCGCAAGGGCCCGGCGAACAATCAGAGCCAGCTTAGCATCAGCCACGGGTCTGCTAGCTACGCTATCCATCTCCGCCACAGCGACCAGCAGCACGGAATGGGCAAAGGGTACATACAACCTCGTCTAACGTAGCCTGGCTCACAGTCTAGAACGAACGAACCCGGAAGGTTTAAGACCGTATTAATTTCGCAGCCCACCTACACTAAGCCCTCAGAACTTAGCTGACCATCTAGTACTATTTGTCGACATTCTTCCTGTATTTTTTGAAATAGATCTTGAGGTATAGCCTCAGCTCTGTTGTCCTGCCCATTGGTTAAAGAACCTATTGTCCGTGCAAGAGCACAGATTGATTCAAACCCATGTTGCCAGCATTGCTTGATTATAGTATCATCTTTGCTTCCATCCTCGAGTTTCGGAAACTCCATCCTTTGTAACATGTCCACAACTATGCGCCCATGGTACTTTCCGAAACGAACGTTGTCGTAGGGTTCGTAACCCCGCAGCAAGTAGTAGTAGACGGTTCCGATTGCAAACTGCTCGGTGCGAGGTCCAAGGAAGCCAAAAGTTCCACAGCCGGTACCTGCTTCAGGGCCTAGTATCCTCGCGTACGGCGCCGTGCCCACCTCGACTTCTTCACCTACTCGCGCGGTATTGTCAAAATCGCTCAATTTCAGGTGATCTCTGGAGTCGAGAAGTAGGTTCGAGGGGCGTATATCTCCGTGTGCGAATCCAAGAGACTCTAGCCATGCTGCAGCATCCGATAGCTCAGTCATCCACCTTATAATAAGGTGGTAAGGTTCCCTGGCCGTGACGTTCACGACTCGCTGGGTGTCCGGGTCTCGGGCCTGTTTTGACTGCAGCCGTACTTCAAGGGAGCCTCCCGGAAGAAATTGCATAAAATTTAGATCTGGAAGTCTGAAGAAGCTGCGGATGATGTTAGGACATGGCGAGCGCTGCTGCTCAAGCAGATCGAAGATCAAGTGCTCGTTCTTCATGCGTGAGTCTTGAGCGGTAATGGAGCGTTTAAGAGCAATTTTGTCGTTAACTTTGTAGACATAGCCCAACCCGCCCCATCCAAGAAACTGGCATCCGTTTGGGAGGGATATCTCTGTCATTGTGTGCGTCGTTTGTTGTTGTTCACTGTCCGGTCAGGTAATTGAGGAGGCGGTGCGGCGCGACGCGGCGCGGCTTCCAGACAACATGGCTTGAGTCACGTGCCAAACGTCGACTGACCTATTACGCAAGCTCCGGAGGACATGGACGGATCCCGTCCGCTCTCCGATATTCAAGCTGCGAACCGGCCGATTAGTACTCATGTGGGTGACCATTGGGGAATCCTGGCTGTTGTACGTGAAAACAACCACCTGCAGCGAGACCGAATTCTTAGAATTACGCCTCACAACCACGCGCAATTGCCCTGCAACACGTGTCAAACCGCTCTACTGGCAATCCGCTATCGCCCAATACCGGATTGTCCGCTATGGCGGTCGCCGACGCCTTGCGACCCGGCGATAACCCCCTTTCGCTCTACGAGCACGCCGCACAGCTGAGGACCCAGGCCAAGCAGCTTCTTGACGATGCAGGCGACCACAGACGCAGTTTCCGCTACCACACCATCGCTCCGCTGATCAAAAGCGCCATCGAGTTGTGCGACAAAGCCCTCAGCCAGCCGACGCCGGCCGAGCTGAAGGCAGTTGTGCACTCAGTCCTCCAGACTGCGAACGACATCAAGAAGGACACAAGCGCCATCAAGCGTACCACTGACTCCATCAATACAGCCGACTCCCAAATTCAACGGACCGCGCAGCAGAGCCCCATGACCTGGGCTCGAGTAGCAGCGATGCGAACGACAGCAACAGCGACAGCACAGATGCAGCCCAACCTCTCGCCAAGCCCGAATGACAGGTGTCGCGAATTAGTGATCAAGCTTACGGACCCGCAGATGATCAGCCACCTCTGCTCGCAGCACCCGACCCATCTCAAAGACCGCATTAATCGTGCCCTGCAGTCGCAGCCGGACCCCGGGGTGAACAACATCCAGGTAGTCGCGGCGAAGCAGCTTCGAAGCGGGGATATTGCGGCATACACAAGGAACCAGCAAGAGAAGGAGATACTGCAGGAAAGCGCACGCAGGTGGGTGGAGACGTTTGGAGGCACAGCGCGAATCGTGACGCAGACGTACGGTGTCATCGTGCACGGCGTACATACCAAGTCAATAGACCTCTCAGATATGGAAAATGCCATCAAACTGCTCCAAGCGGAGAACAAGCCGCTACTCCCCAATGCTGAGATTAGATACGTAGGCTGGCTAACCAAGGCTTCCACCAACAAGAAGGCGTCGTCGCTAGTGGTGGAGTTTAGCAGGGCGGAGGACGCTAACGCAGCAATCACGGGCGGGATGGTGTGGCAAGCGGAGATGCTCTCGTGCGAGCTCTACGACCGGACGTGCAAAGTCAAGCAGTGCTTCAACTGCCAAAAGTATGGTCACATAGGAACCCAGTGCCAAGCACCGCAAGCCTGTGGCTACTGCGCAGGCCAACATAGCTCCAAGGACTGCAGCCAGAAGGAGGGACCCGGGCGCGGAGCGCAGGTGCGCTGCATGCAAGCGCTCTCACACGGCGTGGAGCGCGGCCTGTCCAGAGAGAAAGAAAGAGAAGGAGAGGGTTGAACGAGCTAAGGCCATGAGGCCATTTCTTCACCCGGAAAACATCAGCAAGAGACCAGCACTGACGCAAGCAGTAACGCAGACAACTCAACCTACTGAGCGGACAGCAAACCAATTGTCGGCGGTCCCGACGGAACGCCTAACCAGGAAGCGCGGAAGACCGAGGTCACTGCACGCCTAACCTGAGGAGGCCGTGCTAAGGGGAGAACGGCAAGAGGAGATTGATAGCCTAATCAGGGCAAGCCAGCAGCTCCGGGAGGAGGCGCTGGCCATGTCGAGCAGGCAGCTCGCGAACACCCGGCAGCCAAACACACAGCCACCCAGCAATGAGATCACAATGCTCGATGACTAAGGACAGGCAGATCTCCATCTTGCAGTACAACGTCATGAGATCCAGGACCAAGGTGATGGCCCCCATTTTCCGGGACAGGCGGACACGCGAGTTCGACATCATTGCCCTACAAGAACCGTGGAAAAACCCCTTCCGAGACACGACATACCACCCGCTAAAGAGGGAGTTTGAGCTATTACACTTCAACGGCCCCGCCCGGACATGTATATTCGTAAACAAGCGGATAGCACCCTCATCGCGGACGGTGACCTACCACACATCCGATCTATGCACATTACATCTCAAGCTCGCGAACAACAGCAACGCAGGGGGCGCAGTCCATATTCACAACGTCTACAGCCCGCCGCAAACGACGGGGGCGTCGAGCTCACTACATACGCTAGCAGCAGCCCTACGAGATCATCCGACCGACCAACATATCGTGCTTGGTGACTTCAATCTCCACCACCCGCTTTGGACGGGACCCGAGTACAGCCAGCAGGATCGAGAGGCAGACGAGCTCATTGACCTGCTAGAGCGCTTCTCACTGCACCTAGCCTCTCCACCGGCGATCCCCACCTTCGCGAGAAAAGACGCTCAAACAACCATAGACCTGGCGTTCATGACGGCAGGTATCCTGGAGCACCTAGTCAGGTGTCAGGTAAGAGAGGACCTACAGCAGGACTCGGACCACATTCCCATAGGTACGGTCGTGGACCTATCCCCGTCGAGGCGCCCACCGGAAGCGAGACCGAATTGGAGGAGCACCGACACCGCGAAGCTCAGGCGGACGTTTGAGGAAAGTCTCCCCCCGATCAAAGCTCCACGTTCAATAGAGGCACTCGAGAACCTCACAGGCGCCCTGATCCAAGCCATCAAAGAGGCGATCGAGACATCGACCCCACCGCTGCGAGTATCGCCGCAGTCGATGCCAGGGTGGACGAAAGAATGCAAGGAGGTCCAGATGGAGACGCGGAGGCTGCGCAGGATCTGGCAGAGAAGCCGGTCGGAGGATGACTGGGAGAGATACCGTTCGACGAGGAACAAGAAAGGCAGGCTGATTCAAAAAGCGCTGCAGCAGGAACATCGGACAAAGATCGAGTCTGCGGCCACGAAGGACAACGGCATCTGGAGAGTGGCCAAGTGGGCTCAGAACCGGGAGACAAACCAATCGAGCCACATGCCAGCCCTGAGGAGGCCAGACTCGAGCTATGCAGAACAGCCAAAGGAGAAACTCGACACCCTACGGAAGGCCTTCTTCCCCGAGCCCCCGCAAGCGGACCTGTTTGACATAGAAGGATTTATCTACCCACAAGAGACGCCCTGGCCGGACATCACGGTGGAGGAGGTGAGGCTGGCCATGCAGAGAGCGAAACCGTGGAAGGCACCGGGCCCAGACGGCATCCCGAATGGCATCCTCCAGCAGCTTGCACCCGCCCTGGTCCCCACTCTTACGACGGTGTACAACGCAAGCCTGAGGCTGGACCACTGCCCAAGCCAGTTTAGACAGTCGATCACGCTGGCGCTCCGTAAACACAAGAAAGACGACTACACGGACCCTAAGTCCTACCGGCCAATCGCACTCACCAACACGATCGGCAAGCTCCTGGAATCCATCATAGCGAGGCGCATGAGCTATCTCGTCGAGCGCTTCGATCTCCTACCCCAAAGCCACATTGGGGGTCGGCGAGGCCGCTCCACCGAACACGCCGTACACCTACTGGTCGAGACGGTGCACAGCGCGTGGAACTCGGCGGAGCCGCGAGTGGCAACCCTCCTCCAGCTAGACGTTTCTGGCGCGTATGACAATGTCTCTCACCCCCACCTCCTACATAACTTGCGCAAAAGACGTATAGGCGGTAGGGCGCTCGAGTGGATCCGAAGCTTCCTCTCCGGAAGGAAGACAAAACTGAAACTCAGCGACGGCGCAGAAGCGTGCTACGGCACCCCAACCGGCATCCCGCAAGGCTCGCCGCTCTCACCGATGCTGTACCTCTTCTACAACGCAGACCTCCTCGAGACATGCGCAGCACAGGGAGTCATGGTAATCGGATACATAGATGACGTGAACCTGCTCGCAGTCAGCTCGTCCACTGAAGAGAACTGTCGACTCCTTGCCAAAGCCCATTCCCAGGCGGAAAGATGAGCAGCTATGCACGCGTCCGTCTTTGCCGTAAAGAAATACGAACTGACGCACTTTACGAAGACCCCCGCGTTGTTCAGAACGGAGCAAGGCATTATCCTCGGAGGCCGATACCTCAGCCCCAGCGACAGCTGTCGGTTCCTGGGAGTGTTCCTCGATCAGAAGCTAAGCGGCAAGACGCATGTCCAGCAGCTGCAAGCCCGAGCAACCACAGCGCTGACAGCACTGTCAAGCATTGCGGGTTCGACGTGGGGGATACCCACGCTCGGCCTACGCCAGATCTACAGATCCATCATATTGCCGCGGATTCTGTACTGCTGCAGCGTCTGGGCCATGGGAAGTCTACGCAGCAAATCGATAGAGGCCCGGCTTACAGACACCATAGAGGCGATTCAATATCGGGCGGCCCGGATCATAGCCGGTGCCTACAGAGCCACCTCGAAAGCGGCGCTCGACATCGAACTATTCCTACTCCCTGCAGCGCAGATAGCCAAAAAGCATATGGGCGAGACGTTCCTGCGGATAGCATCGACACCGTTATACTGGCAACTGATCCAGCTCACAGAACGCACGTGGGACTCGAGAAAGCGCGCCTGCCCAGACATGCGCAGCCCGATGCTAAGGATCAGGGAGTACTGGAACGAGCGGCTGGATGGCCTACTAGCAAATACTGAACAGAGGCTGCCACATCTCTTCCCCCCATGGCAGAAGCCGGCTGACGTGTGCATAGCAAAATCACGCGAGCTAGCGATATGTCAGCACGATCGGACCAGAAAAGACATGGGGACGCTGGCCATCTACACTGACGGCAGCGCAATAGACGGCCATGTCGGTGCAGCTGCGACAGCTCATACCGCTAAAACGAGGCGCACGAAGTATATGGGCACTATCAAGGCTACGACAGTCTTTGCTGCCGAGCTCCAGGGCTTAGTAATGGCTCTCGAGCTTGCAGGAGCTGAGATGGTTCATGGCAGGCGAAAGATAGCTGTCTTCACTGACAATCAAGCAGCGCTGCGCGCACTCGTGACACCTGGCGAGCAGTCCGGGCAATATCTACTGAGCTCCATCATCGCGAAGCTGACAGGGCTCCAGAAGAAGGGTGCATCTGCGGGCTTCCACTGGATCCCCGCGCACCAGGGAGTGCCGGGCAAGGAAGAGGCTGACAAACTCGCTAAAGCGGCAGCCCGGGAGGGCCGCGCCGTGGAGCATAGAACGCAATGCTGCACACGAACGAGCTTGGTGGCAGCACTCAAGCAAGCCATCAACCAGGTGGTGATGGACGAATGGAAACAGGCCTGGCGCGATAGTGAACAAGGCCGGCATGTTCCACGCCAACACCCACCACCCCCCTTCGGTGCACCAACGACACGCATTTGGTGCACCAAATCGGCGATTTTGCCGACCGCGCCCCCTTGGTGGGTAAAAGCCGTGTCGTCGGTGCACCGAATGCCGATCTGCAGGGGGAGGGGTTGGTGTCGAGCCGTGCGCGCAGGGGTGTAACGCAGAGTTTTCATCCCTCAACGCCACCTACTCAATAACGTGACGCAAGACTCGCTTACAAGGCCCACGTAGGCAAGAAAACGTCGCCGGTCACTACCAAAGATGTTCTACAATGATATAATAGGTGTTGCTTAAACTACAACACCATTGGGAACGGCTCTGGGAATCGGTGGTGGTAAGCGGCGAGATGGACGTCAAAACGGTGATCGCAGCGAACAGAGCGATACAAGTAGGTAAAGATTATATCAAGATATTATCAAAATAATTAGATTTAGCTGGTATATTAATGCTTCTCACAACCTCCGCGATAGTAGGAGTACCTAGTAGTATCCTCGTCTTCGCCTCGTTCCCAATATGGCCTCGGCCGATGAGGAGCGTCCTCCTGCGCCCCCTCCGGCCTCCGCGGCCTCTGCTACGGCTCATGCACGTCTATCATCGACAGTTTCTTCCGTTTTAGGCAACTCTCGTCGTGTTGAGGCTGCTTCAGGAGCCTTATCTGCGGTGCCTACTACGTCGGCTGCACCGTTGCAGCCAAGGCCGCGCAACGAGGCGCGTGCCTTAGAGTCCTTCAACGAGGCAAGCCGCCTTGCCTTTAACGCGTATATAAACCGCAATCTAGAGGCTACTCGTCACTTCAATGAGGAGGAGTATGACGACTCCGTCGCTTGGTGTACTGGTCGGGTGCCGCGGAGTGAAGCGCAACGGTCTCATATGAGGCTCATCCAGCGCAGCTACGTGTATTACTCCACTGAAACCAACAGCAAGCTTGGCTTGTATAGACGGCCTTTTAAAAGCTTCGGGTATAGGAAGGTGTTGAAGAAGCCTGCAATCTTCAATGCAGTTACCCAATCGCATTATGATATGGCTCATGGAGGTGAGTGACAAGTTGAGGCCTGACCCCCGAGGTGGCCTCAGGTGGACCCCCGCGAGAATCCGGAGACTTTCTGGAGATTAACTGCTATTTATACGCCAATATCCCGCGGGAACCTACCTGATCCCACCGCTGACCACCTCTTAGGCATTGAAACGACTTGGAAGGACGTTCAAGCCCGTTATTGGGGTGTTACACGCAACGACGTGAAGGAGGCGCTTAAGGTGTGTCGCAATTGCGTGCGTAGACGTCATCAAAGCGTTGCAAGAGCGCCTCTTCGTCCTATCGTCGTTCATGACGTATTTGAGAAGGTTCAGATTGACCTCATTGACTACGCCAATCGGCCTGACCCAGTTACTGGTGATCGGTACGTTCTACACATGAGAGACTACTTCACGGACTACACGATGCTTGTTCCACTGCCAGAGAAGTCCGCCGTGTGCGTTGCGGCCGGAGTACTGCGTTGGATATGCTCATTTGGTCCCATGCGCTCGGTGCAGAACGATAGAGGTGAGTTTCAGCCGGAGAACCCGCTAGGGAACCCCATATATTCTTCGGTGAGAGTCCCCGCTTTCTCGCGCGTATACTTACCCCTCTCCCTCTCCAGGCAGGGAGTTTCTGGACGTCGTCAAGAAGATCTTCCAAGACTACGGCATCCGCATTGACGTTGGACGGCCTCACCACCCGCAAGCCCAAGTACGTATTGAGCAAGCTAATGGGCAAGCTAAGAGTGAGATTGAGGCTGCGAAAATCGAGTACGGTCACCCTGGCTTCGCTCATGCATGCGTCGATGCGACGATCGCATTAAACAACCGCCCCTCGCGTACACGACGTTGCACACCCTTCTTCGCCCTTTTCGGAAGAGGAATGTGGGTGAATAAGGTGTCTCGTGTGTCGGCGGGACAGAGGATTGACGTTGACGGGCCGCAATTACGTGATGATGAAGAGCCTCCTGCACCTGAGGCTGCGGTTGAGGATTCTCCGCCGGGTGACGGCCAGCCGCCGGTGCAGGTAGCTACTGTACAAGGCCAAGATGAAGCAAGCATCATTCAGAGTCTCGATTTGACTGAAGAAGACGCGGCCCAGGCGACCGCAAGCGATACGGAGTGCATTCCGGTCCTGCCTGATGATCCTGAATTCACTGACGTGCTGGAGAGAACGAGACATCAGCTTGACGGGTGGGAGGTTCCACCACCCGTTGGCGACGCCTTCTGGGAGCCTGTCCTGCCTTACAAAGCATCTTTAGATGACGCTATTAAAGACTGTTCACGGGGGGGACAGTCTTCTTTGGTGGATTATGCGTCATCATCAAGTGGGAAGGGTAAGGCTCGTGCCGACGTCCCTGGGCCGTCCCAGCCACCCGAGCGAACCCCCAATGCAATGCACCAACACCACGACGTCGCAGATGGTCCCCAAAGGCCTAAAATACTTCCGAAAGGTGTATTGACGCGTCCGCTATGCGGCGACGGCTTTGTGGAATTTCCACCACCGTACAACGTATCGCAGGCGCAGACGGCGGCTGCTGGACGCGCGGAGAACGAGGCTCAACACCATAAGGGTCTTACCGACATTCCCTCGCCCTCACACACCTCACCCCCCACCCCCAATGAGCCTGAGCGTACTTCTCATGGTTATACCACTGAAACCACACCCGCGGACGCTTTGCCTGGTCCAGTTAACGCGTCCGCAGGTGAGTCTGACGGCGATTCGCTGCCTGAACTATCTAATATTGCATCGCGCAAACGCAAGAGGGTGAGCTTCGCTGGGGAGCTCGGTACGGACGATCCCGCCTACGACACTTCATAACAAGAGACTGCTACACCTTCTGGCCGTCATGGAACCGCCTTCGACCGCTCGGGGCATGACCAGGCAATCCGTTTTGCGCGTCAGAAGGCGCGGGAACACATGGTAAGACGTTTCAACACGTCACTGATGCCGGTTGAGTATCAAGTGGGTGACGTCGTGTCAGGAACGATCCCAACACCCTATCGCGTTGGCAAGGCAGGCGTACTCATCGGCATCGTTCACGAGGTTGTACAACAGCCGGAAGGTGCCAGAATGTATAGAATGCGGACTCCATACGGCGTTGTTGATAGGACATTCGCGGCGAAGGAGCTCGAGCTACTGCATAAGTCTATGAGGCCCGACGGCCTCAACGAGCCGCAAGCTAACACCACCGTTTCAATGCATGCCGCATCCTATCAAAACGCCCTTACACTCGGCATTGCAGACCCTAGCTGTAGGTGTAAGTTAGGTTGTCATAATAACCGCTGCAAATGCAGAGAGGCACTCGCTAAGTGCACTCGGGAGTGTCACAACGGAGCCTCATGCAGCAACTCATGTGAGGGCGAGTCCTCCACGCAGGGCGCTATTCAAGAGCGACCAAGCCGCGGCCGAGGCAGCAGAGGCAGCAGAGGTAGCAGAGATTGCAGAGGAGGCAGTGCTACAACACGCGGAGGAGCTATAACACGTGCCGGGCGAGCCGTGCGCCCGACGAGGAGGAGCCTCAACGAGGAGTAAGGGACGGCTTTCTCATTTGTATATAAACCTCTATAGAAATTGCAATAGATCTCCGCTCTCTAGCCTGGAAACTAAACACCAAGACCCTGAGAGCCGTGTATACGGCTCAACGGTGCATCTCCGCGGCCATCCGCCAAAATACGCAGGAGGTGGTGGAGAAGATGACGTAAGTAACACCCCCTCCCCCTGCAGATCGGCATTCGGTGCACCAACGACACGGCTTTTACCCACCAAGGGGGCGCGGTCGGCAAAATCGCCGATTTGGTGCACCAAATGCGTGTCGTTGGTGCACCGAAGGGGGGTGGTGGGTGGTGGCGTGGAACATTTTTGCAAGCGAGAATAGGATGGGGACACGTGCATATGCCCAATAAGCTGCAGACACGAGTGAACGAAGCAATTCCTAGCCGCTGCACACGCACCCATGTCACTTATTCCAGTCCTCATTCGTTGTCCAGGTGGGGTAGCTGCCCTAAATTTAAAGGATTGCCTTTGTGCCTACAGTATATAAACAAGGCTGCCTACCTCTCTAGGAGAGAGGCAG
This sequence comes from Macrophomina tecta, assembly GCA_024180945.1. Classification (NCBI taxonomy): domain Eukaryota; kingdom Fungi; phylum Ascomycota; class Dothideomycetes; order Botryosphaeriales; family Botryosphaeriaceae; genus Macrophomina; species Macrophomina tecta. The sequence goes on from JAKSGN010000023.1 coordinate 1,472,465, forward strand.
ATTCTCACTCCTTTCTGATTTCGCCACTCTCATCGCTCCACAATTCGACACTAATTTGGCAATATTGTCATTCATCAACAAACATCTAACCCGGCAATCCGCTAGCGACATATTTGACTACCGCCGGCATCTTCTCTTCAAAATGGCTGAAGAATCTTTGCTCAGTCATGACATATCGAGTCTCTTGCGCCCTACGCGAATGACTATGCCTATGCCGGAAGAAGAACGCCATCCATGGGGAGGCAATCGCTTTCCAACATTTCGGCAACCATTTCTTAGAATATGGGACAGTTGTTCAGGAAGTCAACCAGATGACAAGAATCGCATGCAATCGAGATCACCGCGACAACGTCTAGACACATTTGAATCTCGGAAAACCTCTCTAACTATCCACGTGAACCATAACGACTGGACACCAACACCATATATATCGTTTACCACCTCTGCAGACGCTGTAAAACTGCTGGCAGAACAGAGAGAGGCTAGGGGACGAGGTCGCCAGACCCTTACTGTCGTTAATCCAAATGTCCGTTTGGTGAAAGGGCTACCTATACTCGACATTGCCGCCGAGATGGCCCATTATGGGGTCCAAGATCCTTACAGGAAATCGAACCAATACTATGTGGATCACTACCTTTGCGTATGGGAGGTCTCTGAACAGGAAGTTATCGGCCGCTGGCAGTGGAAAGACCTTGCCGCAGATGGACAATGGTATGAAAACACTATCCAACCGGCTTTCCGCAAACACAATAGGCAAATCGAGCCTAGTTCCACGGCGGAGGATTTGTACTTGTCGACTGCTATGAGCACGCTAACCTGTATGTTTTCAACTCTGTCTAGTTACAGAGTTACGGCTAACTCAGTTAAAGTGCGTGATCTGTACGACACACAAGACTTGTATTACGGCGACTCGGACGCATCTAGTGAGGGGCTCACCTGCATTTTCGAGGGCGAACCTGGCTGGAGTGATACTGATGATGAAGTGGAGGAGGCTAATGCAGCTGACGATATGATTTAAGATTATTGAAAGTAATTAGTAAGAGCGGAGAATCCTTGTAACGTGTTTCACCACTCACCCGGCCACACCAGTCATCCGGCCACCCCACCAACACCAAAACGCTTCTTTGTACAATTATTCCACCACAACGCCTTGAATTCAATCGAAATTTCTATCTAACTACTCCTTGATTACTAGGACATCGGCGGATTGTGTGACCTTGTAAATGGCAATTGCTGCACGTCGGCGGCGCACGTTGTCGTACAGCCGTCGCCTCCTGTTGATCAGCCTCTTCCTCCTCATTTTCTATCCCGTGAACCAAGAACTGCCCCTGCTGAGCCTGCAGAGCACCTCCCTGTGCAATATACCTTCGGCGGTATTGCTGCTTTTGTTTTCGCCGTTGATTAGCTGTACGAAGCTCCGAATTCTCCTTTGCAAGTATCACAGCTGAATTCATCGCCATCTGACATCCCTTCACAAGTTGACTAAATGCTTGGCTCGTCGGGCTCTGAGATTGGCGCTGGATGAGATCCCGTATGAGCCGAGCCTGCTTCTCTAGCTGAGCCAAAGTATGAGGTGTTTCTGACGTCCATTGAGGTGCTTGTCCGTTCGCCGTAGCTGGTGGAGAGGGTGTTTTGGTAACGGTAAGCGACGATAAGACGCGTTGTGGGTTATACGGTATAAGCCCCGTGGCTTGAAATCCACTTCTGATATTTTGGCCCGTAAAGACTGATGGGCGCACCTTCGAGTATATTGCGAGAAAGTCGTCTTTGTCAATATGGTGGATTCCTTGGCGGACGCTTTCCTGAACCTCCTGACCGTACGAGCGCTTGAGGGGGGAGAAGCAGCTTACATCAAGCGGCTGGAGAAGATGCGATGTATGCGCAGGCATACAGAGCGTGACGATATTATTTGCCATACAGTATTGGTCAAATTCGGGCGTTGCGTGGCTGCTGTGGCCATCGAGGATAAGGAGACGGTAGGCTCCCTTCGTACAAGACTCTGTGTGCGTATTGAAGTGCTTGATCCATTCAAATCCGAGCTGGTCTGTCGTCCAGCCATTACTGCTTACAGCAATTACCCAGTCAGCCGGCAGTTCTCGATACCAGTTTGACTGGTGCACCTTCCCTGCTAGGATGATGAACGGCGGAATCGCCCAGCCGGACGCGTTGATGCCCTCGATTGCCGTTGTCCACTCACGGTTCCCTGGTTGCACAGCAGTTGCTCGACCGGTCGTATCAGAGCTTGTGACGACCTTAGATGTCGCAATTACACCCATCATAAATCCTGTCTCGTCAAAATTGTAGAAGTCGTCGTCGAGAATGCCGTACGACTGACGCGTCTCTTGAACACGCGTAAACCACGCGTTAATCGTGTCTGGATCCTCGCATTTGGCGCGTTGTAAATGGAACTTTCGATTCCATTTCATTTTAAGCTCGGGCTGGTTGTTGATAAACCGAGATATCCAGTTCTTGCCGACTGGTTGAGGTGGAGGATTATGGCCGCGCGCTGCGAGTAAACAGTCTGCCATCCTTCGTACATCAATGACCTGGGGAGGGAATCCTCGCCGATCAAGGCTTAGAATCCACTCAACTAAAGCCTTCTCTTCGGACGGCTGCAGCTTTCGTTTTTGCGAATTAGACACGCTTCGTGGGGCTGTTCCATTGAGATGATCTTGGAGAGTAGTTCGAGGTATATCGTACGATGTTGCAGCCTTGCGAATGCTCGAAATTCGATTGTTTTGAACAGCCTGCTTAGCAAGAAGTAGTCTGCCCTCTTTCTGGTGTGATTCTTGGTTCTGTGTTGATGTCATTGCTGATTTTCACGAGGGCGCGTTTTGGTGTTGGTGGGGTGGCCGGATGACTGGTGTGGCCGGGTGAGTGGTGAAACACGTTACCCGCAATAGCCCTGGTTCCACCGGTGTTCCATGTATCCTTAGCAATTCAGACTATATAGCGTATCACACGAGCGAGAGAGACACGGACACGTCGTAATGCGTCAATCATCAGTAGACCACCATGTCATCAATCCCAGCTGATCAGAAGCGAAAGCTCTCTAAGCGCAGGCGGCCGCCGAAGCGCGAGGTGTCGTATGTTAGAAGCTCGCGTAGGCAGGAAGTACATATGCGGAGATCCCGAGGAGAGGTACAGGCATGGGTATAGCCTAGGTGTTGCGCCGGCGAGCGCTATAGACGATATGCAAGGTAAAAGCGCGAGGCGGAGAGAACATGCGAAAGCGCACTTAAACTAGGACAAAGGCGCATTATAACCCCGTTCATAAGACCTTGCAACCATTATATATATGCGAAGAGAAGACTTTAAGACCTACTGTTCCACGCCACGGGCCACCACCCCTGTTTGGTGCACCAACACCACGTATTTGGTGCACCAAATCGGTGACTTCATCCACCAAGGGGGCCTGGTGGGTAAATGACGTGATGTTGGTGCACCAAATGCGCGGTTTCAGGGGTGGGGGGTGGTGTTGACTCGTGCGCGCAGGGGTGTAACGAAGAGTTTTCAACTCTCAACGCCGCCTACCCAACAACATGACGCAAGACTCGCTTGCAAGGCCCACATGGGCAAGAAAACGCCGCGGTTACTGCCAAAGATGTTTTTGCAATAATCTAATAGGCGTTGCTTAACTACAACACCATTGGGATCGACGCTGGGAACCAGCCGGTGATCGCATCGATACAAGTAGGTAAATATTATATCAAAGCATTATCCATATCATCGATTTTCTCAGGTATTTCAATGGATCTTATAACCTCCGCGATACTGGCCGTACCTGGGAGTATCATCTTGCACCCGTGGGTGTCATCTTATACCCCTCGTTTCTCACCATGCCGTTTGACGATGAAGGACCCCCAGCGGCCTCTTATACGCCTCATGCACGTCTATCGTCAATATCTTCTTCTGTTTTGGGACATCAAGAAACGTCACATGATGTTGCAAGCGCTCATCTAGAGGAGTCAGCTACGTCGGTAGCTCCTCTATTGGCCCGGCCTCGCAACGAGGGTCGGTCTCTAGAGTCGTTTAATGACGCCAGCCGTCTCGCCTTCAACGCGTATTTGGCGCGCGGCGTCGACGCCGTGCGTCATTTCAACGAAGAGGAATACGACGATTACGTGGGTTGGTGTTCAGGCCGCTCTGCGAGGGGTGAAGCGCAGCGGTCTCATATGAGGCTCATCCAGCGTAACTACGTATATTATCGCGCCGAAACCAACAATAGGCTAGGCCTGTATAGGCGTCCTATTAAGAGCTTCTCCTTTAGGGAGGTTCTGAAGAAGCATGAGGTGTTTGATGCAATCACACAAGCGCATTGCGACACTGGCCATGGAGGTAAGTTTTCACACACCCTCCGGGGAACCCGGAGATGTTCTGGGGATATACACTAAAGATTGCGGGTATATCTCGCGGGAATCTAACCTTTCTCTTGCTAATCTCACCAGGGATTGAAATGACGTGGAAGGACGTTCAAGCGCGTTATTGGGGGGTCACTCGCAATGATGTGAAAGAGGCTCAAAGTATGCCGTAATTACGTGCGCAGGGGTCATCAAAACGTTGCAAGAGCACCTCTGCGTCCAATCGTCGTTCATGACGTATTTGAGAAGTTGCAGATTGACCTTATTGACTACTCCAATCGTCCCGATCCCATAACCGGTGATAGGTATGTTCTGCACATGAGAGACTACTTTATGGACTACACAATGCTTGTTCCACTTCCTACGAAGTCCGCCATGTGCGTTGCGGCCGGTGTATTACGTTGGCTCATTGCATTTGGCCCAATGCGGTCGGTGCAGAATGATCGAGGTGAGTTTCAGGCGGAGAATCCTCCGGAGAGCCCCATACATTTTTGGGGTAAATTCGAAATCCACACCTCAGAGGGTCAAATTCACCAAATCCACACACCCGCTCTGAATCCACACCTCCGACGTACCACCGTATTAGTGCGATGGCACAGACAAGACGCTTTTCCCTTATCGTATTCTCGCTTATTTAGCGCCCGTCACACAGACGGGGGGTTTCTACACCTAATTCGTAGCAATGTAACTCTATGCTATAAGTCAGCCACCCTAGTTTCCGCCCACCTGTACAATCAGCATCACAAGTCAATGAACCGGGAAGCAGTGTAGGTAAACGTCTGCTCAGCGCTAGCTCTTCCCTATGGCCCGTAGAGGCTGACGGGGTGTATGAATCATCATCATCATCATCATCATCATCACAAGTCAATCCGGTTTGCAAACTGCAACATAACTTCGTCAATTTTAATGCTAAGAACACCAGAAAACTTGCATATAATGTATTTTTAAGCGCTTTCTTCGTCTGCACTCAAATCGCGCTCTACATACCGTCTTGTTGGTCGCCGATTGCGTGCCGACTGTCGAGTCGGTGCCGGCTCTTCCGACTCGGACCCACTCTCCGCCTCCACAACAATGACCTCCTTCTTCACATTTCTCGTCTTCCGAACACGCTGGGAGGGTTCCTGATTAGACTGTGAAAGGATATGCGCAAGGTTCACAAAGCGTTCATTCTGATCCGGTACGATTTTGCGGCGTTTTAGTGGATTTACCTCTTTGAGTTGCTCCTGTAAAGCAGCAATCTCGCGATCTTTCATGGCGACCTCAATTGCGACGCTATCCAGCGCTCTTGCGGCCAACCGAATATAGCGCCGCGAAGCTGGAGAGCTGTTTTTCTCCGCAAATAGCTGTACAACGTCGCCGCCGCGTTTTGGTGCTGAGATATCCTTAGTAACCGAAGGGGGTGTGGCCGGCTGTTTAGGTACTACGACCCAACGAGAACCCATGGGTTTGGCTAGACTCTTGGGGTATAGCCCTGTTGCTTTCCACCCAGATCGAACGCACTGCTCTCAAAGACCAATTTTACGTGCTTCTGCGTAAAAATTCGAGAAACTGGGTTTTCCCTATTTTCGTGGTATCCGTCAAAGCCGTATGCTCGTTGACCAGCCTACGATAGGCTGTCTTTAAGCTCGAAAAGCAACCAAGATCCAAAGGCTGGAGGATGTGGGAAGTATGTGCAGGGAAAAAGAGCAAGTAAACGTTGTTTAAATAACACATACTCATAAATTCGTCTGAAGTATGACTGCCGTGGCCGTCGACGACGAGCAAGCGGGCGTCAGACGGATCGTCAAGCTCTGTCTGGGGTAAAAAAAACCTTCTCTAGCCACTCAACAGCAATATCATTGCTTGTCCACCCGTTTTCTGAGAAAGTAACGTGCCAATCAGGATGCTGAGCCAAGAACTCTTTCTTGAACCATTGTTCTTGAATGCTTTTGGCCTTGAAGATGACTAAGGGGTTTAAAGCGACCCCAAGCGCAGGGATACACTCTACTACTGAGTTCCAAGTACGGGCATTTATCGTTTTAACCGGTACGGCGTTAGGGTTCTCTTGCGAGGAGCCGATAACGAGCCCATTGATGCCGTGGCCTTCCATAATACCGCCCTCGTCGGCGTTGTACCTCCGCCGGGGAGAGATCCAAGTCACCGTCTCGTACAGGCTAAACAAGTGCCTGATATTCTCCGGAGTGGCCGCCTTTATACGCTCCCGGTCAGTTCGGCGGCCTAACTTCGTCTTGACTTCTTGGTGGCGTCTGACAAAGTGGGTAGACCACTTCTTCCCAAGAGGTCGATTATCACCTTGTCGCTTAAGCACGCTACTAGCGATCGCTCGCACTTGCCCATGGGTTAGAGGATAACCGAGGGCTTCCTGGCGGAGAATCCATTGCTTCAGACGCTCTTCTTGGGGTGCTGAAAGCCGCAGTTGGTCGAAGTGCGCCAGCTGGTGTGGTTGGGCGCCATTAAGCCGGTCACGAAGTGTGCCCCTTGGTACTCCATAGCGCCGAGTGGCATGCCTTACTACGACCCCACTTTCAATATCTCGCAAGGCGTTTTCAACATCTTTTTCGGTATATCTGGCCATATTCGAGGTTAGAGAAAGAGCTAAAAAAGAAGCGGAATCAATTAGAGAAGAATTCGATTTTTGCTGCATTTATTCGTGGTGGTTGCGCGGATCTTACGCGTGCAAGGAAGCGCGTTTGTGGGGCGGGCGGAAACTAGGGGTGGGCGGAAACTAGGGTGGCTGACTTAATAGCTGCTCTTCACTCTTCTTCTGATATCTTTATAATCTTCCATCATTGTCCCCCATTGTCGGTTGTCAAGGCAGTCGACTAAAGTTTTCAGAGATTTTGTTGGGCTCATTTGCTCCTCTCCTAGTAGAAACACTTCGGAATCATTCTCGTCTAGATGTAGGACAGTGTAATTACTAGGATCAGGCATTCGTCGTATTATTTCAACGGTGGTCGCATAGCTGATTCCATTAAAGCTGGGATCGGGTGCTGGGTACATGCGCATACGTCGTCCTTCAATTAGGAGAAGACCGAGAAAAAAAGCGTCTGGAACTATTGTATGGGTCTCAGTTTCCGGACGGCTTGCCCTACTACTGGGTGATTCTGGCGAGTATTCGGGATCTGTTCCAATGTCTTGAAGCGGATGTAAGATTCCGGTGTAAAGGGCGTAGATCTCTTGCAGGGCATCCCATCGCTGTCGGTCAATATCCTCTTTTGTGACAGCGGTGTTAGCTTTACGTGAGCCTTGTGAAAATAGTTCTTATGTTGGGATGAGGGGGAGAACTTACTGAGAATAGCCTGAGGTATCTCAAAAATGAGTTCCTGAATGCTCGCCAAAGGCCCAACCGTCATTTTCGCCAGGCCCTCGGAAGTTTCCTGAAAGTAGGCGTCGAGATCAAATATCCACGTTATCCATACCCATGCAATTGCGTCATCCACCGATGCTTTTTCCATGCTATTCCAGACATCACGGAACCAATCGATGATTTGTCGCTCAAGCGTGGCGTGTAAGTCATATTTCTCCACGATAGTGGCAACTCGAGCAAGTGTTGAAAGCTCGATGTGAGCGTTATCTTCCCTTTCGTTCGGAATGATCGTCTCTATGTCTTTGCGGTCTGAATCAAACGGCTGAGTGCAATCATGGAGTGCTTGAAGCACAACGGTAAGTGCTGTTGGATCATCTCCCGTTAAGGGGATGTAGATATAGTCACTGGCTGGATCGACACGAAGCGCATCAATTTTTCGCTCTAAAATTGAACGAAAAACCTGCGAGCTTCGTTGAAGGCTCAGATATGAAGCCAGGAATCGCGTGACTTGGGAGGTTGTGCGTTCATTCCCGCTTCTGGTAGTGCTTGTTTGTAAATGACTCCATGCGGCAGCTTCGTCGAATCTATTGTCGGCTGTAAGAGTGCCGATCGACTCTGCGTCTTCCACGGAGGTCGTGAAGTCGGAGAAAGTAAGGTCGTTGTCTTCGTAATCACCTTTTGGAGCCACCGGAAAGAGAATGAGCCACACCTTGCCGGAAGGGTCTAGATAGTGAGTATCTGTGATTGATGACATTGTCTAATGAGTCCACGAAGAAAAAAGTACGATAAAGAAGTTTGAGGAACTTCTGCGTGATACAAAGTAAGAGAGGTTGAATTAGTTGGAGGGTCGCCATTTTATCCTTGCTAAATTCTTTGCTGTCCGATTGCTTAAAGTGAAGAATGAGCTGCAAGGCCGACAGTTACTTACTGCGCCCAAGTCTTCTAAACTGGGCAGCGTGAACGAGGCTGTGCGCATAAGTGCCGACTAGCGTATCGCGCGCAGCGAATAGCACAATAGGAAAGCTACCGCGGTCAAGCGCTGCGCTCAGTTTCCCGGCTTCGTGCGTGGATCTGATCGTTAGTGGGAGCGCGAAGCGACATGCTGGAGCAAGGATTGGCCAATTTCACTTGGCCGTGGACAATCAATCCCGCACCTGCGCCGCAGCGGCTACGTGGCGCGACACCGGGCCTTGGTCTCAGCGGCTGCCGCGGAGAAGAGGGGGACGGAGGCCTGGCGGTGGACAGATGTGCGCGCTGATCCCGCGGCGTGTGCACTCCTAAGATATATGGTCGACAGATTTCGGCCCCTCTGACACCAAATGCAGCAACCTAAGACCTATACCGTATGGTGAACAGCCCTCCTTCCAATTTTCTGGTCTCTGGTTGGGCTGGCTGCTTCTTCGGTATCAAGCCTTTGCGCCGGCGGTCGGAGGAACACCAACATCGTACCGTTGAACCGTTTGCTTGCATTGTCGTGCTAAGTACATTTCTACTAAAAATACAAAATGACATCTGTACTACGTGCCGGCATGAGCTTGATCTAGGGGCCGGAGTGCAGCAAAAACATATGGAGTAGGTGGTGCACGGCCAGAAGCTTCAGGCGGCGTTGCGATGGGCACTTAAGACGAGGCAGAGGCGGAGGACTGCTCAAGCCTCGGCGCACCAAAACTCCTACGTCACAGGAGGAGCTAGCGGCAGAATTTTGATGTTCCTCCGACCACCCGCGCACAGACTAGATCATGGCCAATCAGAGCAGAGAGAATGGGAAAGAGGGCTATTTACAATAAAGCATAGGTCTGAGGGCACACGGTGAAAGGTATACCGCCGACCCACGCGTGGACCCGCTGGACGTTGAATAGCAATTAATCAATCAAGGTAAACCCTATACGGCTTATCACCCTCTTTGGTGTTTAGATCCTTAGAGGCAGAGGCCCGCCGTTATACTTATGCTGCTTTTTCCCGTGATTTGTATACCGGATTCTATCCGCCTGTAACATGACTGTCTACAAGGTAAGCTCGTAGCATGTATGGCCTCAATGTACAATGGCCGTGTCGCAGTGGCTGAGAAGTATAGGTTGGAGGTCTAGCTCTCTGAATGATGGCGACCATATGGAGCGCGAGAGGCCACCTGCTCACCCACATTTAGAATTCTAACGGGCCGCAAACATCTAGCTTCGGTGCGAGGCAAGGTTGCCGCCTTCTGCTCGATCTCTCGGTTAATACCCCTCAGCCTTGTTCCATAAGAGCCGGTATGGCCGTGAAATAGGCACAGACAAGGAGAGGAGATATGTTGGACAAGGTCGATCGGCGGAGTGCATAGGCGGCAGCAGTGACGTGGCGGGTGAAGATGCGGGAGCGTCTGTGCATAAAATGGTCCGGACGCTAAGCGGTAAGCGAATAGAGGGACCGAGGGAGCGCAGGCTCTCCTAACATCTCACCGACGAAACCCATCAACAGCGACCACATTCTGCATCCAAAACCATCATGACCGATTCGGTAGCATCTATCTCGCGCGGTGGTTTCATATATGATGGCAGTTTTCGCGTCGATGTCGGAAATCGCAACTCCCATCCCCGGGCCTCTCTTTCCCAGCTTGCATCCTTGCTACGTCCGAAGCGTACCAAGTCCATCAACCGTAAACAAGCTAGAGACCAGGTTGGACACTGGTATTTCGCTCAATTGAAGCACTACGGGCTCCCTACAACGAAGGACAAGAATGCAGCGAAGGTTAGGCTGTTGAATGCACTGAATACAAAGGCGTTGAAAGTGCCAAAAGACGTCAAGGGACTCGAAGCGGAGATGAAGAAAGAATTCAAAGCCGCAAATGGAGGATCAAAGCCAGGCCCTCTTGATCAGAAGCGAGCATCCGGAAGAAAGAGAACGAACAACCCTGAGGTCACAAGCAGTGCCGCTGCTAGTTCTGTGAAAAAAACGAAGATGGGGAGGCATGAGGCAGCAAGGGATGAAATGAGGTCGAATCCTCGGGGAGTACCTCAAACCCTGGACAATGAATCGTCTTCGAAAACGATGGATGGGCTTCGAGATACAACAAAGGTCATGACCACAACTCCAATCAGAAATGTGCGTATGCCCGCGAAGTCTCCTGCACGAATCGTCAAACAATCTAACCATGCTGGATAGAGTTCCCAACGAGCGCAGTCTTCGCGCGCACCTCCACCACTTACAAGACGCTCAAGCCTGCCTGCGAAGCAATCTTCCTCCATCGACATGACAAACATTACCGGTATATACGAGGTCAACTGCCCCTGCGTCGAAGAAGAATGGGACTGCGGTCCAGGCTGTCGGATGCTGCTCTACTACACAGATTCTGCTTCGTGTTTGTGGGGAGAGTTCGATCTGGGTCCATGGTGGGGCATTATTTATATGGAACCCGGGCCATCAAAGTTCTCCAATGCGAAAATCAATTTCAATTGGAGGGCGAATCAGCATGAAACCCACAGTCCATCTTTTGGGCCAGATTGTACCGGCTTCTTGGTTTTCTCCCACCTCGGTGAAATTCGCGGAACGCTGTGGGGCCTCTACGGAGACGCTGTTGAATTTATAGGGCGAAGACGGCCAGGTCCAAAAACGTGTGGCCTTGCAAAGACGACTTACTACTTTGAATCACGGTGGCGAGAGATTGAGGAGAGCGCGAAGGATCCTTATGCTAAAGGTTGGACTCGTTAGAGAGTCGTCCGGAAGTAAGGGATTTTGGAGTCAGTTGCGCGGCCTCTGGAGTAAAAGAATTTCTAAGTATGGTTTGATACTGGACTTAATATTGTACTAAAGTAAGACATACTGATGGAAAATGAGCTCAATCACCTCCGTTACCTGTTAACGTGTTCCACCAGTCAGTGGGACACACCAGTCAGTGGGACACCCCACCAAAATCAACCCGCGTCTTCAACAAGATCAACAATGGCATCCACACAGAACCTTCAGAAGCTTCGGCAAGAAGGTAGACTACTTATTGCTACTAAAACACTTCAAGAAAACAGAATTTCAAGTAACGTAGTTGGCAAGCGAGCCGTCCATGCAAGCGAGCCGTCCACCTCACCAACTTTACGCGACGCGTCAACTGTCAACAACAATGGCTCAATCAACTACTGCCCAATCAACTTGCAACGAAGCAGATATCTTCCTTGCTATTTCAGCTATAAATACGAATCAGATTCAGAGCGAAAGACGCGCTGCACGAACGTTTGACGTCCCCCGAGCCACGCTCCGCGACCGACGCACTGGAGTCGCCTCACGACGCGATTGCGAGCCCAATTCGAAGAAGCTTACAAAACCCGAGGAGGACGCAATTATTCAACACATACTTGACCTAGATTCGCGAGGCTTTGCGCCTACGTTGGATGCAGTGCGGGATATGGCTAATAAACTACTTACTGAGCGCGCTGCTGACCAGGTTGGCCAGAAGTGGCCAAGGAACTTTGTTAGGCGGAGTCCACAGCTTATAACCCGATTAAATCGACCATATGATCGCCAGAGGGCTATGTGTGAGGATCCTGAGGTTCTTAGCGAGTGGTTTAAGCTTGTACAGCGTACGAAAGAGAAGTACGGCGTTCTTAACGAAGATACCCACAACTTTGACGAGACTGGCTTTATAATGGGCAAAATATTGGCTCAGCTCGTTGTTACAGGCTCAGAGAGGCGTAATCGACAAAGGCGATACAACCAGGCGATCGTGAGTGGGTGACTGTCATGCAAGGAATCAACGCTACTGGGTGGGCGATCCCACCGTTCATTATCTTCGCGGCCAAGTACCACCTCTCTGCCTGGTACAAAGACGACGATATACCTGGCGATTGGGCTATCGCAGTTAGTAATAACGGCTGGACAACAAATGAGCTTGGAGTTGCGTGGCTAAAGCACTTCAACAAGCATACAAAGGCGCGTACGGTGGGGACGCATCGGCTGCTAATTATCGACGGCCACAAGAGCCACAACTCGCTTGAATTCCAGGAAGTCTGCAAGGAGGAGAAGTTTATTAACTTACCCTCTGCATGTCTCCCCATTCGTCGCACCTGCTGCAGCCGCTTGATGTGGGCTGCTTTGCGCCGTTAAAGCGGGCATATGGGGATCAGATTGGAGGCTTGGCGCGTAACCACATTAACCATATCACAAAGCTTAAGTTCCTACCAGCCTTCAAAGCAGCCTTTAATAAGTCAATTACAAGGAATAGCATCTGCGCAAGCTTTTAATGAGCTAGTCTAGTGCCGTACGACCCAGATGCGGTACTATCAAAGCTTAATGTGCAGCTTCGTACGCCAACACCACCAGCTGCCCTAGAGGCTCCATGGGAGTCGAAGACACCAAGCAACGCGCGCGAACTTAAGTCTCAATCTAATCCGCGATCGGATTCAAAGGAACCAAGATTCTTCGCCTACGTCAATCGTCCAGTCGCTTGATCAGCTTACCAAGGGCGCTGAGATAATAATGCATTCAGCAGCCATAATGCGCGATCAGATCGCAAGCCTTCAGAAGGCAAATAAGGCCGCCACGAAGCGTAAACAGCGCAAAAGAAGGCGGATTCAGAAGCGAGGCACCTTAACAAAGGCAGAGGGCGAGGAAATTATTGCTCAAAAGGACGTTAATGAGCAACTTAAGAGCGAAACGCGTCAAGGCAAGGCGCGATCAGGTGTGAGCAGGCAGCAAACAGCGCGCTGTGGGCGCTGTAGGAAGCCAGGGCACAATTCTCGTACGTGCCAAAAAGATACTGGGGAGGCTTCTTAAGCTAGGATAGTTGTTATTCTTATTGTATTTTAATGCGTTGTTGAAATATATACGTGTAAAAGCGTAGAAAGTTGGTGAGGTGGACGGCTCGCTTGCATGGACGGCTCGCTTGCCAACTACGTTAATAGGTGAGAAAACATGCTAACGTAATTAATAAGCGAGTCGCACACACAAGCGAGTCGCACACCTCCTTCCTTCATCTCAACTTTGTGGCTCGACTAACACCACAACAACTCATATAATTTAAATAAAACGTGGTATATAAATTCATTGAGACCTATGGCATGACCTCGTTTTATGATCAGAGGCATAGCACTTTATATAGGAAGGCAGAACACTACTTCTTAGCTGAGTGACGACCGTTGAAGTAGGAAGGTTTGGGGCTACTTCTGGCTGCTGTATGAGCTCCTGGGCCTCTGCCACTGTAAGAGTGGTTTCCTTTGATATCTGAGACCGCTTTGCAGCCTTTCTCCTTTTCTGTCTCTTATTTGCAGCCCTTAATTTCTTATTTTCGCTTGCTAGAAGCACAATACTGTGCATGGCTATCTGATAGCCTTTGACTAGCCGGTTCAACGCAGCATCTGTTGGAGTTGGAGGGCTCTGGGTGCGACGCTTGAGGTAGCCCTTAATTACCTTAACCTGCCGTTCTAATTGCGCAACATTGTGAGGTGTTTCTGGATGCCAGGGGGCCTGTATTGGCTCTGGAGGTGGAGGTGTATTATGTATACGGATTTGCAACTTTGAGAGTACCCGATCTGGAATTAGGCCTGCTGCTGTAAACCCACTTAAAATGTTGCCTTTTAAAGCGCTTCGGCCCGTGCCTGCTTGAATATTGGTAGGAATTTAGCCTTGTCGATATGGTTGATACTAAGTTGGATCTGATCTGCAACTAGGCGCCCATATGATCACTTTAAAGTCGAAAAATAGCCTACATCAAGGGGTTGTAAGAGGTGAGAGGAGTGAGCTGGTATATAGAGCGTGATAATTGACCGTTCTGAGTAGAATTTGTTGAATTTTGGTGTCGCATGGCTTCCATGGCTATCTAGAATAAGGAGTCGATATGTGCCAATAGTTCTTGGAGCCGTATATTTATTAAAGACGTCCTGAAGCCACTTTAAACCAAGCTCATTATTGGTCCATTCATTCTCAGAGAGCGCAATTACCCACTTAGGTGGGAGGTTAGTTGTTCTATACTAGGTTGATAGGTGCACCTTGCCCTTAAGGATTACTATAGGAGGTAAACACCAACCGAATGCATTGATTGTCTTAATGGCAGTAGCCCACTCACGATCGCCTGGCTGTATTTGACGAGGCCTGCCACGTCGGTCTGAGGAAGTGACAATACGTGAAGTGCTTGTAATTCCTATTGCAAAGCCTGTCTCGTCGAAGTTGTATGAGTCCTTATCTGCAATCCTATATTTTCGCTTTGTATTGCTAATAAGGTTAAACCAGCTCTGTATAATTGCTGGATCTTCGCATCGAGCCCTCTGGTAGTCGTATTTGCGCGTATACATCGATTTAATCTCGTCGTGATTGTTTACAAAGTTGTGAGGCCAGTTGATGCCGATATAGGCGGAATCGCCCACGCGCTCCTTGAGCAATAATAAGGCTGCCTCACGCACTGCATCGATTCTAAGTGGGTAGCCACGTGCGTCCATATCTAGAATCCATTCTACAAGTGTTTGTTCCTCCGTCTGAGTGAGTTTGCGATTGTGTGCGCGTAAATTGATGCGTGCGACGCGTCCGTGTATGCGATCGTCGAGGGTCTTATGAGGTATATTATAGATCTTTGCAGCTTTGCGAATGCTCGAAATTTGGCCCTTTTCATAGGCCTGACGTGCGAGACGTACTTTGGCCTCTTTCTGGGCCTTTGCAGACCTTATTTGCGGAGGCATAAGGAGTTGAAGTTGAGATGGAGGTGGGAGGTGTGCGACTCGCTTGTTGATTACGATAATCTGGCTTTACGCGCAGCTTTCGTACTTACTAACAACTACTTAGCACATTGTAGCTAGCCGAGATTAGCTAGGGCTGCGCTGACAAGTACCGCCCTGCGTGGCGGATTTGCCTACTACACCACGTATCTTGTTGCTAATAGTATCTCAGTAGGGAGGTTATTACTAGCATATATATACACCTCTCTGATTTGCTTATCTAGTGGAAAAATGCATTTGTGGTGTTATAGTAGAGCAATATCGTTCGCGGCATCAAGGCTCACCCTATAGAAATTAGGCAAGAGAACAACCACGCCTGCGTAATATTAGAGATAGAGAACTTTGCAGGTAGTTAAAATGGCTATAGAGTATATCTAGCGCAGTTTTACAAGAATTTCTACACAAGCGCACTTGATAAGTTGCTTGGAATCCAAAGTACCTTGGGCTTTTTTCGGGACACAGGGTTTTTCGTTACACCGGGGGGAGGTTACCACGCCCATGCCCACGTATCCCTACTACTATCGTTGCTGCCGTTGCCGCCATCTTCGCCCGCTCTATGCTCTTCCTGTACTGGCCGCTGTACTTCGAAAAACTACGATCCGTGCCTGCTCGTAAAAAATCGCTAATAATACACCCGCCTCGCTGCTTTTTAAACCTTCCTACCCATTAATCTCTCATCCATCCTATTCTACCGACCCTTCCGGCCCTAACTAACAACGAATACTCCATCCGCTAATGCTTCTTTATCGCCCTATTGTCCCGGTAAATATATCTACCGGGCTACAACTTGCATATCAACCCGTCCCCACATAACGGTAACTCCGGGATCGGCTTGTCTACGCCTACGGGCACCTCGAACTCCCCGGGGAATCTAATTAATTCGGAAACTGCCTGACCTCGTCTACAACCGCCTCTGCGTCGCTACCGACCTAATCCGGCTACACGGGGTGTTTGCATTCTCTACATACCGCGATTCGGTACTCGCCTGAATAATAAAAATGCTCGGCTGCTCGGGTGGTTATAATAACTTATGCTTTTTATCTACTGTCTGCTGTTCGCTGCTTTAATGCTCTAACATAAAATATACGTCTTCTTTTCCCCTAAACCGCTGATTCTCTCTACCTGACTACCTGCCCCCTGCCGTTCTTAAACTATCTAACTCGTCCCGCTTTCCTGCGGTCTCTCGCGTTGCTACCGGTTGCACGTTCGCTCGCCCTCTACCTACCCGGCGATCCTGCCCCTCCACTTTCACCCCATCAAATCCAACCCCAACTTACCCTAGCTATCAAATTACGCTACGGCGCGCCGGTCGGCCGGATACATTACGCGCAAAAACTTTACTCTCCCGATCGCGCTCTATAATTATTACCGGTTTCGCGATAATTCGACTACCCCAACCTAAATTCACGGTACCCGGCGGGACAAACCCTAACCCTATTTGTATGGAGCTGCAAATGCACCCTTATAACGGTGCGTTTGGACACCTTTGGGTTTGGGCATAATTCACGTACGTGTAAGAAAGGTGTAGCAGATAGCAATTAAGCTTACATGGCTGCTATATATCTATTATTTTAATGCGTTGTTGAGGTATCGTCCCGAACATGCGCAAAGACTTGGTTGGGGTGGTCAGCTCTCTTAGATTGCCAGCTCGCTTAGTATCTACGTTATCTATCTAGAAGTCGATCGTTATTGTAGCTTCGTGTAAATCATTTTTAATACGGCCTTCCACGTCTTGTAGCTCCTCCCGGATATAGTCCTGCAGCTCGCACTTTATATCGAGAACCCGTTCATCGAATCTGATGTCGATCAATTCACTCAGCTCGTCCTTAGTATCTTCGTTAAGTTCAAACACGGTCGCGTCAAGGTTTTCAAGCCGTTCGTTCATCTCCTCCCTTAAATCGTCTAGGTCGTTAGTCTGCTCATACTCACCCGCTTCGTCTTGCGTCAAGATTTCCGGGCTTTTCTCTCCTGCAGGGCGACCCTGCTTCTTCGCATCATCCTCCAACCGGTTGACCTGCTGAGATAACTGAACCAGCCGTTCCAGTATCTCAGCTTTGTTTTCCTCGCACGTGGCTTGCACACGAGCCTGGATGCGCTGTTCCATCTGCGCTACTTGCTCACCTATTTCCTTCTTTACCTCTCGTAGCAAGTATGCACGCGTACGGGCCAGCTGCTCCTCTTGGTCGTGACGCGGCACACTTACAGCTTCTTTTCGAGCCCTTTTTTGCGGCCGCTCTGAATCTAAAATTAGTATTATCGTTACCAGCAGGCCATGGTGGAGGCGTGGATTCACCTTCAACGTCGGGAAGTGGTGGCGTCGGTCCGAGCTCATCATAAGATGGCGGGCTCTCCGGGGTCCCTGCAATGCTGACGAGGTGACCCGCCTCGACCAAACGCGACCCCTGCCCTCTATAGACACGTAATGGGTCCACATCACCGGCCATGAATTTCAGACCAGGCGTGAGCATAGCGCTCATCGCATCAAGGCACGTGGTATGAGCATCGGCCGAAGGCAAATAAAGCTCAAGTAGTGTCGAAGCCGTCAATGATTGGGCGAGCTCAAACGCTGTGCCGGTAGAAATTGACGAAGGCGCGAAGCTCTTGAGGTTTGGCAGAAGCAGAGCGCTCGGCCGGGCCAACCGTAGAAGAAGGCGCATAATACCCCTATCATCAGAACATTTCTGCTGCTGCACAAATATCCCCCGAACGATAGCCGGAATACTCTCCGCCTTACCATATTCGATAGATTCGATGCGCTCGGGGTGCACAACGACGAAAATGTTCACTTTGTTCCGGAGCTCCTTGAAACCGACGGGTATGCGCAGCTTGATCGATGCACTCGCAGTAGACGTATCGAGACGGATGTATAGAGTGAGCTGACAGGCTGTATTGGGATGCTTATACCCGAGGACTCGCTCGGCGTCATCACCCTCATCACGCCAACAGGCTACGGTAGAGGCGAAGTAAATGCTATGCTCGGCCTCTTCTCCCGGAGTAGACATAATAACCACTGTGGAAGGTCGTCAGCTGCACAGCAGATAGAGATACAAACGAGACCCCGAGCTGCATCAGCAGTCGAACCCACCCACCCAGGCTTTTCTTGTTCTTCGGAGCAGCCTTGACTCGAGAACGAAAGGTCAAGCACGCAGAAACAGGGCTGGGATCACGGTCGGCAGCCGACAGTTTTGCCTGTACAGCCCCTGGCAGACCCTCAACGATCCTTTCGGAGGTTGAGAGCACGAAGCATGGCCTGCTCGCGAATAACGAGCCCCGTTCTGCAGCTTCCGATCGGAGGACGCGCTCGCGAGACCCGTTGCAGGCCTACGCTCGGTGGAAGTAGCAAGGTGGCTACTACTGGAGATGGTATGGAGAAGACGGCGATGGTTGTGGATGAAGGGATAGCGGTAGATCCGTGGTGGTGATGAGGAGAAGCCAGGCTAACGTTGAGAAGTGGAGAGGCTGGCCGCTTAGTAAGCCATGTCCGTGCTTAACGTAATCAACAAGCGAGTCGCACACACAAGCGAGTCGCACACCTCCCACCCCCATCTCAACTTCAACTCCTTATGCCTCCGCAAATAAGGTCTGCAAAGGCCCAGAAAGAGGCCAAAGTACGTCTCGCACGTCAGGCCTATGAAAAGGGCCAAATTTCGAGCATTCGCAAAGCTGCAAAGATCTATAATGTACCTCATAAGACCCTCGACGATCGCATACACGGACGCGTCGCACGCATCAATTTACGCGCACACAATCGCAAACTCACTCAGACGGAGGAACAAACACTTGTAGAATGGATTCTAGATATGGACGCACGTGGCTACCCACTTAGAATCGATGCAGTGCGTGAGGCAGCCTTATTATTGCTCAAGGAGCGCGTGGGCGATTCCGCCTATATCGGCATCAACTGGCCTCACAACTTTGTAAACAATCACGACGAGATTAAATCGATGTATACGCGCAAATACGACTACCAGAGGGCTCGATGCGAAGATCCGGCAATTATACAGAGCTGGTTTAACCTTGTTGGCAATACAAAGCGAAAATATGGGATTGCAGATGAGGACTCATACAACTTCGACGAGACAGGCTTTGCAATGGGAATTGCAAGCACTTCACGTGTTGTCACTTCCTCAGACCGACGTGGCAGGCCTCGTCAAATACAGCCAGGCGATCGTGAGTGGGCTACTGCCATTGAGACAATCAATGCATTCGGTTGGTGTTTGCCTCCTATGGTGATCCTTAAGGGCAAGGTGCACCTGTCGACCTGGTATAGAACAACTGACCTCCCACCTGAGTGGGTAATTGCGCTCTCTGAGAATGGATGGACCAATAATGAGCTTGGTTTGAAGTGGCTTCAGGACGTCTTTGATAAATATACGGCTCCAAGGACTATTGGCACATATCGACTCCTTATTCTGGATGGCCATGGAAGCCATGCGACACCAAAATTCGACAAATTCTGCTCAGAACGGTCAATTATCACGCTCTGTATGCCAGCTCACTCCTCTCACCTCTTACAACCCCTTGATGTGGGCTGTTTTTCGACTTTAAAGCGATCATATGGGCGCCTGGTTGCAGATCAGATCCGACTTGGTATCAACCATATCGACAAGGCTGAATTCCTACCAATATTCAAGCAGGCACGGGCCGAAGCGCTTTCAAAAGGCAACATTTTGAGTGGGTTTGCAGCAGCAGGCCTGATTCCATTTGGTCCAGATCGGGTACTCTCGAAGTTGCAAATCCGTATACATAATACACCACCTCCAGAGCCAATGCAGGCCCCCTGGCATCCAGAAACACCTCACAATGTTGCGCAATTGGAACAGCAGGTTGAGGTAATTAAGGGCTACCTTAAGCGTCGCACCCAGAGTCCTCCAACTCCAACAGATGCTGCGTTGAACCGGCTGGTCAAAGGCTGTCAGATGGCCATGCACAGTGTTGTGCTTCTGGCAAGCGAAAATGAGAAATTAAGGGCTGCAAATGAGAGACAGAAAAGGAGAAAGGCTGCAAAGCGGTCTCAGATATCAAAAGAAACCACTCTTACAGTGGCAGAGGCCCAGGAGCTCATACAGCAGCCAGAAGTAGCCCCAAACCTTCCTACTTCAACGGTCGTCACTCAGCTGAGAAGTAGTGTTCTGCCTTCCTGTATGAAGTGCTATGCCTCTGATCATAAAACGAGGTCATGCCATAGGTCTCAATGAATTTATATACCACGTTTTATTTGAATTGTATGAGTTGTTGTGGTGTTAGTCGAGCCACAAAGTTGAGATGGAGGTGGGAGGTGTGCGACTCGCTTGTGTGTGCGACTCGCTTGTTGATTACGTTAACGTGTTCCACCAGTCAGTGGGACACACCAGTCAGTGGGACACCCCAAAAACCCACCAAAAATCAGAAAAATCGTACCTTAATATCTCAACAACGGCGGAGTAATATTTTCTGAAAATTTAATAAGTGATAGATGGTACTTAGAAATAGAGGCCATTAAATTTCTAAGAGCTAAACTTCTATAATTCTTAAGATATTAAGGAAAAGGTGAAATTTTTTGAATTTAGGGGCCAAAAAACTACTATTTTAAAAACTATAAGCTTTTAGCATTTAAAAATTTAATAACTTCTAATTTTAAGCACTGCATATAATCCATTAAGCTTTTAGAGTTTATTACCCCGCCGTTGTTGAGATATTAAGGTACGATTTTTCTGATTTTTGGTGGGTTTTTGGGGTGTCCCACTGACCGGTGTGTCCCACTGACTGGTGGAACACGTTATCCAACATCGTCGTTACGCTACATAATCTCAAACCCTCCGTCCGAATCCACCTCACGTGCCCGCTGAGCAGCAACCAACCGAACCAACGCAGAACACCTAGAGCACACCTTCCACCCCTTTCCGAGAAGCAAATGCGTTCCAACATTGTCACAGAGGCCTTCGCAATCCAGCTGCGAGCTCATCGTCCCCCTGCTACTACGGCGCAGTGCCGAATCATCAGACGATGATGGGTATGAATCGTTCGTTCTCTGTGCTTCCTCCTCCACCGGCTGGAAGTCGTCAAAGTCTTGTTTCTCGATCTCCTCTTCCATGGGCACGGTGGCTTCAAGGCCATAGTCGTGAGGCAGTGGGGCTTCATGCTCATCCGGCATATCTGCGATGGGAGCTTCTGTGGGTGGCGCATCAATCGGTGTTCCCGCCTCTGAATCCCACCGGTAACCCTTTTTCCGATTCTTTCTCTTCCTGTCCTTCTTCGAGAGCGACGGACTGTATATAGCCTCGTCGGGCGGACATTCCGGCACGGCGAGCTCTTCGGGCTTGGCGTCGTCATTGGCAGGAGCTTCAAGTTGAGGTTCTAGCTCTTGGACCTCTTCAGGCATGATGGGATCTGGGCAAGGCTCGTTATAGGGAGGGTACGCGTCTTCAGGCTCGCAGGGAAGGCATTCCTCGGGCGGCTCGCTGGGGACAGCGCACTCCGCGCCCTTCGAAACCTCTTCGTACGATTCTTCACAGAGCTTGCATGACTCTGCGCGCTCGCAGGGTCCCTCGGAAGCCAGAGCCTCGCACTTTGGGACTTCGCACGGCGGCTCGTCCGAAAGCGCGTCAGCACAGTCAAGAGCCATTGCCGCAGCGCACTCCTCTGGCTTCGCGTCGGCGGCTGCTCCGGCGCAACCCGGCGCAAGGGGCATCTTGCAGACAAATTGCTCGCGCGGCGTGTCTTCTGCACGAGCCAGTCCGGCATGCAGGCTCTCTCTGAGTATCCGCGCAACGCTCTTGACGACGGCCCGGTCGAACGCGGGCACCCCGCCGACCCGGTCTGCGAACTCGGCCGTGGTGAACAAGGCGTCGTCGACGCGGAAGGCTCCTTCAAGCTCCTTGTCGAGATGCCCTGGCAGCCACTGGTCGTCCGCGGGAGCGGTCGAGAATGCGGTCTTGATGCTGTCCAGTGCAGCGAGGGCCGGGACGGCGCCGCTGAACTGCTCGATCCGCTCCTTGGCAAGGGCTTCGAGTCCGCTGAGATTGTACCACCGCGCGGCGCAGTAGGCCTTCAGGCCCCGCGTGTACTCGGTGGCGTTCCTGTCTGCTTCGGACGCGTTACGCGTTTGGAGGGTTTGGTACGAGTCGGCATAGAGGTAGTGCACCAGCGTGTGGGCGACGTCCGTGTCTACGTTGGGGAGCTCGATCGTCATACTCGATGTGTTGTAATACGTGGGATTATTGCTCGGTATGCCGTGGTGCTTGCTTAGGAAGCTTTTGGGTATTGTGTATCTGGCTCGATCTGCGCCGATGGCAAGCACAACCGCATCGCTGGCGTAGGGGCTGTATGGATTTCGGTGTTAGCAGCTACAGGCTTCAAGACGCAGTATCTTTTTTTTTTTTTTAAAAAAAAAAAAGGCATACGAAGTTTCAGGTTGGCCGTGGTTGTCCGGCAAAGGCTCTTCGAGACGAGGGTTGGCGAGGCTGGGTTCCTTGTCGCGTGCGCAAGGCTCGCAGCTTTCATCCCTCCCCTGTCTACTCCTCTTTTTCTTCATCATCGGGGTGGTTGCAGTAGCACTGAGGAGCTGGTCAGAACTGGAAGGCCGGCTTTAGATGCAGATTAAGGCGGTTTGCGCACTATCGACGCGGAAGATGGCGTCTGTGCTAAGGCAGCTGCAAGCTCCAGACATTAATACCCATGGCGCATGCGGCGCAGTCCAATGACCATGTGGCACGACACCGAGCCTGCATACTTCCGAGCGGGGTCGGCGCGATCCTGTCTGCCTAGTTTGCCTGCCTTGCTTGGCCCTTATCAGCTCGACGCAAGGAATGCCAATAACCGTCAGCTTGGTAATCGAAAAGGCCTTTGCAATCGCTGGTATGCGGCCTGTTAAGCCCCGAGGTCCAGTCGCGGAAACAGATAACGCGCTGGTGCTGTCTCGACTGTCTTACAAGGATCGCAGAAATTTTACTTTATTACCCGGATTGAGAACTGATAGGCCTGCCGCCCCCGAGGACCTCTCCCCTTCGCTGCGCCCTGACCCTCAGTGCACTTGGCTGCAGACAAGAGCACGTCCAGGCTGGAGAGACTGGTGCACGGCTCGAGAGATCGGATGTGCGTGTTATATACAAATCCTGCGCAACCACCTCTCGGCCGCGCTGCACGACCAAGACTCGGAAAGTAAAGGCTCGCACGAGGACGGCGAGCAAAACGACGACAACGACGGCGACGACAACAACCGCCCCCGGCCGCCCCTTATCGCCAACTACGTCCAGCCGCTCGTCCTGGCCCACCTGCCGGTCCTCGTCCAAGACTACATGGACGAGCACGTCGACATGGACGACGTCGTCGACTCGGCCGAGAGGAACCTCGCCGACGTCGGCGACGCCGCCATCCTCGACATCAAGGAGGCCAGGGACGAGTGTCTCGGGGAGATCGCTGCGGCCGAGGCGGACGCGTGGGAGCGGCTGCAGGCCGTGTGCTGGGACGGCGGCGAGGTCCGCGGCTTCACGCCCGAGGATCACGAGCAGGAGCAGAACGAGAGTCCGGACCGGCGTGCAGAGCGCATCGCCGCCACGCTCGGCCGCGGACTGCCCTGGGAATCCAGCAGCCAGGGTAGCTCGACCACATTCAGGCGGTGTGGACCGAGAAGACGGCAGGGGACCGGAGCCGAGCCCGTGGTGGCGGCGGGGCAGACGCAGCCGGGCGGGCAGGGCGGCCAGCAGCACCCCGGCGCCCCGCTGCCGGGCAAGGCGGCGACCACCGTAGACGACGATACGACCGATGAAGACGGTACGACTGACGGAGAAGATGACCTGGCTGGTGAAGAAGACGGCATGACCGATGAAGACGAAGCCACGGCAGGACACGATGACTTTGGTCCAACTATGCACGGTGATGATGAGCCAGGACAGCAACATGACGGAAACCGGACGCATGAGCTGAGTCAAAGCCCCGCTGGCGGACCGGGACACGAGACCGCAGCTGCACCGCCATGGTCGACATCATTCGTGCACTCAGAGACGACCGACGAGGGAGATCGAATGGAAACCGACTACGCTTCGACCCAGGAGGATAGCAACAACAGTCGTCTAATAGAGGCTTATTGCAGAGAACTACACGCTACGGCTCCGGCATTCGGGCCCGGCACTACTCGGTCGAGAAGTCCCGAAGTCCGGCAACGGGACACTTCTCCGTCAAGGCTGGACGCACAGACTAGCAGAAATGTCCGATCAGCCGCCTCCACGCAATCAGAGCAGGGGAACTACAGCGGTACGCAGTTGCAGCATGCCCAAGTTGTCGATGACCGTTTCTCTGTACCTTCGGATCGGTCTTCTCCGGCCCAGCCAGCCACAGAGCTGAGGATAAGAGAGGATCCTTGACGCAGTGAGCTCATGAGAATACGCAGTAATTTCATAAGAATACGCCAAAAAAAAAGACTTATAGGTAAGCGTGTAGGCGGTGCTGCATGGGCGTGCTGATGCTCGAAAAGGGAGGATCTAAGTCTTCATCGTATTCTCAAGCGAGCTGCTACTGGATATATATATATATATATTGATTCATACACCCCATCGGCCTCAGCAGACCATAGGGACAAAGAACCCTATCCTATGCTTAAGCTACATTAGGATCCGGGTTCATTCGAGGCCCAGCACACTGTATGCAACGAAACCATACCTCTCTCCAGTTCAACGACCTGAAAATAGACACGGAAAAATCGACTAATAGATAAAGCTTAACAAACGCAAGGGGGAAAAAAAGGAAATGTAAAAGCAGAGCTGTCCTCCATGCACCCCTCGTACCACCCCCTTCGAGACCACTTCCCGAGTGCTGTCAGTCCCTGTAGCGGCGTGACGGCTGGTTGGAGAAGGGATTGCTTTGCTCAGAGAAGGATTGAGCTCTCAGTCTTTGGTTGCTACCAGTCTTCCAGTAGCTAGAGCAAATACCCGGCACAAACGCCGAAGTCATGCCGGCTCAGTGGGAGTTCCAGGTCGGCCCCTGCGCAGGCATCGATACGGGCGACCAGCTCTGGATCGCGAGGTTCATCCTTTGTCGCATCGCCGAGGAAGCTGGCGTCAAGGTTGATTTCTCTTCCAAGCCCGTAAGCGGTGACTGGAACGGTGCTGGTTTTCATACCAATGTCTCCACAGCAGAGACTCGGGCCGAGGGCGGTTTAAGGCATATCGAGGCAGGTATGGAGAAACTTGCCTCGAGGCAGAAGGAGCATATGGCTGTCTATGGCGAGGAAAACAAGCTTCGCATGACTGGGAGGCACGAAACTTCCTCTTACGACAAGTTCTCCTGGGGCGTTGCCAACCGAGGCTCATCGGTACGTGTGCCGCGCGCCGTTGCGGTCGAGGGCAAGGGATATTTCGAGGACCGCCGTCCTGCCTCCAACGCCGACCCTTACCGGGTCACCGGCATCATTGTCGAGACTTTGTGCGGCAAGGTCGAGGGCGTCGGCATGACCAAAGATGCCAGAGGGTAACAGGTTTGAGGTTGTTCGATAACGTATCGGATAAGCGAGTGAGCCAGACAAGCGAGTGAGCCACCCCATCAAAGCTCGATCGCTTTAAAGACGAATAACTCCACAACGCGTTATAAAACCGACTATCTATAATATACAGCCTATTCTATAGTAGTTTGCGCATCTTTTTGACATGTGCGAGAGTTGTGACCAGGCTCACCGCATTGCCCACATCGCCGTCGCTTCGTCACAGGCCCATCCGATTGCGCACCACCTTCGCGCGTTTCCATCGAAAATCTGCTGGTTAACAGCATTTTTATCGACCAAATCCTACCCAGCTTGAATCGTTAGCGCCCTGCGCTTCTACATCCGCTTTTTTTGCCGCTTCTTGCGTCTCGTTGCGGCCTCGTTTGCCCTTTAAAGATTCGCGGCTTCCGCCTGTAAAAGGACAGCCGAATGCGCTATCGTCACCGTAACCCATTCGCGATTACCTAATGTCGAACTGTGGGGGCCTCAGGCCATGAACTGTGTGAGGTCAGAAGAAAAAACTGAATTTCTGTCTGTGTGTTTCTGCCTGTCTCCCAAGAGGAAGGCCGGTAGGCTTGCTTATATATGTGAGTGATAGCTACATAACCGAGGATACCAAAGATCCGAGAAAGAGTGCCGATGCGGGGTTGGACACTAAGGAGTGTTGTTGCCTAAAGGATAGAATATTCGAGATAAAGGAGATGCCTGAGGTAGTAAGGCAAGAAAGTCTGACATAAAAAAAGGAGTGTTGCCTAAAACAGGGGATTTTGGTTGACACCTAACTAAACAGTCTTTAATCGAGTACATTACTCTAATGCTATAACAACCATTCCAACTGCGATTATGCCCATAAGGAAGCCGGCTTCGTCGAAGTTGTACATGTCTCCGTCCACGATCCCGTACTTCGCGATAGTGTTCCGGACGAGCTCGAACTATTGCGCGATGAGCTTTGGGTCCTCGCATTTCGCTCGCTGGTAGTCGTACTTGCGATTCAGACGCGTTTTAAGCCCGGGAGTCCGTTTTACGAAGTTGGAGGGCTAGTTCTTGCCAACGGTACGTCCGGCGCGGTCGGCGAGTAGCTTATTTGCCATATCCTTAACAGCACTCAATCGCGGCGGGAATCCTCGTGAATCTAGGTCGAGAATGCGTTGAAAAATCATAGATTCCTCGGGATCGGTAAGCTTTCGCGAATTGGGCGTGCAATCGTGTCGTGAATGGGTCCCGTCGCGTCGTCGCTTAAGAGTTATTCGATTGACGTGGTACGTCTCTACAGCGCCCCGATTACTCCGAATTCTGCCTTGATCGATAGCTTGCTTTGCTAAGAATAAACGAGATTCATATAAGGGTGATTGCGCGTGGTTTGGTTGTTGCATGGCTAATAGAAGCTAAGGTGACGCGTTTTGTTAATGGGGTGGCTCACTCGCTTGTCTGGCTCACTCGCTTATCCGATAACGTAGTTTACAAGCGAGCCGTCCATCCAAGCGAGCCGTCCATCCAAGCGAGCCGTCCACCTCACCAACTTTACGCGACGCGTCACCTTTCAACTACAATGGCTCAACCAACCACTACTCGATTAACTCGTAGCGAAGTAGATATCTTCCTTGCTATCCCAGCTATAAATACGAATCAGATTCAGAGCGAAAGACGCGCTGCACGAACGTTTGACGTCCCCCGAACCACGCTCCGCGACCGACGCACTGGAGTCGCCTCACGACGCGATTGCGAGCCCAATTCAAAGAAGCTTACAAAACCCGAGGAGGACGCAATTATTCAACACATACTTGACCTAGATTCGCGAGGCTTTGCGCCTACGTTGGATGCAGTGCGGGATATGGCTAACGAACTGCTTGCTGAGCGCGCTGCTGGCCAGGTTGGCACGCATTGGCCAAGGAACTTTGTTGGGCGGACTCCGCAGCTTAAAACTCAATTAAATCGACCGCATGATCGCCAGCGGGCCTTGTGTGAGAATCCTAAGGTCCTTAGCGAGTGGTTTAAGCTTGTACAGCGTACGAAGGAGAAGTACGGCATCCTTGACGAAGACACCCACAACTTTGACGAGACTGGCTTTATGATGGGCAAGATATTGGCTCAGCTCGTTGTTACAGGCTCAGAGAGGCGCAATCGACCAAAGGCGGTACAGCCAGGCGACCGTGAGTGGGTGACTGTCATCCAAGGAATCAGCGCTGCTGGGTGGGCGATTCCACCATTCATCATCTTCGCGGCCAAGCACCACCTATCTGCCTGGTATGGGGACGATGATATACCTGGCGATTGGGCCGTCGCATTTAGTGATAACGGCTCGAAACGAATAAGCTTGGGGTTGCGTGGCTAAAGCACTTTAGCAAGCATACGAAGGCGCGTACGGTGGGGACGCATCGGCTGCTGATTATCGACGGCCACGAGAGCCACAACTCGCTTGAGTTCCAGGCGATCTGCAAGGAGGAGAAGATTATTGCCCTCCGCATGCCTCCACATTCGTCGCACCTGCTCCAGCCGCTTGATGTGGGCTGCTTCTCGCCGTTGAAGCGCGCGTATGGGGATCAGATTGGAGGCTTGGCGCGCAACCATATCACCAAGCTTGAGTTCCTACCAGCCTTCAACGCAGCCTTTAATAAGTCAATTACAAAGAATAATATCTGCGCAAGCTTTCGAGGAGCTGGTCTAGTGCCGTACGACCCAGATGCGGTACTATCAAAGCTTGATGTAAAGCTTCGTACGCCAACACCACCAGCTGCCCCAGAGGCTGCTCTATGGGAGTCGAAAACGCCAAGCAACGCGCGAGAACTAGAGTCTCAATCAACCCTAATTCGCGATCGGATTCAAAGGCATCAAGATTCGTCGCCTACTTCAATGATTGAGTCGCTTAATCGGCTTACCAAGGGGGCTCAGCTGATGGTATATGAGATGGTCTTGTTACGCGATCAGGTGTCCAGCCTTCAGAAGGCAAATGAGGCCGCCACAAAGCGTAAACAGCGCAAAAGAAAGCGGATCCAGAAGCGAGGCACCTTAACAAAGGCAGAGGGCGAGGAAATTATTGCTCAAAAGGACGTTAATGAGCAACTTGAGGGCGAAATGCGTCAAGGCAAGGCGCGATCTGGTGTGAGTAGGCAGCAAACAGCGCGCTGTAGGCGCTGTAGGGAGCCAGGGCACAATTCTCGTACGTGCCAAAAAGATACTGGGGAGGCTTCTTAAGCTAGGATATTTGTTGTTCTTATTATATTTTAATGCGTTGTTGAACTATATGCGTGTGAAGGCGTAGAAAGCTGGTGGGGTGGACGGCTCGCTTGGATGGACGGCTCGCTTGTGAACTACGTTACGTTAATTCTTTCTTTGCCTTTGTTTTATCTACAGTAGGGGTAACTAACTATAATATTTACGTCCGAAAATAAACCAAGTCCCATACTACAGTACTGCATGCAAGCCTTGGCTTATGGCAGTGTGCTATCCTAAGGATAACGCCTAGATACACATTTATTTAAAGGAACGTTAAGGTAAGAGATCCGTCTTGCAGGCAATGCTGTCTAGCAGGGGCCTACTTTTGGGCCTGATGCCCTCCTGTTTAGCGCGGACCAGTCTTAATTGCAGAGGTGGCAGAGGATTGCTGTAAAGTGTACGCATCCGACGCGAGACCTGCTGGTTGACGTAATCGTGGCGATAGGCGTTTGGTGAGCCGAACTACCTTACCGCACCCGTGCAAAAGTCAGGGCGCACGGACGTGCACGAGTCAAAACAACAACGTACCCTCTTCATCCCTTGCCTCATTACACCACCATGCAGCGCATCTTTGGACGCGAAATTTCAGGCAATGCTAGGCAAAGGCATCAGCTTTCACATGATCAACGAGTTTCGGTTATTACACAATCGCAAGATGGCAAATCTGGGCGTCAAATTGCCCGTGAGACTCACTTCTTAGAACACGCAATCAGGAGCTGCATCAACCACTACAATACGACTAGCCAGATTAATCTAACACCTCGTACTGGCCGTCCCCTAAAGTTAGCCTTCGCACGGAGCGCCAGATTATTCGTTTTGTTAACCGGTTCCCAAAACTTAAGCACAGCTAGGTAATTAAGCAACTCCAGTTATCTATCCATAAAGATACGCTTAGGCGTATTCTACGCAAGAACCATATCACCAAATAGCGTGCAAAGAATCGGCCTTGGATCTCTTAAGCGAATGCCCGCATTCGGTACCAATATGCAAAGAAATACCGGTATAAGAGCTGGAGATGGTGGATGAGGGTTACGTTCGGTAATAAGTGCTTAGTTGAGCAGGGCTCTGGCCACGCACCAAGCTGGGTTTTCCGTACGCCTGGCCAGCAAAAGTAGGACCAAAGCCGGCTTAATACACGGCCACTTGGCAAGAAGGCAAGGTGTATGGTATGGGGTGGCTTTTTAGGCTAGCTAGGGGTGTCTAATTTACACGTTATGGAGCGTGATTTGGACTCTCCTAGGCAAGGCTATACTGCCAAATCCTACATTAAAGTACTGGAGGAACAGGTACTAAGAAACTACGACTATGGTATGTACTGATTATAAGATGGTGCTGGTATTTATCGGGCGAACCGGGTGAATAAATGGCTGCGTGATTACCAAATTAGGTGCATTACTCACCCCCTATATTCGCCTGATCTGAACCTCCAGGAATACCTTTGGTGGCCACTAAAGATGAAGCTTTAAGAGATTGCGCCATTTATTGAGCTTGAGAAGAATCCTGAGCGCGTGGAGGCGTTGCTGGCTGAGTGGTTACCTAGGGTATACGCATTGGTGGAAAAACCAAGCCTTAAAGCGCTTTGTAAAAGTATGCCACAACGGCTTGCAGATGTTATTCAAGCTGGTGGCTATCAAACTCGCTGGTAGCCTAGCTTTATAAAGAATCAACTCTTACTACATTTGAGCAACTCGTTGTTGAACAATGCGACTCCAAAGTGTTGGTGTTGGTGGCAGGATAATTAGCGCCTTGGCCGTGCGCCCTGACTTTTGCACGGGTGCGGTACCATCTCGGTTCCGGGCTGGTTGGTTGTGGCAGCGATCGGGCGCCGCACATGTGCGATATTTTCACCGCACACGTGCGGTTCCGCCTTTCTCATCTATCGCACGCGTAACTCAAGCCACCCCAACGCCCCGAAAACAACCACCTCGCAGCGAGAACGAATTTTTGGAATCACGCGTTAACGCCACGCGCAATCGCCCCGCAACGCGTTTGAAGCCGCTCTACTGGCAATCCGCTATCGCCCAATACCGGATTGTCCGCTAAATGGCCCCCGACGCTTTGCGACCGGGCGATAACCACCTTTCGCTCTACGAGCACGCCGCACAGCTGAGGATCCTGGCAAAGAAGCTTCTTAACGATGTAGGTGACCACAGCGCAGGCTTCCGCTACCACGTCATCGCTCCGCTCATCCAAAGCGCCATCGAGCTGTGCGACGAGGCCCTCAAACCAGCCGGCGCCGACCGAGCTAAAGGCAGCTGTGCACTCAGTCCTTCAGACGGCTACAGACGTCAAGAATTACACAAGCGCGATCAAACACACCACTGACTCCATCAATACAGCAGACTTCCTGACGTAGCGGATCACACAGCAGAGTCTTATGACCCGGACTCGAGGAACAGCGATGCGGACGACAACGACGGCGCAAACGCAGCCCAGCCCCGTACCCAACTCGACCCAGAAATGCCGCGAACTGGTGTTCAAACTTACGGACCCGCAGATGATTAACCACCTCCGCTCACAGCCCCCAATACACCCGAAAGAACGCGTTAACAGTGCCCTGAAGCCGCAAACGGACCCCGGTGTTGTGCAAGATCCAAGTAGTCGCGGCCAAGCAGCTTCGAAGCGGAGATATTGCGGCATACACAAGGAACCAACAGGATATTGCTCGGTGACTCCAACCTTCACCAACCCCTCTGGGCCGGACCTGGATACGGCCGTCATGATCGAGAGGCAGGTGAGCTCGTCAGTCTCCTGGAAAGCTTTTCACTGAACCTAGCCTCTCCGCCGGCGATTCCCACTTTCGCAAGAAACAGCGCTCAGACCACCGTAGACCTGTTCTTCATGACAACAGGAACCCTAAAGCATCTAGTCAAGTGCCAAGTGAGAGAGGATGTCCAGCAAGGCTCGGGCCATCTCCCCATAGCTACGGTCGTGGATCTGTCTCCGCCAACGCGTCCACCGGAAGTGAGACCGAATTAGAGGAGCACAAACGCCGCGAAGCTCATGCAGACTTTTGTGGAAGGCCTTCCCTCGGAAACGTCTCTACACTCAACGGGAGCACTCGAAAATTACGCAGCTGGTGTGATCCAAAGCCATCAAACAGGGCAATTGAGACCTCGACCCTACCGCTGCAAGTATCACCGCAGTCGATGCCAGGGTGACGAAAGAATCCAAAGAGATTCAGATGGAGACGCGGAGCTGCGAAGAATCTTGCAAAGAGCCAGGTCGGAGGACGACTGGGAGAGATACCGGTCGATGAGGAACAAAAAAGGCAGGGCCATCCAAAAAGCTTTGCAGCAAGAGCATCGCGCAAAGGTCCAGTCTGCGGCCTCTAAGGGTAACGGCATCTGGAGATTAGCCAAATGGGCTCAAGCTCGACACACTCCGGGAGGCTTACTTCCCGGAGCCCCCGGAAGCGGACCTGACAGACATCGACGGCTGCGTGTACCCACCCTGGCCGGACATCACCGAGGAAGAGGCGACTGGCCGCCCGGAGAGCGAAGTCATGGAAAGCGCCGGGCCCGGATGGGATCCCAAATGGGATCCTTCAGCAGCTTGCACCCGCTCTGATCCCTGCTCTTGCAACACTGTACAACGCAAGCCTCAGGCTGGGACAACTGCCCAAGCCACTTCCGACAGTCGATTACGCTGACGCTTCGAAAACACAAAAGGGACGACTACACGGACCCTAAGTCCTACCGGCCGATCGCGCTCACCAACACGATCGACAAGATCCTTGAATCCGTCATAGCGAGGCGCATAAGCTACCTCGTCGAGCGCTTCGATCTTCTACCCCAGAGCCACATGGGGGCCGGCGAGGCCGCTCCACCGAACATGCAGTACATCTACTGGTCGAAACGGTGCAGAGCGCTTGGAACTCGGCACAGCCCCGTGTGGCGTCCCTCCTCCAACTGGACGTGTCTGGCGCTTTTTGACAACGTATCTCACCCTCGCCTCTTGCACAACCTGCGGAAGAAGATGTATAGGCGGCAACGCACTTAAGTAGATCCGAAGCTTCCTCTCGGGAAGGAAGACACGACTCAAGCTCAGCGACGGAGCGGAAGCGTGCTACGACACCCCAACCGGCATCCCGCAGGGCTCGCCGCTCTCACCAATACTATACCTATGCTACAACTCAGACCTCCTAGAGATGTGTGTGGCGCAGGGAGTCATAGTAATTAGATATATCGACGATATTAACCTGCTTACAGTCAGCCCGACCACGGAAGAGAACTACCAGCGCCTAACGGCAGCCCATGCCCAGGCAGAAAGATGGGCAGCCAAGCACGCGTCGGTGTTCGCCACAGAGAAGTATGAGCTAACCCACTTCGCGAAGGCCCCTTCACGGTTCAGCATAGACCAGGGCTTTACCCTCGTTGGCCAATATCTCCGATCCAGCGATAATTGTAGCTTCCTGGGAGTATTTCTAGACTAGAAACCGAGCGGAAAGGCGCACGTTCAGCAGCTTCAAGCTCGAGCAACTAAAACATTGACAGCATTGTCAAGCATCGCAGGCTCGACGTAAGGGATACTCACCCTCGGCCTACGCCAGATTTACAGATCCATCATCCTGCCGCGGGCTCTGCACTGCTGCAGCGTCTGGCCCTTGGAAAACCACGCAGCAAATCAATAGAAGCTCGGCTCGCAGACACCGTAGAAGCGATCCAATACCGGGCGGCTCGGATCATAGCCGGCGCCTACAGAGCCACATCGAAAGCAGCGCTCGATGTCCAGCTGTTTCTCCCTGAGGCGCGGGTGATCAAGAAGCATATGGGTAAGGCCTTTCTCCAGATAGCATCGGGACCGCTGTACCAACAACTTGCCAACTAACAGCCTGCACGTGGAGATCCAGCAAACGGTATCGACCCGAAGCTCGCGGCCCAATCCTAAGGATCAGGGAGTATTGGAATGAACGGCTGCAGGGCCTCCTGGAAAACATGTAACAGAGACTGACACATCTCTTGCCCCCATGGCAGAAGCCGCCTGGCGTGTGCATAGCTAAGTCACGCGAGCTGGCGATAGCCCGGCACGATCAGATCATAAAGGACGCAGAAACCGTGGCCACCTACACTGATGGAAGCGCGCTTGGTGGCCATGTCAGTGCTGCCGCGACCGCCCCTACCATCAATGTGAGGCGCAGGAAGTACATGGGCACAATCAAGTCTTCGACAGTGTTTGCTGCGGAGCTCCGGGGTATAGAAATGGCGTTAGAGCTTGCGGACGCAGAGAAGGCGCAAGGCAAGTCGAGGTTCGCTGTCTTCACAGATAACAAGCAGCCCTGCGCGCACTCTCGCACTCCGGCGAACAGTCGGGACAGCACTTATTGAGATCAATCATCACAAAGCTGACAAATCTCCTCCAGCAGGAGGGTATGTCGATAGAGTTCCACTGGATCCCATCCCACTGGGGTGTGCCGGGCAATGAGGAGGCGGACAAACTCGCCAAGGCGGCAGCGCAGGAGGGGCGGGCCCTAGAGGCCGAGGAGCACAGAGCAGGGCCATACGCGCAGACGAGCTTAGTGGCAGCACTCAAGCAAACCATCAGCCAGGCAGTGACGGATGACTGGAAACAGCTCTGGAAGGACAGCGAGCGGGGACCGCAGCTCTTCAAGGTAGCTCCGGAGTCAAGCAGGTAAACACTGACGCTCCATCGAGGCACACCGAGGGCCCTGAGCTCGCTGATAGTGCAGATGAGAACAGGCAAGATCGGATTGAGACACTTTCTCCACCAACGACGGGTGCCAGGCGTAACGCCTAATGAGTGCGACTGCGGGTGTGGACTGCAGAGGGTCAGCCATGTGCTGTACACGTGCAGCAGGTTCAACGAACTAAGGCTCGCCCTCCGCATGCCGGTCGAGAAAGGTAGGAGGCAATGGACGACAGATCTGAGGAAGCTGCTGAGCCAGCGCAGCTCAGCCATAGCAGCAGCAAAGTTCATGATGGCAACCAAGCTCCTTGGGCAATTTGGAGCAACATACTCGCAACATGAAGCTTGATACGGGAGGAAGACGAGATAGTTCAAAGGGTATTCTGGCGTGGAAGGAGACTGATGCGCCCCGGAGACATGTAGGTAGAGGTATGCAGGGCTGATAGAGAACAGGCCAGGCCTTACCGGCTTGCTAGGCCCGAAACAGGTCTAGTGGGTGGAAAGGCCGGCTGTACGCCGCATAGCTGCCTTCGGCGGCTGGGACGGTCTATGAGTCCATCATCATCATCATCATCTTCCCAAGTCTCTGCACGCCTTGAGTCGCCAACGCGTCCGCTGCAGCATTCTCGGCATTGCCAAAGTGTCCTGTCGAAGTAAACTCGCTCTACCATAACACATTCCTT
The DNA here is from genome assembly GCA_024180945.1 of Macrophomina tecta. NCBI lineage: Eukaryota > Fungi > Ascomycota > Dothideomycetes > Botryosphaeriales > Botryosphaeriaceae > Macrophomina > Macrophomina tecta. Next base: position 1,507,798 of record JAKSGN010000023.1, read on the forward strand.
AACCCCCTCCTTTGAGGCAGATAAGTCTTTAGAAAAGGGTTCCGCCAGACGTGTTTGCAATTCTGGCAACATGAAAGGGAACAGTTCGCCCATCGCATGATCGAAGTCTTGGATTATCTCGTCCAAATTATTCACCAGGTCTCATCATCCATCCCTACTGTCTACCCTGTGCTTCTTGAATGGCCGTTCCTGCTCTCCCGAATCATCAAAAACCACGCTCTCGCCAGGATTTTGGGCGATTTGGATTTCTGAAGAGCTATGGACATAAGCCTCGGAGCTGAGAATATTCAGGTTGTTTAGATACTGAAGACATGCATGAAACTGCCTTTCGTTGGCTACTCGTACCCGTTTGTTGAACATGATATAGTCGCTGCCTTCCTGAAATCTTAACCCTTGTTCTCCTTCTGCTGCAAGAATGCTGATCAACTTGCTCCATGACGGAATTGCAGTTGAAGGTCCCATAAGATCCCTTGAGCAGATTATATCTTGCTTTGCACGATCATCGGCCCTCATGAAGTGGAATGCCATCGAGGCGAATTGGGGTAAAGCGACCGAACGATATGCTTGTTGGCTATGGTCTTCGCGAGAATTCTCCGAGGCAACAAGTGCAAACCGCTCGTCTGATTCCGGATGATCCAACGATCTGTTAAGGTTGGATTTGTCTCCTTCCCAAATCGTGGAAGCAGGCGCCTCTGACTGTTGTGTCCATGATGCGTCCAGGTATGGGGTATTTGATCTGGTGGAAGCGGCACTTATCAAGCCCGTTAAAGAAATCCCAGCAGTTGAATCAGCAGGAATAGCTCGCCGAGCAGAACCCAGCCGGCCTTCGAGATCTTGTTTCGCCGCAGCCTCCATTATTTTACACATGTCATTCGTGAGGCTTCTGTACTGTCTATAGGTGCAGGCGTCGCTTGCTTTTGGGGGAAACCAGGAAGGGTATATCTTTTGATGGCAAGAGGACACGAGGAATGAATCTGGGTGAGCTGTAAAGAATAAGCTACACAGGTAGCAAGACTTCTTACTCACACCCATAAACCGAAATGAGGGCCTTAGCTGCTTGTTGTGATCGTAGAAGCTTAGCAGTTGTACCTCGGCGTGAACGGTGAGATTTCGGGAGCAGGCTCGTAGAAAATGCGCTTCAGCGTCTGCTGTGTTCCAAACTCTACCGATGCGGGAAATGTACTCATCCGTGAGGTGCCCAACTATTCTTCGTAAGACGCGTTGCAAGGGAGAGTCTCCGATAGATGGAGAAAAATGCTTTGTGCCCGGCGCTGCAACAGCTTCCACAGTCATCTGGTTGAATAGGAAAGGGCATTCCGATACCAATCGTATCATGGCTTTCGCGGCGATGCTGTAACGGCTCAACTTCAAGATAGAGAGGATCCATCGAGGCAATCCGTCCCCCTGCGTATAAAAGGCTTGTTTCAGGAATTCGGGATAATATTTCCGTGCGTCTTCAGCCCATACCAAATGGTGCAAAAATGTCTCAGGCTCGGTGTCCGAAGGGGCATTCACAAGTGAATAGATATGTTCGAACCAGTCCAGGAACTGCTGGAGGGTGCGTGGTCTGGAACCACATTCCAAAGTTGAAGATTTTTCTAAACGATTCCCGATGGTCGAGAGAGAATTTTCGACAGCGTTTTGGGCAGCTGCAATGTCTTTCAAATATTCTCGAACCTTGGAGATATCTAGCTTGATGATGCAGAGCAAGATCTCTTTTTCAGCTATTAACGGGTCAAAGCCTGCGAATAGGAGATTAGCCTGGAAATCAAGTGCCAATATAATATCCTTAGATTCTAATACGTAGAAGACTCACGCGTGATTGAAAGGTCGTTCAAAATGCCAATTATTTGCCGAAGGTGCGATAATACATGTTCGCGTACACCACCATTGCTGGCGATTCTCAGAACAGTCCCATGTGGGTGTCCCTCCTCCATACATGCTGCAGAGACACTGTCAGCATCCCTTTTAATAGCGCAAACGAGGGCGACTGAATCAAGAAACTTTCGTTTCAGCAGACTCTCTCGCGATATTCCGAGCTCATGCGAATCATGGTCAAGGCCGTATGCTGTGGGCTCCCCGCGTACGGGGTCGAGCGAATAGAGAAGGACTGCGGCTTGGATGAAGCGTTTCAAGACGTTACCAGTGATCGCGAGAGAGCTCATACTAGATAGGTGAATTATTAGAAAGCCTGCACATCGAGAGAAGAGAGTGAAGAAAAAGAGGTGCGAGGGTCCCCATAAGCAGTAGATTAGTAGGCTGACAGCTCAGCGGCGCTTAAACTGCCAATGCGCCCGCGTGCACGTGTTCCAACGAGGGGTTTAAACTGCATATTAGCGCCAGAACGATGCAACGAATGAACATGGTGGATCTGATGATTTTTGGCTTTAAGCTATACCTGAGACAGAAAAGTGTTAAGTTGCTGGACTTCCGGGATCAGCGAATTCTGATTTAATGTGCGCTCCTGCCACCCCTTGCATATGAGTAAATAGAGTTCGTAGCGGGCACGCACGGGCTCTTTTGACTCGGCCAGTCCATTGCCCCGCTTGGGCCGCCTGCACGGGCTTCCACTGGTAAGTTTAGAGGTCGCGTCGGTGGAAACCCGATGGTGTACCTGGTAATCCGATGCTTCGAAGATCGCCTCCTATAGCCGGAGTTTGAGCGTAAAACGGGTCCAGCTTCTGTGAGCTGCCACTTCAAAAGGCGTTTATGTTACGAGATTGACGAGAGTGAGTGAAACGGCACATACAGCGTGTCAACGAGAGAACGGAGGTGGAAGGAGTCAAACCGAAATAGACAAAAGTCGATCGAGAGCGAGAAGCGGCGCAAGGGGAGATGGCAATGCGTGGAAGGCGACGGGGAGGTGGAAACGCGATGACTCAACCGGCGAGGGCGAGGATTGGCTGCCAAGCATTATTGGTCGCCCCGGCGAGCCTGCGCCTCCGCCTAAGCTACTTTCGTGCGAGACCCGCTCTTCCACAGCCAATTGTCTTCTGTACCTATTGCATCGGAGCCGTGCTAATAATACGTGGTGCTGCCGCGACACTTTTAGTCCTCCAATCAGAAAATAGGCGGTAATGATTGAAAACCCAATCACACTTGGGGGCTAGAGAGCAATACTACTGGTGACGCGCGCTGCGCACGCTGATGGCCTGAAACATCATGAAAATGGAATTAAAAGCGGGTCTGAAAAGAGGGAGAGAGTGAAGGGGAGCGAGTTTGCTTCGGAGAAAAGGCAGCAAAAGTCTGAGAGGGGAAAGCTGTTGTGGCCCGATGACGTCCGGCGGAAGGCGGGGAACCCTGCGGTTTTGTCCAGAAATATAGTTTCATTAATTATAGTAACGTATCGGATAAGCGAGTGTGCCAGACAAGCGAGTGTGCCACCCCATTAAAGCTCGATCGCTTTAAAGACGAATAACTCCGCAACGCCTTATAAAATTGACTATCTATAATATACAGCCTATTCTATAGTAGCTTCCACATCTTTTTGGCATGTACGAGAATTATGCCCAGTCTCGCCGCATTGCCCACATCGCCTTTGCTTCTTCGCAGGCCCCTCCGCTTGCCCATCACTTTGGCGCGTTTCCCCCGAAATCTGCTGGTTAATAGTATTTTTATCGACTAAATCCCGTCCTTCTTGAATTGTAAGAGTCCCTCGCTTCTGAATCCGCTTCTTTTGGCTTTTTTTGCGTCGCGTTGCGGCCTTATTTGCCTTTTGAAGGTTTGCGACTTCGGCTTGCAAAAGTACGGCCGAATGCGCCATCATTTGCGCCCCCTTTGCAAGCCGGTCGAGCGCCTCATGGATTGGCGCTGGTGAGCTATCCTGATGCCTTGCAATCTTGCTCCGAATAAGCTCAGTTTGAGACGCTAATTCGGCTGGGTTGTGTGGTGTTTGGGAGTCCCAACTTGCGACCTCCGGGAGGGTGGGCGTTGGTGTCCGAATTTTAACATCGAGCTTCGAAAGAACCGCTTCTGGATCGAGTAGGACTAATCCAGCACCTCAGAATGAGGATACGACATGCTCCTTCGTAAATGCGGCTTCGAATGCGGCCCTAAACGCGGGTAGAAACTCAAGCTTCGTAATATGGTTGATATGCGATCGTATCAAGTCTTCGATCTGCTTCCCATACGCCTTCTTGAGCAGCGCAAAACAGCCGACATCGAGTGGCTGGAGGAGGTGGGATGAATGCGCAGGCATACAGAGCGCGATAATCTTGTGTTCCTGGCAAAACGCGTCGAATTCGGCCGAATTGTGACTCTCATGGCCGTCAAGAATTAGAAGGCGGTATGCTCCAATTACGCGGTCCTTTGTGTGCTTTTCGAAGTGCTCGAGCCACTGCAGACCAAGTTCATTTGTCGTCCAACCATTATCGCTTAATGCGACGGCCCAATTGCGTGGCATGTCGTCGCTGTACCAAGCGGAGAGGTGGTACTGGCCTTTGAAGATCACGAACGGCGGGATAGCCCAGCCCTGCGCGTTGACTCCTTGGATCACCGTAACCCACTCGCGATTGCCTGGCTGAACCGATTTTGGTCGATCGCGTCGTTCAGAGGCGGTGATAACCATTCCAGCTGCAATCATGCCCATAAGGAAGCCGATTTCGTCGAAGTTGTAGATATCACCGTCCACGATCCCGTACTTCGCGATTGTATTCTGCACGAGCTCAAACCACTTCGTAATAATCTTAGGATCCTCGCATTTCGCTCGCTAGTAGTCGTACTTGCGATTTATGCGTGTTTTTAGCTCGGGAGTACGCCTTACGAAGTTTGTAGGCCATTTCTTCCCGACCTTGCCTCCGGCACGATCGGCGAGTAGTTTATTCGCCATATCTTCAACGTCGCGAAGCCGGGGGGGAAATCCTCGTGAATCTAGGTCGAGGATACGTCGAATAATTACGGATTCCTCGGGATCGGTAGGCTTTCGCGAATTGGGCGTGCAATCGCGTCGTGAATGGGTCCCGTCGCGTCGTCGCTTAAGAGTCATTCGATTGACGTGGTACGTCTCCGCAGCCCCCCGATTACTCCGAATTCTGCCTTGATCGATAGCCTGCTTTGCTAAGAATAGACGAGATTCATATAAGGGAGGTTGCACGTGGTTTGGTTGTTGCATGGTTGATAGAAGCTAAGGTGATGCGTTTTGTTGATGGGTGGCACACTCGCTTGTCTGGCACACTCGCTTATCCGATACGTTATAAACAAGTTTTGAAGTGAAATCTGTGCTCATTTAATGAAAGCGGACCAGAATTCTGCTAGTAAAAATAAATTGTGCATCTTGGTTGAGGTACTTATTAATAGGATGATTTTATACTATCCTCGATAATGAGGTCAGTATATACCACCTTACCAAGTGAGTTGCTGACGATTTTGAGAGATATGTGCACGTCTATATTATTTCAATCTATTGGCGTTGGAGATCTTGATGGTGCAAGACCGATTGATTGGAGGTGGCATGAGCTGGTGGTGGGGTACCAGAGGCTCTCTGATATATACACTTTAAATGTGTTAACCGCATTGAATGAGATTTTGAAGCTTATTTCCAACAATTGAAATTGTCTATCAAGTTACTTACTTCCATTTCGGCAGCTCACTCTGATTGTGGGTTTCGCAGGCTCGCCGGGGAACCGCACAAGCAAATGTTCAAGAGCTCCTGTGAATCCATTGATAAACCCTCAAAATCATTCACTTCCGTAAATTCAATAGGGTATAACACCCCAGGTTCCAACCTTCCGTCAACGAGTGCCGTGAGCGCTGGTTCAACAGCTTGGCTGAGTTTAGCGAGAGCTATTCCATGTTGTTCATACATTAGCTTGGAAAAAGATGCAAACACGCCCACGGGAATCGATATCAGCCTACAACTGTCAGCAATTCTGTTCCCAATATGGATTCTGATACTAACGTGCGATTGGTGACTGCATGTTCTGAGTACGATGGGCCGCAAGAAAGTAATGCAAGGATCCCAAACCCATACTGTTGGATCAATTATTGTAACCTTCTTGCAAGTCTCCGCAACTGTGTGAGGCTCTCACGGACTTTCTTGAACTCCGCTGTTCCTTTCAATAAATTGGGCGCGACCTTAGACAACAACCTGTCCGTCAATGCAGCCTTCTGCATCATAGCAGGATTTCCTGCCTGGTGTTTATGACTCATGCCAAAGTTCGACGGAGTTTCCACGATCATCTCGTTGTCTTGGCGCAAGGTTTCAAGCTCTGCCTCAAAGAGCTTGATGACGTGATAACGCCTTACCAGCACAGATAGAGCTTCTTGGCCGTCGTGTAGGCGAATCTCTCTAAACCTGTCCATGGGATGTAAATTTGGCCCAATGGTGGAGGTAGAGGCATGCAGTTTAGTCCTAGCAGTTTTAAGGCTTCCTCTGAATTGGACAAGTGAATCGCAACTACCAATGCCTGTATATAGTAGGCGCAGCTTGTCCACGTTAGAGGAGTTCGTGGCTAATTCGGCAATCCGCGCAGGGTCCAAGAAGTTTTGCAGATTCCCGCGCCACGTGCTTGAGAAGTCGTTCAAGGTCTCCAAATCTTCATTAATAAGCCTCTGTTGCAAGGAGCTGCTATGCGATGTTCCAGGATGCTCACGCAAGTGCTTTCTCTTTCCAGGTTTCGCTGCTTTTTGTGAAATCTCAGACGTATCTGATGGCCTTTGGCCAGTGCCAATCATCTCTCCGTCGTTGATCTGGATTCTCTGCTCTGATTGTGCGACCGCCGTATGAAGGGTATCCAGTCTAAAGAATTCTGAAACTTCTCTGTTCGTGCGTGGATCGAAGCGTGGAACGCTTGCATTTCGAGTAGATGCTTCGAGAATTTAGTGATAATTCGTCTGCTTGATGCGCATGACATACTCTCAGTTTCAACAGACCAGGCAGCATCAAATTCTATTTCCATGTCGTCGTAAGAAAGCAAAGTTAAATGTGTACAAGGGATTGACTCGTGCTGAAATTCGCTAGAGCAATGGATCATCGAAGCATCCAATTGATCCGGACTTGTGTGTGGTGTGCTGGGATTCGAAATTTCGCCAGGCGTGCTGTATCGAATATCTTCAATCTCCACTACGGCTGTGGAACTACTATCATTGGCCGTTCGCTCCATGCCCATGATGATGTTTTCTATCCGGCGTAAGATTTTGAAGATTTCATCGCAAGCATTCGAAGTAATCTCGTTCGATGCGCCGAGATCAAGCCATATTGCACCGAAGATGGCAGTCAAGGCGTTGGATAGGCCTTTCGTGCTGCTGCCGAATGCTTTGTTTTATAAATCTGTTGATTCCTAGCTTCGCGCAGACTGTTCCTTGTCCTGTCCTAGTTTGAAACCAGTGGTCACGGATATTCACGTCCTCTACTTTGATCTGAGAAAGCCTGCCGACCGAGAAGCGAGGGGTGAGACTTACTCTGGGTACCGTTCTCCACGACTACAGTGTATAGTGCATGCACCATCTGTATTACACGTATTCCCAAGCTAGCGAGACCTCTATTCCCATCGTAAGACGGTGTTTTTTCATCACGTCTGTGAGCTGCCGTGAGGGCGGTGTCAAGTAGCTTAGTATCGACGAATTTGTAGCCAATCATTGCTTGCACGTGTTCGGCCGCCATGTTCAGAAGGTTGAATGATCTCATAGTTTCAGATATAGAAAGCTGTCTGCATCTCGAGCTTTCCTTATATAACTTTTGATCTTGGGTGGTAACACAAATATCATCATCTGGACCTCAAACTACTGTGACAGGAATAATGATACAACAAAGTTGCCACACTGCGAAGCGCTGCTGACCATCCACTTCTCTTCTACAATCCTCACAGCACATTTGTGAATTGAAGAGACTATGTCTTGCAGGGATGATGCGAAAGAGTCTCATGCATGCGATGACTGAGCTGACGGCAGAGTAAGACTAAAATGCATGGCGCTTCTGCACCCGATGATGCCGATCGTCGTAGTATTTGCCCTCGTGGACGCTAACTCGAAATGAGATGTTGCGGATCAGGCCAGACAGAACCCCCCGAAGATGGAAAAGCGCTCTACAGCCCTAGATAAGCCCCACCACACGTCATTATGTTTATCTCTTCCGGCATGATGGATTTCTTTCATCTTGCCTTCCAATCATTCGTTAATTTCTCATTTACCCGCACCACTTCAGAGTCCTACTTTAATTTCTCGTTATATTGGGCTTGTAATACGTATTACAGCATTTGAGTTTCCATGCCCTTCACTGGCTAAAACGCGCGGCGCTTACGCACCCGATGATGCTGATCGTCTTTGGCATTCCGCCAACGTGAGCGCTAGCTCAAAATGAGCCGTTACAAATTAAACTAGCTGTAACCGAGCCGTACCGCACCTCAACTCATTTACCTTTCCCACAAGGTACGTTCCTGTCGTCCTAAGATATATAATTGGTTGGGTTCAACCAAAGAATTGGGTTTAACACGGACTATATCGTATTAAACAATAGAAATTAATGAAATTTAAAGAGGATAATAAGATAACTAGAGAACCAGAGTAAGGTGATGTGCTGGGGTAAGTACTTCGTGTTTTAGAAAAAGAGTGAAACATAGAAATAAAACATGAGGTTTTACAGAGAATAAATAATAATACGCAAAATACGCAAGAGACATCTTATTATGCATCTAATAACGTATCCCACAAGCGAGCGGACCACCCAAGCGAGCGGACCACCCCATTAACAAAACGCGTCACCTTAGCTTCTATTAACTATGCAACAACCAAACCACGCGTAATCACCCTTATATGAATCTCGTTTATTCTTAGTAAAGCAAGCTATCGATCAAGGCAGATTTCGGAGTAATCGGGGCGTTGCGGAAACGTACCACGTTAATCGAATGACTCTTAAGCGACGACGCGACGGGACCCATTCACGACGCGATTGCACGCCCAATTCGCGAAAGCTTACCGATCCCGAGGAATATTTGATTGTTCAACGCATTCTCGACCTAGATTCGCGAGGATTTCCGCCGCGGTTGAGTGCTGTTGAAGATATGGCAAATAAGCTACTTACTGACCGCGCCGGATGTACCGTTGGCAAGAACTGGCCCTCCAACTTCGTGAAACGGACTCCCGGGCTTAAAACGCCTCTGAATCGCAAGTACGACTATCAGCGAGCGAAATGCGAGGACCTAGAGCTCATCGCGCAATGGTTCGAGCTCGTCCGGAACACTATCGCGAAGTATAGGATCGTGGACGGAGACACGTACAACTTCGACGAAGCCGGCTTCCTTATGGACATGATCGCAGCTGGAATGGTTGTTACAGCATCGGAGCAACGTACTCGATTAAAGACTGTTCAGTCAGGCAATCGTGAATGGGTTACGGTGATGATGGCGCATTCGGCTGTCCTTTTGCAGGCGGAAGCCGCGAATCTTCAAAGGGCAAACGAGGCCGCAACGAGACGCAAGAAGCGGCAAAAAAGGGGATTTAAGAAGCGCAGGACCCTAATAATTTAAGCTGGGCAGGATTTGGTCGATAAAAATGCTGTTAACCAGCAGATTCGACGGAAACGCGCGAAGGTGGTGCGCAATCGGATGGGCCTGCGGTGAAGCGACGGCGATGTGGGCAATGCGGTGAGCCTGGTCACAACTCTCGCACATGTTAAAAAGATGCGCAAACTACTATAGAATAGGCTCTCTATTATAGATGGTTAATTATCCAAGGCGTTGTGGAGTTATTCGTACTTAAAGCGATTGAGCTTTGATGGGGTGGTCCGCTCGCTTGGGTGGTCCGCTCGCTTGTGGGATACGTTATTCTCAAAGATAAAAGAGTTTGCGTCCTCAGAGAATAACGTAAGACCGCTATCAAGCCATTTGTGCCCCGTCTCTAGAGCGAAATGGTCATATGCCCATAGTAATCTGCTGGGGGAGGGCAAAAGATGTTCGTATACCCTATTACAGGGTTCTGCGGGCAATTGCCGAGCTCGTTGAGTAATTTTAGACGCTGGCTGTCTTGGGGCCAATTTCATAGGGGCAGATTTTCGTTTCTTCTGAAGGAATAACATAACGCGCTTTATACCTTCATCGTCGTCGAAAGGTTCATGTGTTTGGGATCCATTCCAGTGGAAAGCAAGTCTTTTAAAGTATAGTTTCTGCTTGTCACTCACGACAATATCTTCAGGCCCGCGACCTCCCCATGGGATGCCTAATTCGTGGAGCTTGCTGAAGGACTTTTGAAGCCGAGTAATCCACGCAGCTCTCAACGCATCCGGGACGTCAACTTCGGATAGAAGGGTCTTACCCGGTATTTCAAGCGCGTAGCCAATGATACGCGGATTCTTGCCAATATTTCTCCCAAAGCCAATGACACCTTGAACTTTCGGAACGCAATGACATTCATGTTGAATAGATATGAGTATATTTATCTCTTTGATCAAGTTTATCGGATATGACCGCGACAAGTCGGGGAGAACGCACAGAACAAGTTTTTTGTCGATCTCTGCTTCAAGCAATATAGCCTTATCGAAATCCACGAACTTCAACAACTTCATATCTTGAGATTCGTATAATGGCACCTCCAGGTCGCGGTACTCAATTCCATTTGGGCATAGATCGTCGGCCTTCCAAGGGCCTTGAAGTGTTTCTTTACAATCCCCCAGACAGTAAAAGATTGACCAGACACGACAGTAGGCCTCAATGTTATTCTGGTTTTTGAGGTCAAAAACTGAGTTGATCTTGGTGCTAAATTTTTTTTAGCACGTATTCCATGAACGCATACGTAAGGTATCGCTGCATAGATTCACCTAGGTCATCGTATATTGGGGTTTCAAGCTCGGGGAGTAATCCCCTTGGAGCTAGAAGTAAGTATGTTCGGCCATCGCGTTCTCTTGTGTACGAAATTGAGATGATATTCTCATTGTAGGAGTAAACTTGTTTGACGAATGAGGGTTTTCGATACGAGTAGAGGTCCATGATGCACTCTCGTAATTATCAGTCTTAACGGCAGTTGGAATATAGAAAGTTAGGAATTATTTCTTCTAAACGAGAGCCATCTACTATATACTTGGAAAGTGGAAGTGTTGACACATCTGCTTGTAATTAAAAGAACATTCGAGTGATGACTTGTGCAATCTAATAGTTTCCTAATCAATATAATAGTTTTTATTAATTATTCACACTTGCTGACTAAACTTCTAATCCATCCTGTTGGGTTTTAGAGTGATGAGCAGTGAGGTCAGAAGAGGGTGTAACGTCCGTCCATGTTGTGGCAGAAAACCACCTGTGCCGGAATGAATCCAATATTGAGACATCTTAACTCTCTACTCCGCAGGTTAATGAACTTATGACTAATAAAGCCCTATCCTTCAATCCTTTCTCCCTAGAAGGCTATTGTGTAGCTAAAAAAAAAATACAGCGCTCTTAATCCCACTATCGGCCGTTCCATTCAGCACATCGAGAACCGCATTTGCTTTACGCCCTTGCTGCACCACGACCATCTTATAAAATTCAAACTCCGGAGCATTGACTTAATAGGATATTGAAGAAAGAAGATGGATCCAAACTCTAGTAACGATTAGCCTTTAAAAAATAGTACTCCGGATTTATCCGTGGAAAAAGGTCTACGGTGTGTCTTGGCATAAGGGATTTGTGCGCTTACGTGGAAGGGTATTAAATAACTAGCTAGGAGTATTAGATCCAACGCCATGCATATTTAGCGCAACAAGTGCGATAATAGAAGCAGATTGCACCGTAATGATTACGTATAAAGTGCGAGGTCTTTTTACACTAGCCGATATGGGTTTGTTCTTTGTCTAGAAGTACCGACCGGGGTAGCGACCTCGCATGCATTTGCGCCCGACAGCAGACATAAGGTTGATAATAACTTCTAATCATCGTAGTAAGACTCCAAGGCTTAGATAAGAGTTATTATAAGTATTATGAAGTAGCAAGAACTTAAAGGTAGTCCTATAGGGAAGAAACTCTATTATGCCAAAGACGAATGCTCTTTGTAACTTAGGCACGCATGCGACGATCCGAATGTAATTGTTAGGTAGGCTAGGTTATAAATGTTCAGAAGTAGCTATAGTATAATATGCATATATAATTCTAACATAGCTGGACGTTTGCGTAGGTTTATAGTCGCTTGAACGTAAAGTACCTCTCATATTTTCAGGCACGGTTAGTTTTCCACGGCACTTGGACGGACGTTACTGCCAAGTACGAATCATTTAACTACTTGGATTTGATGTGTTATCTTAAGATTATACACAATTAATACATATCTGAAATATATCCATTAAATAATGGAAAACAATCAAATTGGTTTTCAGCCTTTTTTCTTTTTTTTTTTTTTTGGGTGGATTTAATCAGCTCCTAAGCTTGCTGTATTAACCCTACTGCACCCAAGGTCTTACGCGCCTCGCATTTGTGAGAAAATGCATTGTCTCAGTTGCTAATAATTATTTGTGCCTTTTTTTCCCTTTTAAATCTCATCTCCAAGTAGCATTATTGATTACTGGCATTCTACTCGACTGTTATTGCGTTCGAATAGGCCGAGTAGAAGTTGACTTAAACATACTACTGGCCGGGACTAAGAGCGATTACGCAACGTGCGAGAGGGTGTTGAAAGCGCTAGCATGGCTTGGCTAGTGAAGGTAGGCAAGGCTACTCTGTATCATACTAGAATTACAGGAAAAAAAAAATGTCACTCCGTAGTGAGCAAATATTCATGTTCATCGAAGTTATCCAGTAGAAATAAATTTTTTAACGCTGATGTGGTGGTTGTAAGAAAAAAAATTCGCCTCACCCTTGTTATTCTCTCTTTCATCCTTGGCTTACAGCGCTTGGAAAATTTAAATGATAGACCATAAATAGAAGGGCCAAAATATGGACTCGTCAAACCTAATATGTATGTACAATTTAACCCTTTCCCGACCATACATTCGGCTTCAGTCCAAATCTAAATTGCGCCCCAAAGCTGGTTCCTCTTTTTTTTGCAACTATAATAGATCCCTTTCAGCCTTCAGACAAGGCCAAGGAGCATTACTTGCCACACGGAGTCGAGCCATGCTGGGACCACCACCATCATTTTAGGATGCCTTTGATCAGTCTGCTTAACCCTCTGCTCAAGAGAATAAGCGAGTAAGCTTCACGAATCAACGCACCTTTCTTTGTTGATCTAAATATAACTGCCAAGCAGGTACCTTGACAGCGGCGAGTATTCGGATCTCCAGGTGAAGTGCAAGAACGGCGAAGGGTATAGGGTCCACAAGCTGGTCCTTTGCGCACAAAGCACCGTCTTCAGGCGGGCATTAGACGAAAAATATAATTTTAAAGTAAGTAGAAAGGAAAGTGAAACGAATGGTGTCAAAGATCCTCGATCAGACCGCTAGAGTTCCATACTCATTCGGTAGCGAGGGTCATGCAGGAAGCTGTCGAAGGCGTTATTCATATCGACGAAGACGACCCAAAGATTGTACGGGCTCTGCTCGAGTATCTTTATCGCTTAGATTACGCGATTCCGGAACACTCAGATATGCTCTTCCATATCAAAGCATATGCGATTGGGGAAGTATACGAGGTGCAGGGCATGAAGGCTCTTGCATTGGAGCGCTTCCAGACACTTGGCCAGGCGGAATGGAACAGCCCGACGTTCCCACGCGCCGTGAAGGAGATCTACGAGACCACGCCGGATAGTGACCGCGGGCTACGGGATTCCGTCGTTCAAATCGCGGCTGGCCATGTCCAAGAGCTTCTGAAACGGGAAGGCTTCCAGGAAATAGTGGATGGAATTGGGACGTTTGGAAAAGACCTCCTGTGTGCCGCTCTCGGATCACCCACAGTGTGGAGAGAAGAAGCCGAGGGGATTGCAAGGAAGATCTCGGCACGATACGGCAGATATGTGTGTCCGAGCTGCAAGCGCGAGGTGGAAATGGTACTGCCAAGCGAAGGTCGATGTCGGTGCTTGTGGTGTGGGAAGAGGCGCGGAGACTGGAATGAATTTCGAACCGACCCGAGGATCTGGGAAGACAGGCTTCGAGAGGACACGGCTTTCCGCTTTCCAATGTAGGCGAAAAGAAGAAAACAATAGTGTTGACGTCGAATTTGAGCATTCCGATGTGACTACGTAGAACCTTCTTAGACTAATGAAAAGGATTTGCCTCTTTTACTTTCGCCGGAAAACAATGTGTTTCGGTAGAATATAGGGAGAGCATAGTGGGCTCCGCAACTCAACGACAGTCCGTGAAATTCGGTTATGGTAGTCGCCGGGACGGAGCAGCGCACCGTGAAAAGCGCGGCGCCCATGCCTACAAATAAACCAAATACACCACAGTCATAATACACCCTACGTTACCTCCACCTTTTCTTCAACTCTACTTAGATATTACATAGGCGGAAGAGGATTAACCTTGGACATATTATCTTATACTTTACGTACGCCGCCTCTTCGCACCCGCGCCATCATCCTGTCGCTTTCGCTTACCACCACGAGCCGCGCTTAATCGATAGCTAAATTCGTACTGAAGGTCAGCAAGCGTCGAGGTGGTGTTTGGAACGCCAGATAAAGATGCCCTAAATGGAGGATCCTTGGAGATTAGTTCCACGTTTAGACATTCATCAAGCCTGCCAGCCTCAAACGTGAAGCGCAAGGGACATCGAAAGTTCTTTTCCACGCTCCCATTTATTAAAAACCGGACGTCGCAAAAAATCTTATGGCGCTGCAGAAAGGCCAGACACGGATTGCGGCTCCGAATGATGCCCACAAACCTGTACTTAGCGCGCACTGGATCGTACGACAGTTCGGGCATAATCTCTACGTAGAACTGTGACGCAATAACCGCCCATGCGGCCGACAGTAGATTGTCCTGAAATGAGTAGTCTTCTAACAGCGCCGATGGCAAGATCGAGTCCAGATGTTGAATGCGATCTGCGGCGTCGATCGTGATCTCGTCCAAACTAAAGGACGGGTCGAGTCGGAGTGGAATGTTCGGCGGAGTGGACATGGCCTTTTTGACGGAGCCTGCGAGACGGCTGTAGCAAGACGAACCGGGCGCGGAATCTCGAAATTTTCCGCAGCCAACTGACACGACCAGGTTCGGCCTACCGGGCCACAAAATAGCCGCTTCCTGCGCAGCAATGTAGCGAGGGTCATTGCACTGCATCGCGGCGTCCTGAAATCGCGACCCGGCAACTTCCTGCCACGGGAAGAAAACGGTCGCGGCAGATGTGCAGCAAGCACTCCAGGTGACGTCAGCGCCAGACCCATAATAGAGCTAGTTAACCGTTAACTGGGTGGGAACTTACGCTTTGAAAGTGCGGATGCCCGACATTGCCTCGTCTGCTTGGAGCCACCTGTAGGCATCCGTATCGCGCGAGCCTCGCTTGTTGTAGGTCGTGATCAGCTCGACTCGATGGCCTCGGGAGATGTTTTCTGTGGTGACGGCAGCTCGAATCATTGGGCCGGAGGCAGCAGACTTTTGCGACTCCAGCATTTTCAGGTCGCCGAGCTCGGTCAGCAGGACACGCTCGACATTCCGCCTGTCGTAGATACTGCCCGAAACTGCACAGCGCAGCAGTCGCTTCAAAGGCGTGAACCACCCGCAGCAGTACTTGTCGAGCGCGTCTTCGAGTCTACTGGTCCTTGGGAAAATAGATCGTGCGATCCTCGTGATCTTGTTTTGGCATTCCTCAACCGACCATTGTTTCACGCTCAGAGCAAGAGCGACGAGTCCTCCTATGACGTACACCTGTTAGCCAATTCTCTTCGTCCTCCGCACCTGTCCAACAAGAGAGCGATAATGTGCAAGCGAACCACTCACCCGCACTCGTGCCGACTACTAGGTCGAAGAAGGATGAGATTTCCGCGTCGGGACAAATCATCCCCCCGAGCTGGTCCAACACCTTCAGCAACACAACCACCTTCACTCCACCTCCGTCCAGCGACAGCACCCGCCCGCCTGCCGTGGGAGGACTTGCTGGGGTGCAAAAGGTGTTGCTGAAGTACGTTAAGCAGACCGGGCAAGAGTCAAACCTTAACACGCCACTCTGCCTCCATCTGCCGATCAGGCTGTGCGAGCAACGGTGGCAGAACCCATGCCCACACGGGAGAAGATCGGCCCAAGCGTTGAAGAAACACGCGACACAAGCATATTTCAGACGTTGCGTCTGGAGCTTGTGACGGTGGTCGTTGAGGCAAGCGATATGGCTCTCCAAGGCACTTGGTCCCAGCATGTAGCTTTTGATTCGCTGCTTTGTCTCGTATTTTAGCGTGCTATTTATCTCGTAGTTCGGCGTGCTAGCGATCCTGGCTTTGTCTTCCGCATCCTGTTCGTAACTGCACAGCTTCAAATACCATGGCTGGTACCGACGCTCTATTACGTGATCAATCAGAGAAGCACCTCTCTCGGCAGCCGTACTGATACAGTTGTCCAGAAGACTGGAGTATCTGCTGTCGCCCACTATGCTATGCGCAATATATGCTGCTAGCAAGGGCATCGAGCCATCACTTCCGTGAGCCCTGAACGTGTCCTTCCAAAAGCCGTCATCCACTGACTCGACGACCGCGCCGCCTACGAGAGCGTCGATGAAGCTGAAACTTGCTGCGCCGCCATAAAAGTGCTCTATGCTTGCGTGGAGAAGCGTTTTTAGAGCACGAGACGACCAACACTGACCGAGGTGCTGCCGTCTCACCATTCCGCATCTTGCGTCGTAAGCAGCTAGGCTGGAAATGGGTTGCGTGCTATCGAACACGTGGACGTCCATTCTGGCGCCAGCATCCTTAGCGACGTCGAATCGCGATTTGAGGTCGTCTTTGTCATATCCATGTTCTTGATCTATTAAAATGACCCTTAGAAAAGGCGCAAGCTGTTCATCCGCCAATCTGTCCGTACACTCCGACATCCAAGACGTATACTGCGCTAGCAGATCGTCTATGTCGTTTCCAACAAAGTATACAGCGTCGCTCAACAGATGCGACGCTTTCATGAGGGGCTCGTCGCCTGAACGGCTTGAACGCCTGGCGTTGATCTTACGGCTCCCATAGTCTCGAACCACTGAGTCTGTAGAGAAGAGCGCTCCTTCATCACAGATGTCACTTGGCGATCGCGACGGCAGCGGCCGTAATGCCATCTGATAGGAACTTCTCTTTGGCAGAAACGGCTTTTTGGAGCGGAAGTGATTGATCCACATTGGTTGGCCATCAGCTTCGACCTCTCGAATTGTTAGGCTAGCTAACTCAGCAGCAGTGTGTGCGCCGATGTGGTACTGACTAAATACTTGAACATGGCCACATATCGAAACCAGGGATGGATTTGCTACGTCTTGATCGAAAAAAGGGTGGTTCTCGGGTATGACCGCGTAGTGGATGTCGTTGTTCTTACCTGCTGAAAAAATAGCCCTATCCATTGAATGTGCAGTTTTCGGTTGATAGCTTGTTCGATGGGAGCATCCGGGTAGAAATAACTAGTGCAGAGCGGCTTACAAAGACAATATTGCACTCGTATTACAAAACTTTTGAAGAACGGAATTATATGAAAAGTCATCTGTTAGATTGGGCTGGGGCGCAGTCGTTGGCCGAGGAGTGGCATGAATTAGGAGGGGGAAAGGCTTGGGAGCCGTCCCCTATCCTCAGGAACTAGGCTAACTACTTTGGGACATATCTATGCGTTCGCATATAGCCGTATTCCAACATCACCTTAATCGACATCTAAGTTAGCCTGAACTTCGTTTAGTCTTCCTGCAGGTGCTCCAAATTCGTTCCGCGCTGTATGAGATTCGCTAAAATATTTAGGTAATTTAAGAGTACAGCCACCTACAAGAAGTCAATGGCCACCTGGCTCGTGCGCCAACATCCTTCTTACTTTCTCACGGCCGGTATGACATCACAGGCACTTGTCGCCGTCTAAAAAACGCAGAGTATGTAAAATATGTACATGCGATATACTATCGACCAATCTTGGGTAAATTAGAGTGCTTTCGGTGCTATAGTAAGTCCTGTATTTTGGGGACGATGTTGGCGCACTGACCAGGTGGCCATTGACTTTCTGTAGGTGACTGTACAAGAATTCAGCGAAAGTTATGTGACTGCTGGTCATGTCATCGAGCACTATGTTTTTATTCTAATGCTGTCCAATCTCTCCCCTACCAATAATAGTCACTGTTCAGCACGATTTCAGGGAAACGGAAACCACTGGAGAGGGAGATACTCGCTTCTCTCTTGCTTGATCACGGTTTTTGCCAAATTACGAACACTTACTTTCGCTCACCTTACTTCCTGCTTACGAGCTCACCCACCTGCTTGGTTGCTGTTCGCGTCGTCCGCCCAGTCAGCCTCTTTTTTCCCGCAGACCTTTCTTATAACCACAACGCTGTTGTTGTGTGAACACCACTGATCAGAACATATGCCACCATGGTAAATGCCGATTTGAACCACAATTACTACGCTGACCTCGGGCTCGCTCCAGACGCTGACGATGTAGCGATCCGTGAGCAGTACCGCAAGCTTGCCCGCATATGGCACCCCGACCGGAACCTAGGCAGGGAAGCAGAATGCAAGCCAAGGTTTCAAGCCATCCAAGCCGCACACGAGGTCCTTAGTGACCCCGTGGAACGCACAAAATACGACCTCGAGCGCAGAAAGAGAGGCTTCACTGCCGCTTACACGCCCGGAAATCCTGCTCCGCGTGGAAACCCATACCAAGCTCCATATGACTTTCGTCCTCCTCGTCGTCGTGCCGGCGGCAATAGCCCTTTCACCAATTTCCCGAAGCCGCCGCCGACTCAGAGAAGAGGCAATAACTCGGGTGATCGGAACGCCAATGTTTTCACTGGGTGGCAGAGTATGAAGGGCAAGCCTGGCGCCCACACAACTCCCACAGGCCAGGCAGGATCCTCACACTGGAGGGCCAAGTCCGCGTGGGAGTTCGCGAATGAGCAGCAGAAAGCTGGCGTCAACCGCAGCCACAGCACGAGGACACGCAAGGAAGGCGGCTTCGACCCTACCACACCCGGAGCGGACGAGCCGCCGGCAGCGAGCACATCCTCATACCTCAAAACCTCCAACTATGGCAGGCCTACCCCGCCTCCGCCCCGTGATGCAGGTACAACAAATCCGGCTGGAGCACATCAGCCGCCAGTAGACCCGCTCAAGCAGTGCAGGGAGCAGCTTCAGAAAGAGCCAGCTTTCCCAGAGGGCATGCGCACGAGAACGCCATACCATGCCGCTGGTGGAGAGAGAATCTCTGTCTATCCGGTGAGGCGCTCGGCGACCCAGCGAAGCTCAGCCCACAGGGAACAGAATGCGACGGGCGCCGGTTTACACGGAGCATCTGGTTCTCCTCGCCACAGCGCTAGTCCGCCTAGGCACAAGGGCAATTACACCTGCCCCTTCTCGATTTACAGCTCCAGTGAGGAGGATGAGCCGCCAGGACCAAGTCAGAAGGCAGCTCAGCCTGGCCAGCAGGGAGAGACGGGTGGCAACGGTAATGCCACTCAGAACAGCACTAGGTATAAACCTGAAGGCAACGTTACCAATAGCGGTACGGGCCAGAAGAACAAATCATCAACGTACGGCCATTTCATTCCTCAGCAGCCCTGTAGCACCTCCAAGACCCCCCGCATCAATACGGAGCGTTTCTGTCCACTTTGCCACCGCGTCAGAATGAGAATATTCAGCAAATTTTTGCAGACAGCGTTCTCAAACGTAGTGCGACGAACACATTTTCTACCATTTGCTATGCATTTAACATCATCGCAACTCAAGTGCTGACAAACTTCATCAGCTTTACCTTTCCGGTCGAAACCGATACCTTCGCTCCGCCGAATTCCAACCGGCCCGACAGCAACATCACGGGGAACATTCACACGGGATCCTCACCTGCCGAACGGTGTGGCAAGTCGCAAGGCAAGCCAGATTACTCTACGAGCTCGATGCCTCCTATAGGCGACTGCGCGAAGAAGTCGCCAAGCAGACCGCCAAGCCCAAGGGAGAACAGTAGCCAGGATTTTGCCTTCGTCAGTACCGCCCAGATGCCTCATCCTTCGCCTCAGTCGACCGAGCGGCCCACGGCCACGCCTTCGGCTGGCGCTCTGTCGCCTCAAACTCCAGGAGCAGCCAAGTCTTCCTCGGAGGGATGTGCCATGGCGTTCAAGGACCCGAACTTTGTGCTCCCCGCTGAGGTGTCGCCCGAGATTTCATCTCCTGCGAGAGACCCACCGCCGATGCAGGGCAGAAAACCGTCGAAGTCGCGCGACAATGGAGCTAATGCTAAGCCATATCAGGCAAGTGTAGTCGATGCTGATGAAGAGAGTAGCGAGAGCGTTGTGAGCGCCAACGAGGCGGCTTCTACCGATGGAAGCGCGATGGACATTGATCCCACTCCACCTGCTACGCAAACAAATGGAACTCAGTGTCCGGAAGTTGCGCTCACTCCTGCCTCGCATGCTCACGACGTTCTCAGAGAACAGGATCGAACTCAGGCTCAGGCTCAGGCTCAGGCTCAGGCTCAGGCTCCGGATCAGGCTCAGGACCGTGATTGCAGACTAGAATTCAAGGAATCCGCACCGTGCGCATCGACGCCACAGGAGGGTCTGCGAGACCTGAACGACCTCCCACACAATCCTCCGCTCGAAGCTCGCCCAGGTGCGTCGCATCCATTAAGGTCTGCGGAGCCAGCTCCTCTCCACCTTCCCAAGGAGCCCAACGCCCCGGAATTGCCGCAGAGTCTCACCATGCGTGCTTGGAGAGAATATTTGCGAGAGGTAACCGCTCACATCCGAGAATTTCAAAAGTTCGACTCGCAAATGTTTCAGCATTTCGCGATGCGGCAGCACGAGGCAGGCGCGATGGGAACACCAGCGAACGTGTTGGATGCTATGGGCGATACAAGGAGCGGGCAGTTGGACAGCTATATGCGCAGTGTAAAAGAGCATGAGAGGGCACGTGCGCACTGGAACATCGGCTGGCAAAAGCACATGGATGCTATGGAGTTGTTTGGGGTCTGCATGGCTACAGTTTTGAAGAGAAGTCTCCCGGATTGAACGCGGAGGCCCGAAGCAAGAGCTGCGCGACTTGGTGCAGAGGACTGCGTTTCTGTGCAAAACAGTCTCTAAGTGATGATTCTGGATGGCTCGAGCTAGGGCTGGTCAAACTCCCCTTCTGCGTCATCCCGGTTATTTGTAATTGATGATGCCATGCTCGAACACTGAGCAAAAAGATTGAATAATTCCCCGCTTACAGAAGCAAGTAATGTATGCAGAGAGTGACTCGTACTATCGATAGACAGTGGCAGGCTCTGTGCCTTATGGCCCTATCCGCAGCTTTTCCATCACGTACAATCACTTGTTGCAAACAGACATCACGTGTAAACTCTAGAAAACCGCAGGCAGAACCTTAACCAACACCAATCAAGCTCTATATACATTGGCAACTAGCTTAGATTAGACCATGGGGATAAAGAAAAAAAGGCGCCTCAGACACCTTCTTCTCCATCAATATGTCCGTCCCGAACAACCATGTCTCAGTGAACTGCGTTCAACAATTGCGACAGCCTGAAATTATCCCGACCGTGTGAAGGCGTGGTAACGCTTATGAATTGGATTTTCTGAAACTTGGGATGCAATGTGGACGACCACCGGTAGGCCCTCTGCATTAAGCGCAAAGTTGCGGTGTGGCTGTACAGACGGGTCGGTAGTTAGAGCCTAGGAAAGGGTGAGTATAGGTAGGTCGGTTGGCCTAACCTTCCTGTGTAGCATCGGTGTTTCATGGTCAGACGATTAAAATACTTTTCTGGGATTTCGCGTGATCTCTACTGAACTTGAGAACACTAATTTGTGGTTTAAGTGATCCTTAAGTAGTGTGAAAGACGCATATAATGCTGCTATGCTGAGTGTTGTTGAAAGCCAGAGTATGTATGCGCCTGATGATGGCCATGAGCGCCTACTCTCAAAGGACCACGTGGGGTCAATACCCGAGTGCCCAAAAAAAGTGGCTGATACAGAAGATGAATTAAGGCAACATTAATTGATGAAAAACGGCGATGGTCGACTTATATCCACTGCATAGCTATATCATACAGTTAACAGCCACCCAGCTTAAATATTAGAGCTTCTAGCGAGAACCACAAGTAGTTGATACATATGTACATTTGAGTAGAGTCGGGGGAACAATACGTGTGGAAGCAAAAGCGTACCTAGCATTGCTCACAGAATAGATCGGCAGGTATTGACAAACAATATCACTCCTTTTGCAATCTCTTCTTGCTGCGATGCGCTAAAGGGGGTTTTTTTCAGCAGCGATATCAGAGCCTCCACGTCGTGAATCAAGGCCCAGTGCCTGAGGTTGAACGATTCCGCTAGAATTCCGTCATCTGTTTCGCGAAGTCTGCTCCCATCCTCGGCATAAAACCTCGCTATGCCAAAGCTTCGAAAGCCCGTGACGTAGGTTCGGACTGTTGCCCCAATCTCAAGCGTGGGCCGTAGATGGTCCCAATATGCATGATCAGTCTCTGAGAACCAAAACTTATTATAATAGTCATCGTCGTCCAGTAACGCTTGGATGTAAAGTTTGGTCTTGTCGAAAAGCGAACTGGCAGTTGCACATTCCTTTTCAATATCCATGCGACGCGCCCAACAGTATTGAAAGAAACATTCCCATTTCGCGGGACCAGCGCTTAATATAGGCTTAATGAGTCTATTTAATTCATGCAATTCCTCAACGTTAAGCTCAATGAAAGCTTTTGACCGAACCAATGTCTCTATCTTCTTTACTTCTAAGTCGTTATTGGCTGCATTATCGTCAGAAGCTGGGCTTCTCGATCTTCCTTGATTCTTATAAGATGCTTCACTTGGTGAATCTGGATGATGATTACTCAGTTCGTCATCAGAACTCTCGTCTCCTGATTCGAGGACTGGCTTAGTCTGCGCGAACTCGTATGAGTTTTGGCTGGACATACTAGTCGAGGGTGTCAAATGTAGGGAGATCAGGGAGGTGCATTCAGGGGCGTTAATACCGGTATGTTCTACTAGCCTCGGCTTACTAGAGCGTATGGCCCCTCTCTTATTGAAGCTGCCGCTCGTTGAATGGGTATAATCTGAACGAAAGCTGACGAATTCATGATTAAATTCCACCGTTTTCTCGAAATCGTATGTTGTAAGCTTGAGTCTAATTCCTTATATCTGGGACAAAAATTAGGTCCATACTACTGTTGTAGCACCTCTTCATTGGCTTATAAACCAATGAACGAGAAAAGAGATCCCTCTGAGGGCCAAATTGATTCCCCATCCTAGCTTATACAACGGCAGTATATAAAATAGGGCGGTGTACGGTCATAGTTTACATAGGTGTTGCAAACAGGAATCACCGGTAATCTCTGTGAACCGTAAACAGGATCTCAAGCAACACCAGGGGAACTTAACAAGCATTGGCTACTAGCTTAGATTAGACTAAGAGGGTATACGAGGCGCTTCAGGCAGCTTCGTCTCAATCGATATGTTCATCCTCAATAACCATCACTCAGTAAGCTGTGGCCTCCAGCCGGCACAATATACATAAGAAAATCGTCCATGCTCTACTAATAATCAGTAGACTGTATTGTTGAATACGGTGAATTATCCTCAGATCAAAAGGATACCGCTGCTCTATTTAATGTTCTGCTGCTGCTAAATAGAGGAAATATGTTATTAATTGATGCAATTTGATTTTAGAACCGGTGTCAAGCACATAAGAGCTTTGGTGCAGTAGGTATAACAGAATATGTAAGAGCTGATCTAGGTTAATAAACAAAACGATGGTAAAATCCAGTAAGGTTGTGTTGCAAAACAATATGCCCCAAGTTAGCTTACACAATGTAGAGTACTGATCGTTGTTTTGAGGAACGAATTGATTCTCGGCACCGAGTCGGAGGTGGTGAGAACACCACGCTAAGACAAGAATACTAATGAAGCTCACTACAGGTGATATATGACATATTGTGACAAGCCTCAGGCCAAATAAGCATTGGGGGATCTCCTTGCAAGCTGGTCGCAAAGATTTTTCAGCCCCTTCCAGTGCGAGCCTATGCGTTTGTTATATGCTGAGCATCACGACATCTACCTCAAGGATATATGGTATGCGCACTTCGAAAACCGTTGCATTTTCGGTTTCAAACCAAGTAACAATGGGAACATTCGGACTATCGCGAAGGTGGTAACTTTGGGACTGGAGTATGATACGATGCCGCTCTACCCGCAAGTCCTGGAATACCGGTATCGCGTTCACCAGCTGGACAAGCAGACGAAAACGCTGGTGGGGGACAAAGACAAGCGCTCCTCCAGAGATCGCGCGTTTTGGTAAGCCTTGGAGCTCGAGTAGAGCCTAAACACAGTTAGCTGACGTTTTCCAGTGTCTTCTTCTGCCTGAAAATGTCAAAATATTACTGTATGCTCTGCAGAGAACATGAAATTTCGCTCACCCTTGTCCTACAGTAACGTGCCTGGTTAGTGTCAACCATGCAACGGCCTGCTTCAGTGTTCACAGGGAAATACCCCGGCTACGAGAGTCATTCGCTTTTTCCCAGTGTTGGCACCACCACCAGCGCACCGAAACCCCACGCACCGGCTTCTTACCCGCTGGCTTCAGGCATTTCGCACTGGTGCGTGACTTTGATTCAAGAGCTCCGGTCGGCAAAGCGAGAATTCGACCAAGCTATCCAAAGCATCAATCTGCAGAGCACGACCAAGCTTAAGGAATTGCAATCGGATGTGCAATGCTGTGCGGCCGCAGCTGCTCGCGACCATAAGCAGCTTCGCGCGATACGCAGTGACATCCACGGGCAAGAGCAACGGTTGCTGCAGATTGGCAGCGATACCAGCGCAATCAAGAAACAGCTATCGTCCATCGCCCAAATGCTCGCTCACAGCGATGCAGAGCAAAAACTACACGCGATCGAGATTCGCATGATGTCAGAGCAGATTCAAACCCTCCCTGAAAGCGTCAACCAGAAGCTAGGGAGAGGCAGGAAGCCCAAAATGGTCCGAGAAGCCACGCCAGCCAGGTGAGTCGGATGGCTACTTTTTTTCTCTTTTTCTTTTTTTCTCTCTTTCTTTTTTTCTTTTTTTCTTTGTCTTTTTGCCTTTTTTCTTTTTGTCTTTTTGTCTTTTATTTCTTTTTGTCTTTTTTTCCCTTTTTTTTTTCTTTCTTTCTTACTTCCTTCCTTCCTTTCTTCATTCGTTCTTTTATTCATTTATTTTTTAAGCGCATTCACTGAGTATAAAGACGCTCGCTGCGTTTGGCAACAAGGAAGCAAAAGGGCGCGAGGTCGAAAGCAGGCAAATCCCGAACCAATGCAAAACATCCCACAGAAAGGGAAAAGTAAGCAATGCAAGCGGGGAGTTTAGATATGAGTAAAACAAAATATTCCACATGGTATCGTTGTCGACGTGACGGATTTTTATAACACATCCATTCACCTCGTGCATTAAAAGACAAAAGATCTCCGTGTGCATCACAACGCGGAGCATCGTCTATGTGTCTATGCGAGCTTCCGCTGGGATTTGGAACAGCTTACCAACCTTTCGGTACTGTATCGGTTGAAAGCTTTGGAGTGATAATTGGGAACGGTGGGTAACGTACTTGACAGTAGCTAAATTCCGTAGCGCAGTTTGTTATGCTGGTTGCTGATCCAGTTAAGTATTCCATTATTTTTGCAGAAGCAGTAATAAACTCGACAAATAAGTTGCGTTGGAGTTTTCCTTGCGTTGTTGCTTGTTTCTGTGAAACTTTTGTGACGTCATAAATCACATTTGAATTGACTTGAAAATTGGAGCAACGCAGGAGAAGGCCCAAGTATACCTATCTTCCGTCAAAATGAACTCCAACAGTGCGACTGAGGTTAGGCCCTAAGTCGGTGATGGCATGGGCACGCCAGAATCTGAGTTCAAAGTATTGCGCAGCTTGGGAATATTACCACAAAGGGCTCAACACATACATTTGTAACCAGATGAGGTCTTCTCAACCAGAAAAGCCATAATGTGACTTCTTCTCGAAGATAAGAGAGTTTTTTTACTATTATTATTATACGTCAGTCGATAAAGCAACTACAGGGATTATTCATGTGGCATATACCTCGCGGAGTCGTTCTGAAAGATAATTTATTATGCCCTTAAAGACGTCATAATAATGTACGGCGGCTATTTAATTTAGCTCTTGACAGCCATCAACTAGCCATTACATATATTTCTTTCTGGGGTTCTCTTAGTTTACTACCGGATAGTCGGCCACCTTAAGCGATATCTTGTACCGATGGACGTTGAGCAAAACCAGTTAAGCCCTACTGAGCTGAAAAGAGAGCGCAACAAGCTTCTTCAGCGGCAGTATAGGGCAAGGCGTAAGCAACAACGAGGACTGCCTCCAACAGAGCCGAGAAAAAGAGGCCGGCCAAGGAAAACCGGTACTGAGCCCCGATCGCAATAATGAGAGACCTTACACTGACCTGGAGTTCAGACAAGGCCGGCAATTCGGTCAGCCTCGACCAGAACGCAGATTCCAATAGCGAACAACGATCTGCTCCTGTACCGATCGCCCTAGAAGACCCGAACGACGTTCGTAGACAATCCACACGGATGCATGATCAACGGGCCAATACGAGCGGGACCGAGGGTCCGCATAACAGCCCTGCCGTCGATAAATCGGCTACACCACACGAGACATCTAATCCGGATGGAAGTATCCAATTACCGGCACAACAGAGTGACACATTGAATCCGACCGAAGCTTTCGTCTGGGATCCTCTTCTATTCGAGAGCAGAGAGCCAGCCATCGGCCTCGCTCCCCCATCAGGTGGTTCTACTGCGGCACAATCGCCCCTGCCTCCAACACCAGTCTCAGCTCCAGACGCCAGACAGGAACCGCCTCAATTGCCTCCGTTCGCGGACTTTTTCCCGACAGAAGAGTTACCTCGGGCTCATACGAATACTCCATTCACTGCATCGGTCAACGGTTGCGAGACTGATCACTGCGCTGGCTCTAGGATGCATGAGCAGCATTTGAACGGGGCGTCCCATAGCAGGCCACGACCTGCGCAGTGTCAGCTTGCACAGTCGATGATAGCAGCTGGCATAGGAAGAGGAAGAATGATGTTGGTTCCTCACACGACGTTGTGTTATGTTCCTGTCCAGGTTCCTTCAATCCCACTGACCATGGACTGTCCACGTTGTCATTGGTGATTACCCAGGGAAGCATTGGTTTCAGTAGATAGGGAGCTTCAAAAAGAGATACTGGAGTTAGTAGTGTAGAATCGGCTTCTTGTGTGGATTTCACGTCATTGGCAGGGTTCCGAGCAGTGCGGATACCTCAGATCATTCTTACTTCACGAATAACGCTATTCAATGTCCTTTATTGCTGCCGACGTCTATTCTCATAACTCATGCCATGCAGACAGTGTCTTTTTATCACTGAGTACCTTTTGCCTTGGTTCTCACTTGATAGAACAGGGGGAATAAAGCAGCAACAAGTTTACCTTGAGTTAGCGGAAGAGATAAAGCTGCCTTACCAACTATGCCCCCTGAACAAATTCATTGCTGGTCCTGCTGTAACTATGCTTCCTCTGTTGTTTGAAAATATGAAAAGACAAAATGCCAAAAGAGAAAATAGTTACCGAATAATTGTAGCCCATACAAGTCCCAGGAGAATTAGCCTCGTTCGTATCGGCCTTAAATACACGTGTCGTCTGCGCTCGTCCCTTCTAATTGTTGATCGCTGTTGCGCACTTAGAGTTCTAAGACTTATACTCCAAAAGGCCCAACACGTCTTTTCACATTATCTGCCAAATCCTTTACAGAGACAGGCTATTCCGAAATGTTGGACGTTTTCCCTCAATTTTGGTAAAGTGAGGCCCTCCATTAGCACTGGCTCGGCGGAAGCTAACAGACATACGTATTCAGTGGAAGCTGCGACAAACGGATCGATGCGACAATACAGAGGCTTTACTGTTTCAGCCGGTATGATCTCTTGAAACTGAGAGGGGGGGTTGAATATTGACGTTCAGAAACAGGTGCATGAGAAATGAGCTTTCCCTGAATTTTTCTCAGAATAATAATATCGCGATCGTTTATTATCATTCCCTTGAACCCAATTTCAGGGCTCCATATGTTGCTCCTGTGGGCAGGAGAGGGACGGCTTTCAATGTTTCGAACAGGAATGCACCTCAACTTCCTGCGAAAGAGCCATAAGGTAGCGTCGCTCCAATGGCGAGCGCTATGTACAGCCACCTACAGAAAGTCAATGGCCACCTGGTCCAAAATACAGGACTTACTATAGCACCGAAAGCACTCTAATTTACCCAAAATTGGTCGATAGTATATCGCATGTACATATTTTACATACTCTGCGCTTTTTAGACGGTGAGAAGTGTCTCTGATGTCATCCTGGCCGTGAGAAAGTAAGAAGGATGTTGGCGCACGAGCCAGGTGGCCATTGACTTCTTGTAGATGGCTGTATTTGAGACGTTTTCCTCGGTTTTATCATTAAGCGAGATTCTAATATCAGTGGATAAAATCGGCTATAGTTCGGCCGTCGGCACGTCTCTGATTTTGCTACCGTCATGCTGCCGACCACCATACCAATTTGGTACTAGATCCATTTGCCGAACCCCCAACAACCCGCAGGCTTAGGCGGTTCGGCGCGACGCTTAGCGGGCCTATACTGTGTAAGTCATAGGCCCTAGGCTGGTCCCCTCCTCCACTGGGCGCACACAACGCACATGATTGGCTGAGAAGGTGCGTAAAGATAAGCGTGTATGCATGCCAAAAGTAGCGCGGGAGCGACCCAAAAGCAATTCGGCGCTTAAAGACGGAGCAAAGTCTGCCCGATAGAAAGGCACATAAAGCCAGTTACTCGCCTCTAAAATCCACCTCATTAGAGTGTTTTTTTTTTTTTTTTGCCTCTACCATCAAAATCACAGGTTCTTCATCTCTGAACATGATCAGGCCTAACACGGTGGAAGCTATATATCAACTCAAGAACTCCATCAGTTTCCTTTCCGATATCATCAGCAGGCAAACCCCAGTCAGACGAATCCGAGAGCTTTATGAAGAGGTTACTCAATTAGCAAGTATCCTCTGTAAACTACTCGACCGCCTTGAAGGGGGATATAAAGTGCCTACTCTCGCCAATCTCGCCTTGGTGCAAATTTTGGCCAAATTCAGGGAACTTGAAAAAGTTCTCGGCACGTACACCCCTAGCCTTACTCCCTCTAAGAGCAATATCACTCTGATCCGACATAATATCGCAACTTATAGGAGTTTTGTCACCATCATTTGCCAGTAAGTTAAATTCTAGACTAGTTAATTTAACTGCTAATTACTGTAGACGAAGTGCGTTCCGCAACTCTGCAGCTTACGTCGAAACGATCAAGGATACAAAAACCGATTTTCAATACCTTAACCAGGAGTTGAGGGAGAATATGAAAGACTTGTGTGCTCGCGGGTGGAACCAGGCAATTGATATTATTATGGAAGTATATTATACCGAGAGATGCTTACAGGCGTGTATCGTGCTTTTAGAATTTAAATAGGAGTTGGAATCTCAACTGGCAACAGAGTTTCTGGAGTATCCCTGATGGAACATCACGTGTATTTTATTTCCTGCCAAGTGTAGTCTATGCCGGGGAGGATAAAAGGCTACTCCACGGCCCCTCCCTTCCAACACCATGCCAACCTATGCCAATTGATCCCATTACTAGTGAATAAGCTGTTACTGCACTTGTTCCAACAGAAAAGTTGTGTTGGATTTGGTGGTGATACCATCAATTGAGAATGAGTGGCATGAGGCGTGAGAGGGACGCTCAGGGGAGTCCTCTTATCCGTCCTCTTCCGTGAGTAAGCTGAAGTTTATTGTACACACACGTGATATTCCAACAGGTACAGATGACGCTAAGAGCCTATCCCACTACCAGATACTACACACACATAACTTGGACCAGGGACGTCCTACTAGAAGCCAAGCGGGTACTACTTTAACAAAGCCTCGCAGTCCGGTACCCAGCCGTGGTTTCCCGGAGCCAGATCACTCAGCACCCCGCGAGACGATGTCAGCCGACAAAGGTCAGCAGCCGTAGATCAGCCATCGGCACACTCGCGAAAGCCCTCAAAGTGACTCCTTTACACTACTGCAACGTAGGGAGCGGTGCTTCTTATAGCAAGTTCAGAGCGAAAATTCAACGAGGATGAACTCTTCCTGGCGTCGACGACACTAGGCCGCATACTGTCGACAGATACCTAAGCGAGTACTTTGCCAGCGACCGTCAGGTAAAAAGCAGTGGTCTTGGTGGATCCTCTAACACAAAACGAGTCGGTTTCTTGATGGCGTTATCGTCTTTTGCCATGCTTGTCTAAAGAGGGCTCTGATCCGCATCGGAGGGATTGCCTGGGATGCATAACCAGCTTATGGAATATCGCTGAGTATGTCTTGAGACGGACTCGCATCACCTAGCGGCGGCTTACCGATTCTGGGCCACATCTCAGACGGATGATGAGGTACAAAGTATATTTAGTAGTAGTAGGATCCGGAGCCTGAATATCAACCAGGTCAACCATGACAGCCGCTGAAAATAGACATTCGGCTCTACTAGCCTCTCTGCGCCGCCTTGAAGAGAGCCGCAGAGCGGTGGCATTGCAGAGCGCGCGGCATCGGCTTGAGACATACTTACGCCAAGAAAAAATTGCTCCTACGTGTGAGTACTTATTGAGCAGACTGGCTGCTTTCCTTCAGGACCATGTGGATGGTGAGTATCTCTGCAGCGGAGCTTTCCACGGCTAATGCTGAAGCAAAGGTACACGCTTGTGGATAATTCCTTCTCTAGAGGCGTACGACTTCGACGGCTCGTTTGACTTTAGTGAAGCAAGCGACAGGCTCGTGACGACCGAGGACGAGATATTCGAGTACATTGAAGCTCTAGAAAATGTGCAAAGAATAAGTGGTCCGTGCTGATACTGTGGGGAAGCCGAGGGTGCTCAAGCACGAAGTGGGAAGACCGGTGAAGCTAATAAATACCGAAAAGTTTGGAGTGCTATCGTCATTACCATCACTGCAAAAATCACTTTTCCTATTAATTTAGTACGTTTAAGTGACTGGAACCAAATAACTTATCTACGTACATTTGCGTACTACGTTTAGCATATAGTGAAGATTTAAGATAGAATTCTGGTTACTATTCATAACATCCCTCACTTGCCGGATATGATCACACCAATCAAGCGCCATATGGGAGGTGAAGTCACTTACGGGCAATGAATATTGGTTAGATGAGCAATGAAATAAATTAATAACTAGACACTATTGTACACTACGGTCAATTACTACGCAGTCTGCTTCGATCGAGTCACGGCTTCGATCGATGTGTGTGGTTAAGCTGACAAGCCCGTTCCGCTTCACAAATCGTCTGAACGAACATTTAAGTGACGCGACAAGAATTACGACGCTTCGCTGTATGTTTACCAATAGACATTAACGGGCAAATACGGCGCTCTTGGCCGCGGCCGAATAATCAAAAAACGGAAATCGTTGCACTAAGTTAATAGAAAAGAACTGATCGATCCAAGTAGATAACACCATCGCCCGTATGAGCATCACCACATACACGAATCATCACAGCTGCGTGAATGCGCTCTTGCGATAATAGATATTGTCTCGGTGAAGGACCGCAATGCAGATTTTGATTGGCAGTATGAGCTACACGAATTCAGTTCGGCCCATATTGCCACGAGCGAAGCTATACGGCTATAAGTGGATCCGCATTGTTTGCCCTTAGCTTATAGCTTCTCAGCCCAGTCAAAAGAGCCGATACAGCTAATCCCTGCTCGAACAGCCAGTCCATCAAAAAGCTGGCGAAGATAGCAATAGTCTGGCTTCTGCTCGAATTTCATGGAGCGGACATAGTCTAAGTAAGCTGCGAACTCGTATGGAAGACCCTCACATACGCCCGTTGTTGGCGTCAGCAGCTTCTCCCGTAGTATTAAGCTATTTTTCTGTCCATTCGTCTCTTTCAAGAGTTCTTGCCACGGGAGCGATCCTTTGGCCAAGTACACCAGGATATACCCCAGAGACTCCATGTCGTCGCGTCGGGACAGCTCGATTCCAAGGTGGGAGTGGATGCTGGCGTAACGCGCCGTGCCAACGAGGTTTTTCTTATGACTGTACGGGATGTGCTTCCCGGTCGTTGTGTCGCGATAGATGTCCGCTAACCCGAAGTCAATGATATTAACCTGATTCCTATGCGCTCCGGTGCCCACGACGATATTTTCAGGCTTCAGGTCGCGATGAAGGATGTGATGGGCATGGATATACTCGAGACGGGTTATCAGTTGGCCAGCCAGCATGACGACGGTCCGAAGAGAGAACTCTCGTTTGCAGCAATTGAAAAGGTCCTCCAGGTTCGGGCCGAGACGGTCCATGACCATAGCGCTGCTGTCGAGGTTGGGGTCGGTCCCGAACCAGTGAACTCGAGGGATCCCGGGCCCTCCAGCAAGACGCTCGTACGCAATGACTTCGTATTGCAGTTGGCTGTGCTTTGCATCTTTCCTCTCGACTTTGACTGCCACTTCGTTGCCGGTCTCGTTGTCCATGCCTGTTCAATTGTTACGACAGCTGTAGTAGCTATTGGTTGAGACACTTTTGAATTGTAATCGTACCAGCATACACATGGCCAAAGGCACCACGTCCTATTTTCCTCGTCGTAATGTACCTTGAAGCGTACATGTGCGTCTATTAGTGTAAGCAGACAACGATGCAAAGGGATAGCGTAGTAAAGGGAAGGGTGGCTGTCATGCTCAATTACCATTTCGAACATGTGATGTACGCAGGCAGTGAGACGAGTGAGCGGCGCTGCGAGAAATACGTCGAAAGACTAGGCAGCTAAGCAGAGAGTCGGCTCAGGCAGTTATTAATATTTCGCAACGCTTGAAATAGTCTAGGTAAAACGTAAATGTAGAGCTTAATCTGCTAACTACTATTACTCTTATTATGTCCCCATAAATCTATGACTTGCCTTTATTGCCCAGCAAATTCGACTGATTTGTCTTACTGTACTGTAGTTTACAAGCGAGCCGCCACTCCAAGCGAGCCGCCACCCTCACCAGCTTTCTACGCCTTCACACGCATATCGTTCAACAACGCATTAAAATATAATAAGAAAAATAACTATCCTAGCTTAAGAAGCCTCCCCAGTATCTTTTTGGCACGTCCGAGAATTGTGCCCTGGCTCCCTACAGCGCCTACAGCGCGCTGTTTGCTGCCTACTCACACCTGATCGCGCCTTGCCTTGACGCATTTCGCCCTCAAGTCGCTCATTAACGTCATTTGAGCAATAGTTTCCATGCCCTCTGCCTTTGTTAAGGTGCCTCGCTTCTGGATCCGCTTTCTTTTGCGCTGTTTGCGCTTTGTGGCGGCCTCATTTGCCTTCTGAAGGCTGGAGACCTGATCGCGTAACAAGACCATCTCATGCACCATCAGCTGAGCCCCCTTGGTAAGCCGATTAAGCGACTGGACGATTGACGCAGGCGAAGAATCTTGATGCCTTTGAATCCGATCGCGAATTAGGGTTGATTGGGACTCTAGTTCTCGCGCGTTGCTTGGTGTTTTCGACTCCCATAGAGCAACCTCTGGGGCAGCTGGTGGTGTTGGCGTACGAAGCTTCACATCAAGCTTTGATAGCACCGCATCTGGGTCGTACGGCACCAGCCCAGCTCCTCGAAAGCTTGCGCAGATGTTAGCCTTTGTGATTGACTTATCAAAGGCTGCTTTGAGGGCTGGTAGGAACTCAAGCTTTGTGATATGGTTGATGTGGTTGCGCGCCAAGCCTCCAATCTGATCCCCATACGCACGCTTCAACGGCGAGAAGCAGCCCACATCAAGCGGCTGGAGCAGGTGCGACGAATGGGGAGGCATGCAGAGGGTAATAATCTTCTCCTCCTTGCAGATCGCCTGGAATTCAAGCGAGCTGTGGCTCTCGTGGCCGTCGATAATCAGCAGCCGATGCGTCCCCACCGTAAGCGCCTTCGTATGCTTGTTGAAGTGCTTTAGCCACGCAACCCCAAGCTCATTCGTTGTCCAGCCGTTGTCACTAACTGCGATGGCCCAATCGCCTGGTATATCGTCGTCCCCATACCAGGCAGAGAGGTGGTGCTTGACCGCGAAGATGATGAATGGTGGAATCGCCTACTCAGCAGCGCTGATTCCTTGGATGACAGTCACCTACTCACGGTCGCCTGGCTGTACCGCCTTTGGTCGATTGCGCGTCTCCGAGCCTGTAACAACGAGCTGAGCCAATATCTTGCCTATCATAAAGCCAGTCTCGTCGAAGTTGTGGGTGTCTTCGTCAAGGATGCCGTACTTCGCCTTCGTGCGCTGTACAAGCTTAAACCACTCGCTAAGGACCTTAGGATCCTCACACAAGGCCCGCTGGCGATCATACGGTCGATTCAATTGAGTTTTAAGCTGCGGAGTCCGCCCAACAAAGTTCCTTGGCCAATGCGTGCCAACCTGGCCAGCAGCGCGCTCAGCAAGCAGTTTATTAGCCATATCCCGCACTGCATCCAACGTAGGCGCAAAGCCTCGCGAATCTAGGTCAAGTATGTGTTGAATAATTGCCTCCTCCTCGGGTTTTGTAAGCTTCTTTGAATTGGGCTCGCAATCGCGTCGTGAGGCGACGCCAGCGCGTCGGTCGCGGAGCGTGGTTCGGGGGATGTTGAACGTTGATGCAGCGCGCTTTACGCTCCGGATCTGCTTCTTATCAATAGCTGAAATAGCGAGGAAGATATCTGCTTCGTTGTAGGTTGATCGAGTAGTAGTTGGTTGAGCCATTGTAGTCGAAAGGTGACGCGTCGCGTAAAGTTGGTGAGGGTGGCGGCTCGCTTGGAGTGGCGGCTCGCTTGTAAACTACGTTATTCTCTCTTGATAGAACTTTTTCCTTAGCCCTCCGAAATTCGAAGAGACCCCTACAGTCGCGCTTGAGCAGGGGGGCACAGCTGAAATGATGATCGATGGTGTTAACGAAATAATCGACAGCATAACTAATTGTTGGATCAATCACGTGTATTTGGCTTTCGCCAAGTGTAGTATATTCAGGAGAGGATAAAAGGCCACTCCACGGCTCCCCCCTTCCAACACCATGCCAATTCATCCCATTACTACTGAATAAGCTGTCACAACACTTGTTCCAATAGATAATGTATCATCAGTAGCTATTTAGAACACTGGAACAAGCAAGGTAGAGGGAATGACCTGAGTTTTATTGGCGAATGCTCTAGTGCTCGATAGTACACGGTAATTTTTGCAACTTGCTTTTCTAATTTTCATAAAAACTAATTAACGTGTTTCACCACTCACCCGGCCACACCAGTCATCCGGCCACCCCACCAACACCAAAACGCTTCTTTGTACAATTATTCCACCACAACGCCTTGAATTCAATCGAAATTTCTATCTAACTACTCCTTGATTACTAGGACATCGGCGGATTGTGTGACCTTGTAAATGGCAATTGCTGCACGTCGGCGGCGCACGTTGTCGTACAGCCGTCGCCTCCTGTTGATCAGCCTCTTCCTCCTCATTTTCTATCCCGTGAACCAAGAACTGCCCCTGCTGAGCCTGCAGAGCACCTCCCTGTGCAATATACCTTCGCCGGTATTGCTGCTTTCGTTTTCGCCGTTGGTGAGCTGTACGAAGCCCCGAATTCTCCCTTGCAAGTATTACAGCTGAATTCATCGCCATCTGACATCCTTTTACAAGTTGACTAAATGCTTGGCTTGTCGGGCTCTGCGATTGGCGTTGGATGAGATCCCGTATAAGCCGAGCCTGCTTCTCTAGCTGGGCTAGAGTATGAGGTGTTTTCGACGTCCATTGAGGTGCTTGTCCGCTAGCTGTGCCTGGTGGGGAGGGTGTTTTGGTAACGGTAAGCGACGATAAGACGCGTTGTGGGTTATATGGTATAAGCCCCGTAGCTTGAAATCCACTTCTAATATTTTGATTCGTAAAGACTGATGGGCGCACCTTCGAGTATATTGTGAGAAAGTCATCTTTGTCAATATGGTGGATTCCTTGGCGGACGCTTTCTTGAACCTCCTGACCGTACGAGCGCTTGAGAGGCGAGAAACAGCTTACATCAAGCGGCTGGCGCAGGCATGCAGAGCGTGATTATATTGTTTGAAATGCAGTATTGGTCGAACTCAGGCGTTGCATGGCTGCTATGGCCGTCGAGGATGAGTAGACGGTGGGTTCCCTTAGTGCAAGACTCTGTGTGCGTATTGAAGTGCTTAATCCATTCAAATCCAAGCTGGTCCGTCGTCCAGCCATTGCCACTTACAGCAATTACCCAATCGGCTGGCAGCTCTCGATACCAGTTTGATTGGTGGACCTTCCCTGCTAGGATGATGAACGGCGGAATCGCCCAGCCAGACGCGTTGATGCCCTCGATTGCCGTTGTCCACTCACGGTTCCCTGGTTGCACAGCAGTTGCTCGACCGGTCGTATCCGAGCTTGTGACGACCTTAGATGTCGCAATTACCCCCATCATAAATCCTGTCTCGTCAAAATTGTAGATATCGTCGTCGAGAATGCCGTATGACTGACGCGTTTCTTGGACACGTGTAAACCACGCGTTAATCGTGCCTGGGTCCTCGAATTTGGCGCGTCGTGAATGGAATTTTCGATTCCATTTCGTTTTAAGCTTAGGCTGGTTGTTGATAAAGCGAGATACCCAGTTCTTACCCACTGGCTGAGGTGAGGGATCTTGGCCACGTGCAGCGAGTAAAGAGTCTTGCCATTCTTCGTACGTCGATTATCTGAGGAGGAAATCCTCGCCGATCGAGGCTAAGGATCCACTTAATTAAAGCCTGCTCTTCAGATGGTTGCAGCTTTCGTTTCTGTGAATTAGACGCTCTCTGAGGTGTTGCTCCATTGAGTCGATCGTGGAGTGTAGACTTCGGAATATCGTACGACGTTGCAGCCTTACGAACACTTGAAATTCCATTTTTCTGAAAGGTCTGTTTAGCAAGAAGTAGTCAACCTTCTTTCTGGAGCGATTTGAGGTTCTGTGTTGATGCCATTGTTGATTTTCGCGAAGACGCGTCTTGGGTTTGGTGGGGTGTCCGGATGACTGGTGTGTCCGGATGAGTGGTGAAACACGTTACTGGATTCGCTTCTTCTTGCGCTTTTTACGGCCTGTTGCGGCCTCATTTGTCTTTTGAAGGCCCGCGACTTCGGCCTGCAACAGAACAGCTGAATGCGCCATCATTTGAGCCCCCTTTGCGAGCTGACTCAACGCCTCGTTAATTGACGTTGGTGAGCTATCCTGGTGCCGTGCAATCCTAACCCTAATAAGCTCAGTTTGACTGACTAATTCAGCTGGGTTGTGTGGTGTTTGGGAGTCCCAAGCCGTAGCCTCGGCCGGATTATTGACGTGGGAGGCGAGACGGCGTACATCAGTGCTTTTGAGTACCGACCCAGGCCGCGCCGATGCTTTCGGTGCCAGAGCTACGACCATCTCGAACTAAGATGTAGGGGCGAGGAAAGATGCGCGAGGTGCGCCGAGCACG
The DNA here is from genome assembly GCA_024180945.1 of Macrophomina tecta. Classification (NCBI taxonomy): domain Eukaryota; kingdom Fungi; phylum Ascomycota; class Dothideomycetes; order Botryosphaeriales; family Botryosphaeriaceae; genus Macrophomina; species Macrophomina tecta. The sequence continues at coordinate 1,545,306 of JAKSGN010000023.1, forward strand.
GCCATAGAGCCACGGACTGCTCGACTGGCCCTGAGGCATGCGCGGCGTGCGGCGGCCCACATCGGGCTGACGACCGGGGATGCCCAGTGTACAAGCGACTGTTGGAGGCAATGATTAGAAAGCAAAATGAGTAGGAGACTGAAGAGCATCCAAGCGAACCTGGGGAAAAATATGACGGCGCAGTACAGCATCCTCAAAGACGAAGAGCTGAGGGACTTTAACATCATTAACATTTCCGAACCAAATTGCTTTAGGACGGCGGAGGGAGAAGTGGTAGCGGTTCCGACTTCCCACCCATACTGGACACAGTTCAGACCGACAACAACTTTGGACGGTCGATATCCGGTCTACTCTCTACTATGGATTAGAAAAGGCATCCCAGCTCGTCAGATTATGGTGGCGTCTCCCTACATTACGGCAGCGCTGGTATCTCTCCCGGATCGGATAATTCTGGTGGTGTCAGTATATGTTCCGGCGAAGCAGTCAACTGAAGACGTGGAGCTGAACAACGTGCTGACGCACCTCCGTAACGCAATCCTGCGAGCCAGAGAGGAGGTCAGCGGCGTGTTTGAAATACTCCTCTCTGGTGACTTTAATCGGCATGACCAGCTATGGGGAGGTGACGCAATCTTTAACTCGCACCACATTGGGGAGGCGCTCCCGATCATCGACTTCATGGAAGACTTCGACCTGCAGTGCATACTTCCGCGAGGCACTATAACATATGAATCAGGGCAGCACCAATCCACCATTGACCTTGTATTTGCATCGCCCGGCTTGGCAGAGGACCGGATCATCTGTCAGCCGTTCCACACAGATTACGGAGCGGAACATCGAGCAATTGAAAGCGGCTTCCTAACGCCGAGCGGGGAAGATCGAGAACAGCCACGGCAGGTCTTCAAGAATACAAATTGGGAAGCTGTGAGGAAGCAGGTGCGGCGACACCTAGAGGAGTTCCCATCACCAATCCCGTCGGACATAGAGGGCATGGCCGAGTACCTGACCCATGCCGTCTCTGCCGCGCTAGAGCGACACACTCCAAGAGCGAGGCCATCGCCATACGTCAAGAAATGGTGGTGTGCAGACTTGACCCAACTTCGGCGAGCCTACACGCGGCTGAGGAACCAGGCCCGAACCGCACGGCGGATAGGACTGCCCCATCAAGAACTAGCGGACCAAGTAAGGGCGGCGGCGAAGGCTTTTCATGACACGATTAGGCGGAGGAGGCGATCATGCTGGAGAGAATTCCTTGCGGAGCGGACGAACATCTGGAAAGCCACGAAGTACCTTGGCGGCCCGGGGGCGCTGTCACAGATGCAGGTGGCGCGCTTAGAACAGGACGGGAGCTACGCCGAGTCGAATCAAGAGATGTCAGACGTGTTTCTACGGTCCTTCTTCCCGGATCTGCCGGTCGTAGAGGCCCGGACGGAAGGCATCGAACAAACGGGCCCTATAGAAAGTCAACTTGCAAGTGAGCCATTAAAAGAGGACGAGGTACGGAGGGCGATCTTCGAAGCAAAGCCATTAAAGGCTCCTGGAGTGGATGGGATCCCGGCGGCAGCATGGAAAGAGCTCTGGCCAGTGCTAGGGCGCCACATCCATCAACTTTTCAGCGAATCTATCAGACAAGCACGACTACCTGGCCATTGGCGGACAGCGAAGATCGTCCCCCTACGCAAGACAGACAAGCGAAACTACGAGTCGGCGGGAGCCTACAGGCCGATCTCGCTCTTATCAACATTGGGGAAGGCGCTTGAGTCCGTTGTGGCGGAGAGAATCTCAGCACTGGTGGAGGAACATTCGCTCCTGCCAAAAGCCCACTTTGGTGCGCGGAAGCAACGGTCGACAGTGCAGGCACTGACAGTGTTGCAGCAGCACGTGTACGACGCCTGGAGAGAGGGAAAGGTGCTCACACTGGTGTCCTTCGACGTGAAAGGGGCCTACAACGGGGTGTCCCGGGAGGTGCTCGTCCGGCGGTTACGAGCGAGGAGGATTCCGGAAGTGCTTGTCAAGTGGATTGAAGATTTCTGCTCGGACAGAAGTGCGTCGGTTGCCGTCAATGGGGAAACATCGGCTGTCACTGCCCTACCTCAGGCAGGCCTTCCCCAGGGCTCGCCGCTCTCGCCGATCCTCTTCCTGTTCTTTAACGCTGACTTGGTGCAGTCAGCAATCAACAAGAACAAAGGGGCAATCGCATTCATTGACGATTACAGCGCCTGGGTGACAGGGCACTCGGCGGATGGAAACGTGCAGCGTCTCCAGGAGACGATAGTGCCAAAGACGGAGGAATGGGAAAGAACCAGTGGAGCGACGTTCGACATTAAGAAAACATCGCTGGTCCACTTCACCAGGAACAGTCGGCAGCTGGGCGATCAACCTCTGGTGGTGAAGGGTGTAGAAATCCGCCCAGAGGAGACGGCCAAGATCCTGGGAGTGGTTCTCGACACCCAGCTGCGGTTTAGGGCTCACGCAGCCAGGGTCGCAAAGAGAGGCATGAGAGCTGCCCTGGCCCTCAGGCGGCTACAGGGACTCCAGCCGAGTGCAGCGCGTCAGCTTTTCACCGCGACGGTGGCTCCCGTCGTGGATTACGCCTCGCCTGTATGGGCCCCAGTAATCTCAAAGTCGCTGCTGAGAGCGCTGCAGCCAATCCAGAGGATGGCGGCTAGAGCGATTACTGGAGCCTTCAAGACTACTGCACTGACCATCTTGGAGGCCGAGGCAGGAATCGCGCCTATCAAGGTGCGGTTAAAAGAGCAGATGCTCCGTTTCTAGGTGTGCTCCTGCTCGCTTCCTCCTGCGCATCCATTCTGGAAGTTAAAAAGGAGAATTGATGTCAGAAACAGACGATACATCTCCCCCCTACAGCGCATTATGCGGCAGGCGCAGGAAGTCGACCTGGACGGCCTTGAGACTATCGAGCCCTTTGGCAAGCACCCGTGGCAGGATAACCCGGCAGTGACAATTAAATATTCGGATACCGCTAGCAGCGAGGCGAGCAATCCGCCACGTTCCCAAGTATCCATTTTCACGGATAGGTCCGCTCGGAACGGACGCGTGGGGATCGGGATTTATTGCACGGGTGGTGCGGGTGCAACGGTCATAGAGCATTCGGAGACACTCGGCAGCAGCGAAAAGATTGACAGCCGGCTTGCCGAGCTTGAGGCTATCAGACAAGCCGTGGCGCTTATCGACCAGGCATGGCCGCAGAGGGAGATCATAGCGCGACCGATCGCTGCACGAGTAAAACATGTCATCTACTGCGACAGCAAGTCTGCGCTGCAGTCTCTACTGCGACCGAGACAGAAAAGTGGCCAGCTGGTGCTAAAGCAAATACTCGAGACCCTTGGCAAGATGCAGAGGAGAAATGTGCCGGTTATCGAGCTAAGGTGGGTGCCGGCGCACGCAGGAGTGCCAGGAAACGAGCGAGCGAACAAACTAGCGCTGCAGGCTACCGAGCCTGACAAAGCTATCCCGGACTGCGGTGTGCGGTTGAAGTCAGTCGCACTTGCGGACGTTAAGCGGGCTATCTCTCGAGCGTGGGCCAAGGAACTTAATGGCATCAAGGAGGGGCGCTTTACTCACACACTCGACAGAGCACTCTCGCAACACCACACCAGGAAGCTGTACGACAAGCTAAACACGGCAGAAGCGGTAGTGGTTGCTCAGCTTAGAACGTCGAGGTCAAGATTAAACGAGTCACTCCACAAGATCAGAAGAGCGGATTCCCCACGGTACGCGTGCGGACGCGGAGAAGAAACAACCAAGCATTTTCTGCTTAAGTGCACTCGCTGGTCTAGACAGCGTACGGAGCTTCAGAGAGTGGTAGGGAAGAGGTTCGGTGATATTTCGTATATACTAGGTAGATGGTCAGGAACGAAGCGACCGGACGGAAGGTACCTCGACGGACTAGCGAAAAGATGGAAAGCTAACATAGCAACCGTTAAGGTAACGGCGGCATTTACGATCGCGACAGGACGACTGCGGGCAGTCACCGAGTAGTAAAGAAAAGAGAGCCACCATAGAGACTGAGATCTGGCTAGTTGCCACGCCGCTACAGGGACTGGCAGCACTTAGGAAGATGTCCTAATGATTGGCTAGAAGTAGGCTTGGAAAACCCACGGCTCGAGCGAGGAGTGTTCCTTTCTACTTCTTCTACCTTAGCGTTCTCTCCGCTCTTGTCTTCCTTTCCTTTTTTTTTTTTTTTTTTTTGCTTTTGATAACCTTGACTAGCGTGGTTTTCCCCTGTTTTGTTCCTGAGAGTGAGGGCTTTGAATGAACCGAGAGTCAGTGTAGGTAAACGTCTGCTCAGTGTTAGTTCTTCTCTATGGCCCGTGGAGGCCGACGGGGTGTATGAATCATCATCATCATCATCATCATCATCATCATCGCCGTAGCCTCGGTCTGGGGTGGCGTTGGCGTCCGAAGTCGAACATCAAGCTTTGAAATCACGGCGTCTGGATTATGTGGGACTAATCCTGCGCCTCTGAATCCTCCAGTGATATTCTGCGGTACGAAAGCGGCTTCGAACGCCGTTTTAAACGCTGGTAAAAACTCGAGCTTCGTGATGTGGTTGATGTGGTTTCGCATCAGGTCCTCGATCCGCTTCCCGTACGCCTTCTTAAGGGCCGCAAAACAACTGACATCAAGTGGTTGGAGGAGGTGGGATGAATGCGCAGGCATACAGAGCGTGATAATCTTATGTTCCTGGCAAAACGACTCGAATTCAGCCGAATGATGGCTCTCGTGGCCGTCAAGAATCAAAAGACGATATGCTCCAGTTATACGATCCTTCGTGTGCTTTTCGAAGTGCTGCAGCCACTAGAACGTAAGCTCATTTGTCGTCCAACCGTTATCGCTCGTTACGATAACCCAATCGCCTGGTATATCGTCGCTGTACCAAGCTAAAAGGTGGTATTATCCCTTAAATATCACGAACGGCGAGATCGCCCACCCTTTCGCGTTAACTCCCTAGATCACCGAAACCCACTCGCGATTGCCTGGCTGCCTTGTCCTTAGTCGAGCACGTCGTTCGGAGGCTGTGACAACCACTGCGGCTGCAATAAAGCCCATAAGGAAGCCCGCTTCGTCAAAGTTAAAGATATCGTCGTCCACGATCCCGTACTTCGCGGTTGTATTCCGTACGATGTTAAACCAGCCCGTAATAGGCTCTAGATCCTCGCATTTAGCCCTCTGGTCATCGTACTTGCGATTCAGGCGTGTTCTAAGCTCAGGGGTCCGCTTTATGAAGTTAGTAGGCCAGTTCTTACCAACCTAGCCTCCAGCGCGGCCAGCGAGGAGCTTACTCGCCATATCTCCAACGGCTTCGGGTCGGGGCGGAAATCCTCGCGAATCTAGGTCGAGAATGCGTTCGACGATAACGGATTCTTCGGTAGGCGTGAGCTTTCGAGAGTTAGGTGCGCAATCGCATCGGGAAGGGATTCCTTTAGCGCGTCGATTCACGGTCCAGTAGTGGACGGCGTACTCCTTTGCAGCGCCTCGGGCGGTCGGAATTTGGGTTTTCTGGAGCGCTGAAACAGCTAGAATAACTGCGCCTTCATTATTTAATGACTGATGATGAGTTGGTTGAGGCATCGCGTCTTAAAGAGAGGAGACGCGTTTTGGTGGGGGGGGTGATGCACTCGCTTGTGTGATGCATTCGCTTGTGGAACACGTTATAAGACCTGAGTCCAGTGTTATAAGCCTTAAAAAAAAAAAAAAAAAAAACCTATATCCAGCGCCACCGCGTTGGATTGCCCGCCATACAAAATTATCGTCGGAAGGTGCTCGGATTCGCGCTAGGTTTTAGCCGAGACTTAGCAGCCTGCGCCAAACGATCATGACGTGGCGTCTCACGTACGCGGGGCTAACATGTTAATGGTGCATGGTGTTGCGAGCCTCAAAATGGGGAACCAGTCCGCGAAACTGATCATCGATTTCTGGTTGTTCTTCTAGCTAATGAGTGGCGTTGACCATAGACATTTATACTATAACCGAGGCAAACAGAAAGTTTAAACAAATCAGGCATTAAGGCATTTATTAACCAACGATTGGGCACATGTTCCATCACTTTTCTCAACTGTTTGCCAACAGAAATATGGCGCATTCGAACAAAATCAGACAACAATTGGGCTCGTATACCATCAGGTTTTTTTTTTTTTTCTTACCAGCCTTCCTCAAGAATATTTATCATATCATCAGCCGCATTAGATTCTTCAATTTCATCATCAGTATCCCAATCCAAATCCTCGCCGCCATCGTAACAGACATATCCTTCGCTAGAGAAGTCTGACTCTTCGTGGAAAGAGTAGCTTGTATCGGATACTTCGCCTTTTACTTAGCTAGCTAGCTTTTTTTTAAGTTTGGGGCATGTCCAAAACCTACGGGAGAGCTTGCCCATGAAGTCCGACAAGTTAGGTTCTACGCCCGTAGTAGATACGGGCTCCTGACTCCTGAATTTTTTGAAAGCCGGCATAATAATCTCTTCATACCAACGTTTTTTGGCAACTAGGTCATTCCATGGCCAATGACCAACTACCTCCTTTCCATTCGCCTCCCATAGACAGACATAGTGATTGACGTAGTACTGTTTCGATTTTCCATATGGGTCCGGAATTCCGTAATGACTCATTTCGGTGGCGACATCTAGGAGTGGCAAACCATCTCTCAATCGAGTATTAGGATCAACAACAGTGAGAGTCTGGACACCTCTTTTGTTTCTCTGGGTTCTGAAATTGGCCAGTTCTTCAACTGCTTCTGCAGAGGTTGTGAAAGAGATGTATGGTGTGGGTTTCCAGTCTTTGTGGTTCAGATGAGTAGTGATGGATTCCTTCCGAGATTCCGTCGTGTCTAGTCGTTGGTCCGGCGCTCTCGATATCATACGATCATTTTCATCTGGTTGGCTACCTGAAAAGTGGTCCCAAATTCGAAGAAATGGCACCTCAAAAGTTTGGAAGTGATCACCATCCCATGGATGGCACTGCTCTTCGGTCTCAATAAACGGATTGGTTGATTGAGGACTTAATAACCGCAAAACTTTGTGGTGCGTGAGTGGAGGTTCATCGGCAGTTCTCGAGGAAGAATCCATGGTTCCGACAACGTCTTCCTTCCTTCAACTTACGGCCCAGAAGCGTGGTTCTCAACACATTGTTTTCGCTACGATCGTTTATTTCCTAGAAAAAAGGGCTGTGGTAAATAGGCATCCGGGAAACATTGACGGAGAGAATGTTTAAAACCCCGCATTGAGCTGGTGATTGTAACATGTGATGACCTACGTAAGTGTTGGCGGACAGCCAATAGTAGCAGATCGGGTTCCCAGCGTTCGGGTTCGTTTACCTGTTCTAGCCATATGATTTCATCAAAAATTGATTTCGATAAATATGACGTTGGTGGCATTCTACCTACTAAATCATGATATTGGAAGTCTAACGGCTTTAACTAGATAGGGAAGAACTTAAAAATCTGACGCTATTGCGTTCCAGTCCCATCACTTTTAGTTTCCATTCTATTCTTTACACGACCAACGTTCCTTATGCTCATGTTTATGACTCATTCACGAGATCTTGTCGTACATAAAGCTAACAATTTTCTACTTTTGATGCACAGAGCCGTCAACCCCAACAAAGTAACTGATTTTAAGACCTTTATCCCAAGTCTCGGTTTATCGCCATGTCCCGGGTTACAAGTTCCCACATTGGTCTCTTGGATACGCTCCCTACTGAGCTTCAGCTCTCTATTTTTACATACCTCGACTATCCCTCCGCTCTATTCTTCTCGTCGGTCAACAAGTATTTTCAGCGCAACGTCCGTCCTTCAAAGCTAGTCCCAGAATATAAAAAGGCTGCCTTCATTCGATCAGCCCAGCAATTCCCAAGGCATGTCGGAGGCCGTGCGTTCGGGTGCTTCCGATGCTACCGTATTCTGCCACGACAGGCCTTTGCGGAAAAACAGACAACTGGAAAGCGGAACAAAGGTAATTCGAAGGAAGGCTACCGATTCTGCCTACAATGCGGTGAGGAGGGTGGCGTGTACACTCGAGGTTCGCAGATCCGGAAGGCAGACGGCATCCTTTACTGGAAGTGTTCGAGATGCCCGGCGCTCAAGAGTGGCTTTTACTGTACCTTTTGTATGCAGTGTCACGATTGCCTCCGTCTGACACCAGAATACGATGGCAAGCGATGTCCAAAGTGTAAGATGGACAGGATCGAGGGTGAGAAGAGACATGTCAAGGAGGGTAGAACTCTAGGGGCGTATAAAGTCGACTTGCTTATGAGCCTGGGTACTGCACTACAGATGGCGGAGTGGGAGAGCGAGTTTGGCGAACGCGCAAGTCCAGAGTGGTTCGACGATTGGCGAGATATATGAGGCAAGTACTGCATTGCCTCTTGAGTTGTAAAGCTGGCCGCAACCGGAGGTTCGTAACACCTTATAGCGCTGTTCAGCCTCAATAGCGTAGATCGTTGAAATGGCGGGCCTCTTCCTCGAAGGATCCAAACACCAAAGAGGGCGGAAAGCCGCGGGGTTTTCCTTGATTGCCTCCATGTCACCAGCCCCTCCTCTTTTCTCTGTACTTTACTTCTCTAGCCTCCCCATCATCTCCTCCAGAAGCTTCTTATATCTCGTGACACACAATTCTCTTCCTTATGCTCATGGCCTGCGCACTTCACGCATCTCTATACTCCTCTGCATTGAAATTGTTGATGGTCATAGCTTTGGCAGCGGAAGCAGCGCCGGGACGAGGCCGATGCTCAAACACGTTGGTGTACGCCGCTTCTCCGCAGATAGTTATCTGTCAACCATCATCACCATTTGCCGTTCTTGCTTGCCGTTATTGTTTGCTTTTTACAGCCACAGTTTCAGATCCTATCCAAAATATGTAAATGCGGTGCGATCGCACAGGTGTAACGAGCGGGCCTCTGCCTCTAAGGATCCAAACACCAAAGAGGGAGAAAACCTGTCGAGGGGGTTTTCCTTGAGTGGGTACAAGAAGAGGGTGAGAGCAAGTCGAGCACGTGATGAGACTGAGCACTGCGTGCGAAGGCCGTGTTACTAACAATGTGCTCAATTGTTATTGAAGTTGACCACGAAGGTCAAAGCTATCTAAAGAGTGTGGTTTATGTACGTGTAGGAAAGGTATGCAATCTAGTATTGATCTGTTCCTGATCTGGGTAGGGGTCAGAGTTCCGACAGATCAATGGTGTTTTGATCTGGTTGATCTGTTGATGCCTGAGGCGTGCGAGATCAAACAGATCAATCTCTTGGCGTCACGTGAGCCACGTGTTCCATCCTTCACAAGAGCGTGGCAATCAGGACTTACTTAAGCCTTCCTCTCGCTAACCCTCTTCAGTTTCCCTCTCAATTTCCCTTTGTATGTCTTTTCTACTACTCTCTCTTAGTCGGAATTGCTCCCAAAGATGAATTGGTTGGCGTATTTGGCTGATACTAAAAGTTACAGAAAGAAGTTGTTGGAGATGGTACTCCCTCTCCCGTCCTACGGTAGTCGTAGACTTATATAGGACGAAAATGGAGTTATAATAATAATATAGATATATGCAGGGCCCACGCCGGGCCCACGCAGGCGAGGCCGCCCGTCAGTTGGTGGCCTGAGTCGTGCCTGAGGCACGAACAGGGCGGTCGCCGGCGCCTCTCAGCCTCCGCGCATGCGAGTCCTGACAGTCCGTCACTCTCGGCGAAACGCCGCATTGATCTCTTCTACACACTTGCAGCCTGCCCCATTTTTTCCACTGCAGTTCCGCTCGGTAGAATAAAGGCGGAGCCGGCCCTGCTCCTCTTAAGTCGCGGCCATTTAGAACCCTTCGACATCATTCAAATATTGAAGTAGACAACTGTCGCATGCACAATAGCGGTTAACGGCATGGGTAAGATGGTAGATGATAAAATTGTGCGTGCGAGCGTAATGGATATGAATGCAGGCTTTAGTTCCGCTAATCTATCAGAGGAATTAAGAGAGAAAAAGAGAGAGAGAGAAAGAGAGAGAAGTAAAGCAAGGCGGAGGGTTTGGCATAGTAAGATTGGGCATCAAGGAGTGGAGTTTCCATGCTTCCATCAATGGTAGAAAATTCCAAAGAAGTTGTTGTTGCCTAAGGCACTAAAGCAATACAGTCTGACAATAGTCTAAATACTAACAGACTCGGCCGCTGGAGATGCTGCAGCAAGGTCACACGGTCCAGCTGTAGTATGAGAAGGCCAGTCCTCGCTATTGTCGGAGTTCCAGTCAGAATCGGAATCGGAGTCAGCGGTAGAGTCGGGCGGTTCGACACGGCTTGCTAGAAGACGGACCATGTCAACGCTAAAGTCGCTCCCGTTCCTAAGAAGCTCTTGAAACCGGTTACACGGGAGAAGCGTCTTGATCCTCCTGAAAGTAAGCCTCAGAATGTAGTTGCGCAGTGTAGGCTCGGACTCTGGTGTATCCGCGTAGACTAGAGCAGCAATATCGCTTATTTTAACTGCATCTTCATCGGAGTCCACGGAATATAGGTCAGTCCACGTAGTAATGTATGCCCAAGCGAGAGTCTTGAGCTCCAGGATATCGTATTTTTCCGCGATAATATAGACCTGGATGTTGAGCTGCAGCCAAGCTAACAGCTGGTTTGTGTGTTGATCTTCAGCCTTAGGTCGGGAGTAGTCGCCTGAGTAGAACCACTCTAACATGGCCTCGACGGCATCAACAGGGTCATGGTCGAGTTTTATAACCCCAGAATACTCTTCCTAATGCCATATCAACCTGAGCACCATCTAGAGCCATATAATAATACAAAAGTCAACATAGATATCATGGTGTAGATACAACTTGACTTCGTCACTGAAAGCCAAATCTCGTAACGTCGTGTTCTACAGCCTAACATACTGCTGTGACATACCTGAAAGCCTTTACTACAGGCATTGTCGAAGAATTCGCATTGAGAGCATACAACAACCTTGTGAGCATCCCAGGTCCTGTCTCCGCAGGAGATAACGAGGTCGGAGTACTTCCCAGAGTGGAGAAACCTATATAGTATTAAACCAACATCTCCATACCGCGACATATGAACTTACTGTTTTAGGCCGTTAGGTATAGGCACTATGGGATTGACGAATGCCGTCATAAGTTTCTAGAGCGGCGACGATTGCGTGAGTCTTATGCCCTTCGTTGTTTCCTTACAGTTATGATGTTGGTTGTCGGTGTAGATGAAAGTGCATATGACCCTCTGGCCTGTGCTGACGTTAAGTTCAGCGGTTGGCGCTAGATTGGTGCAATAGGCCGTTGGTTAAAACACGCGTGGTCCTTATTGAGGCCCCATTGGCACCGGACTTTGTGACATCGAAGGGCGGGAGTGGATAGCGTGATTAACTCGAGAAAAAGGGGCGGGATACTAACGGAGTGCTAGCCGGATTCAAAGTTTGACGCCAAGCGATATTCGGTCTAGCATGGGCTTGAGCTCGCTTATCAGTCAGTGGGCAGCACATGTCGTTTCATGCACCGCCATTCTGCAAAGCCACAGCGTAGCAAGCTGTCAACTAAACCATAAGAATTGTCAGGAAGTGTCTACTGAAACCCTTACGAACAACTTCGAGCGCAAATTCGAATTTCTCGACCCTACAATGTCTGCGGACGAAGATGGTGGGGGCGGATACGCGACCGTCGGCGCGTCGCGACGCGCTGCGCGCCTTCAGGAACGCCCCGACTATCGTGCCTTCCACACCGGCAAACCAACGGGGCAGCGAAGGGCTCGCGTGACCACCGTATCCGACCTACCTAGCGATTCTACCCTGGACGACGTAATTGGCCTGCTCAATGTCATTGTTACGCAGAATGACCGGCTTGCCGAGCGGAATGAAGAGCTTACGGAGCAGGTGGCCAGAAACGAAGACGAGATCAGGCGCCTGCGCAGCGCGCTTGAGACGTCTAAGGAAACGCAGGCCAAGATAGAGGAACGTATGGGAAAGATAGAGAAGTAGTTAGCGGCTCTCGTGGAGTCGACCCGTAGAAACCTAAGCTTGCAGTCCTAGATTAACGCCACGTACGCGAACGTACTCCGGGGAGGTCCGCCGACACTAGTAAATACTAGCCCGTCGTCCATCGCCGCTGTCCTAGTGCGCATGAACCGCGCGATTGTCCCTAAGGCTTAGATAATGCCGCCCGCGATCGAGCTCGATTTCACCAACGCCAACGTCGGTAACGCGAATGCTGGGGATATCCGCGCACGGCTGTAGACAGCGCTGGAGAGTCAAAAAGTTATAAAGAAAGTTAAGTACTACGGGATTACGAGGAACCCGAACGAAGCGGCCAATGTGCGCGTTTTCTTTAAGACGAAAGAGGACGAAGAGCGCGTTAGATCGAACCTTGGATGGCTGGAGACGGCCTTCCGTGGGGCGAGGATCCGGGGTCGCTAGTGGCATACAGTCAAGGTAGACAATATTAATAAGCTAGCTATTTTAAACGATAACTGCATTACGGTGCGCGCCGATACATGCGAGAAGATTAGCACCGAGAACGACGTTAAAGTAACGTAGGTCCGTTGGCTAAGTAAGTAAAGCAGCTGCCTCTACGGGTCTGTGGTGATTTACCTTACTAAGAAAAGCTAGGCCGACTCACTCCTTACCAGGAGAGTAATCGATATAGGCGGAGAGGCGGCGTATACTAATGTATTTAAACACCGCCCGCGTCCAAGACGCTGCTTTAAGTGCCAGAGCTACGACCATCTACAGTTCCGCTGCCGAGGAGAGGAACGATGCGCGAAGTGCGCGGGTATCGGCCATAGAAAAGACGGCTGCTTGTCGACGACGGTAAAGTGCGCCGCTTACGGCGGTTTGTATAGAGCAGACTATAGAGGCTGCCCGGAGTATAATAAGCTCTTACGCGAAATGCTTTACCAGCGTAATGAGTAGGTCGCTTAGGATAATCCACGCGAACTTGGGAAAGAACAAGACAGCGCAGAATAGCCTACTAAATAACGAAGACCTTAGCGATTTTAGCATTATTTTTATCTCGGAGCTAAGCTACTTTCGCGAGCCTAGCGGTAAGATCGTAGCAGCACCTATTACCTACCCGTACTAGAAATAACTACTCCTGATAACGTCGCGGCACAGTCGCTATCCCTACTGCTCTATGATGTAGATTCGCAAGGATATGCAAGCCAGGCAAATAGCGGTGTTCTCGCCCGACGTTATAGCCGCAGTTATTACGCTACAGAACCGGATTATTTTCGTAGTAGCCGTATACGTCGCCAATAAGGAGAATACGGCCGATCTAGAGCTCATCAGCACGTTTAACCACCTTCGAACGGCGATCGCATAGGTAGGAAACTAAACTAACGGGGTGCTAGAGCTTCTTATCTGCGGCGACTTTAATAGACACGATTAGCTATAGGGAGGCGATCTAGTATATAGCTCGCCGCGCAACGGAGAAGGCGCGCCGATAATCGATTTTATAGAAGACTTTCATTTGCAGAGCCTGCTGCCTCGGGGTACGGTTACGTACGAGTCGGCCGGACATAGCTCTATAATCGATCTTATTCTAGCGTCTCCCCGACTAGCGGAAGAAATGAGCGTCTGCGACATCGCCGGCGTAATATACGGACCCGACCATTTGGCCATCGAGGCCTATTTTGAGACTAACGTGCCTTATTAGTAACTAGAAGCGTAATGCACGTTCCGTAGTACTAATTAGGAGGCCGTCAGAAGCGATGTAAGGAAAACGCTTATCGAGGAGCCACCTCCAGATGCCTAAGACATCGAAAGCTTCACTAACTACCTATTTGGAATAGTATCGGCAGCCCTGCAGCGCTGCGTCCCCAAAGCCAGACCGTTACTATACGTAAAGAAGTAGTGGACGGCGGACCTTACTTAACTGCGCAGGCCATTCACCTACTTTAGAAACCAAGCGAGAGCGCGCCGAAGGTGGGGCTCGCCGGACGCCTAGCTAGAAACACAGGCAAGGGAAGCGGCGAAGAGATTCTATGACACGATGAGGCGCTAGAAGCGAAGGCGCTGGAAGGACTTTCTCGTAGAGCCGACTAACATCTAGAAAGCCGCTAAGTATCTCACCGAGCCGGGAAGTAGCGGGTTCGCTTAGATTATACGCCTTGAAAATCAGGGCGGCTACGCGGAGTCCTGCGAGGAGATCTCCGAAATACTAATAAAGAGCTTCTTCCCGGAGCTCCCTGAAGTACGGAGGAATACTTAGACCGAGGCGGCTCAGTCTCGTCGTGCAGATCGAACATGCCCCGCTGACAGTGGAAGAAGTAAAGGAAGCCTTTTTCCGGGCTAGTCCGTTTAAAGCACCGGGCGTGGATAGGATTCCCGCGGTCGTGTGGCGCGAGCTCTGGCCAGTGGTTGGCAAGCATATCCACTAGCTATTCAACGAATCTTTGTTGCAGGGCCGCTTACCCAGCCGCTAGTGTATCGCGAAGATTATCCCGCTGCGCAAGACAGGAAAGTCAGCGGAGATGCCGCAAGGATATAGGCCAATCTCGCTATTATCGACGCTAGGGAAAGCTTTGGAGTTAGTAGTGGCAGAGAGGATCTCTGCTCTAGCGGAAGAGTACTCCCTACTACCTAAGAATTACTTTCGTGGTAGAAAGCAACGGTCTACTGTATAGGCACTAACAGCCCTCCAACAACGCATCTATAACGCGTGGCGCGAGGGTAAGGTTCTCTCGCTCCTGTCGTTCGACGTTAAGGGAGCCTATAACGGCGTAGCTTGAAACGTGCTCCTCCGGCGGCTCTAATAAAGAAGGATCCCGGAAGTCTTAGTAAAGTGGGTGGAAGCTTTCTGCCCTAATAGGAGCGCCTTAGTAGTGGTAAACGGTAAGATATCTAGGGTTATGGACCTGCCATAGGTGGGGCTTTTGTAGGGGTCGCCTCTCTCGCCGATATTATTTCTATTCTTTAACGCCGACTTGGTATAGTCTGTTACTAACAAGCATAAAGATGCTATCGTCTTTATCGACGACTATAGCGCCTGAATCACCGGCCCGTCCGCAAGCGAAAACGTGGCGAAGCTCTAAAGAACGGTGGTGGCGCGGGCTAAAGAGTGGGAAGCGACGAGCGGCGTAACGTTCGAAGCGGAGAAGACGACGCTTATCTACTTTACGCGGAACGCGTAGAGGCTGTCGGACCAGCCGATCGTAGTGAAAGGAGAGGAAGTATCCCTAAAAGCGTAGGCTAAAATTCTTGGCGTCGTCTTCGACCAGGAACTTCGATTTAAGGCCCATGCGGGGAGGATCGCGAAGAGGGGCGTCCAGGCAGCCCTGGCGCTAAAGAGACTATAAGGTCTCCGACCGAGTAGCGTGCGCTAGCTCTTCTTAGCTATAGTAGCCCTAGCAGTCGACTATGCGGCTCTAGTGTGGGCGCCAGCCATGACAGCGCCATTTATGAAATTACTGGAGGCAGTGCAAAGAATTGCGGGCAGAGCGATTACCGGGGCGTTTAGGACGGTGGCACTGCTAATCTTTGAAGCCGAGGTATTGATTCTACCTGTTAAGATCCGTCTCGACCAGCAACTGCTTCGATTCTGGGTTAGCTGTTACACGCTGCTACGGAAACACCCGTTCTGGAAGTTGAAGCGCGCGATCGACCTAGCGAATAAGAGGTTCGTGTTCCCGCTGCAGCGGATAATGCTTACGGCTAGAGACGTCGACGTCGAGCGTCTAGAGACGATTTACCCCTTTATGAGAATGCCTTGGGCCGACAGACCGGTGGTGCAAGTAGAACCTCCAGAGGCAGCGAAGATTTAGGCAAGCCAACCCCCCCCCCGCCCCGGGGGTCAGAGGTCGTCATCTTCACGGATGGTTCGCAACGAAACAGAAAAGCGGGTACCGGCATCTCATGTGTGGACAGCGGGGGCGCGACCGTCATCGCCCACTCATCTGTCGTTGGTAATTCCGATTTAGTAGACGTGTTATTTGCGGAGCTACAAGTAATCCACTAAGCCGTAGAGCTAGTGCATAGTATGTGGTCGACCGTAGCGGTGGCAGAACTTCCCGAAGCAGCTAAGGTAAAATACGTCATCTACACCGACAGTAAGACCGCCATCCGTCTTTTCAGCAGACCAGGACAAATGCCGCGCCAGGGAGTAGTTAGAAGCATTCTTCGACTACTGGAGTAGATTAAGTGCAATAACGGGCCGCCGGTCGAGTTTAGGTGGGTGCCTGCGCACTAAGGAATTGCAGGTAACGAAAGGGCAAACCGCTTAGCCCTATAGGCTACGGAGTACGGCCAAGAACCCCCCTCAAGTACTTTGCTTCGGCCCTCAGTACTGGCTCAATGCAAGGAAATCGTGTCAAAACAGCGGAGGAAAACCTTCGAAGCCTCTAAGGTCGGCGATTCTATCCGTAAGCTCGACCGCGCGTTGGCGCAGTTCCACACTAAGAAGCTCTACGACCAGCTGAATTACAAAGAAGCGTCGGCGATTGCATAGCTAAGAATGTCGAAAGCGAACCTGAACGAGCCGCTGTATAAGATTAAGCGAGCAGAATCGCCCGCATGTAATTGCGGAGCGGAGAAGGAAACAGTCAAACACTTCCTAGTAGAATGTCTACGCTGGATGGATATCCGGGTCAGACTGCAAAGCGATCTTGGAAGTAGATTTGGTGACATCACGTTTATGCTAGGGGGATGGTCGGGCACGAGAAAGCCTGAGGGGAGGTTTGTGGACGGCCCGCCGGATAAGTGGCGGGCAGAGATGCGCGCTGTTAAGGCAACAGCGACCTTTGCTTTGGCCACTGGAAGACCGATTGCAACCAGAGATTGAGAGTCTCGTCCTTCTCTAGGCAACTATATCCCTTCTCCAGCTAGCTGTCACGCTGATACAGGGACTGACAGCAACTCGGGAAAGTGGTCTCGATGGGAATGGCATAAGGGGTATAGAAGGATGGCTCTACTTTGGAATTTCCTTTTTTATTTTGTCTTCTTCCTTTCCTTTCCTCGCGTTTGATTTGCTACCTCTATTCGTACTATCATTTGGCTTCATGTTGCTAAGATCTGGGAGGAAAGAAAGGATGTTTGGTTCTATATAGCGTGTTGGGCCTTGAATGAACCGGGACCTCAATGTAGCTTAGCGTAGATTAGCGTTCCTGACCCCAATGATTGATTGATTGATTGATTGATTCTATCAGGCTACGATACTGTCTAAGGTGGTATATGAGCCGTTCTTTTCGTTTCCCTGCCGTTGCCTTCGCCCCTGGCCTCTCCTCACTTCTCAGTCCGACGTATTTGGATTTTCTCCGCTGTCCCTACGTTTCCTGTGGTGGGTCTGCAGTACCCGCCTCCCCTCTTCCGTCCTGGAACCTCCCAGTCCTTTGCAGGAACTGGATGGTCGCCTTAACTACTGCGAGATTCGGTTTCCACTGCTCTTTCGGGCCGTCAATCGGCTTTCCCGTCTGCCTGTCTTTCCATCCATTCCATCCTCCCAAAAGAAAAGACATATCCCCCCATCTCGCCCCCGCTTCTGCCACTAACTCCCGCCTGAGGGCCTGCCACCGTGGGCACGCCAGCAGCACATGCCTGACCGTCTCCTGCCCCGTGCCACACTCGCACTCGCCGGATTCCTCTCGTCCCAGCCTGTATAGGTGGAATTTGAGGCGGGAGTGGTTCGAGCGGCACTGGATCAGGATTGCCGCCTGTTCTGAGCCCAGCGCGTTGTATAGGCCAATGGTGTGCCTGCCCGGTGCCGCGCCGTCTAGTTCCCACGTGTATTTCCCATACCGCTGCCGTTCTTCCCCGTGTTTCCTCTCCTCATCTCGAACGCTTTGCAACAGCGCCCGAGTGACTGTTTTGACCAGCCTCCTTCTGTCCCGCGAGTCGCGGTCCGGTTTCTGGCCTGGCTTTACCGCCTTCTTTGCTGCCCTATCCGCCGCTTCGTTCCCCTCTACTCCCGAGTGGGCCGGAACCCAGGCGAGCCGGGGGGAGAGGCCTCGTGTTGCAATCTCGTCGAGCACCTCGTAGATCCTCCGCACGATGTATTGCCCCTCAGTTCGCTGGGCTCCGGTCCTGATCGCATCCAGGGCCCTCTGGCTGTCCGTCGCCAGCCACACCTCTCTTCGCCCGCGGGGCCTTGTCGCTAGGTGCTCTAGTCCTGCTAGTATCGCGAGGAGTTCCGTGGCAAGGACCGAAAAGGACTTTGCCCTCGCTACCGTTTCGTTAACGATCACCTTTGACTTGCGCGTGGTTACCATGCGCACTACCCCCACGCTGCACATTCCCTCTCTCAATGCCCCGTCCACGAAGACTGTGTTCTGCAGGGGCAGTCTCTGCGCGAGCCTTAGTGCCTCGGCCCTCTCCCCAATCCTGATCATCTCGTCCGCCGGCGCCGTCCACGGCGGGAGGCTCCATGGTAGGATTGTCTCCATCTTGGGTGCCTCCCTCGGTCTGACCAGCTCTGCGAATTCATTCCACGTGTGCCGCAAGGGACTCTGCCACTTCCCGCCCTGTGACCGGAGTGCCCTCGCGCATCTAGCTGCCGGGTTGCCCTCGGGGAGGCTAAAGAGTCCGGCAAGGTGCTTGCCCACCTTTCTCTTAAGCCTGAATTCCACCGGACTCAGCCCCGCCTCCGATTCGAGGACCGGGAGTGCCACCTTCTTAAACGCCCTGGTGATAACCTGGGCACCCAATCGCTGGACCCTGTCCACCATACTCAACAACCTGCCCACTCCGTACATGCTCGGGCCGTACCACGCCGAGGCGGCGTAGTCGGTGATGGGGACGACCGTGGCGTTGTAGAGTTGCCTCATAGCCCTCGGCCGCACTCCCTTCAGCCGTTTTATTGCCAGGCACTGCTTAAAGGCCTTGGTGGTGACCTTTGCGACGTGGTCATCCATCTTTAGTTTCTCATCCAGTACCACCCCCAGGATCTTGACCGCCTTGCTGGGGTGGATTTCTTGGCCCTGGAAGCTGAGGGCCTTGGCGGGCGAGTCGTACCTCGCCGCGGTCCGCGTGAAGTGAATCAGTTTGGTCTTCTCCGCCTCGAAGGTGACGCCGCTCTTGCGCGCCCAGTCCTCTACCTTTGGCATGATGTTTTGCTGGAGGGATTCCGTGTTGGCGCTCACGCTCGGCCCGGTTACCCATGCCGTGTAGTCGTCCACGAAGCCCAGCGTGCCTTGTTCCTTGTTGATGGGCCCTTCCACCAGTCCCGCGTTGTACAGGATATAGAGGATTGGCGAGAGCGGTGAGCCCTGGGGCAGTCCTGGGTACTTGATGTCTCGGAGTGGTGAGCAGTGCCCGTTAACCACCACGCATCCCTTCCTTTCCGAGCAGAAGCTGTCCACCCATCGGACGATGTCCTCGGGCAGGAGCCTCTGCCGCAGCCTTTCGAGCAGCACCTCTTTGTTCACGCCATTGTAGGCTCCCTGGACGTCGAACGTGACGAGGGAGAGGACGCGCTGTCCCCTCCACGCCTCGAAGATTTTTTCCATTAGCACGGAGATGGCCTGCTCGCATGACCTCCTGCGCCGGGCTCCGAAGTGGTTGTGTGGGAGCAACTGGTGTTCTTCCGCGAGGTACGAGACCCGCCTGGCCACCACTGTCTCGAGCCCTTTGCTGATAGTCGCGAGTAGCGAGATTGGTCGGTACGCTTTTGGGATCGTGTAGTCCCTATCCGGCTTCCGTAGCGGCACGATTTTGGCCGTCCTCCATCCCACTGGGAGGTGTCCTAGCCGCAGCGACGCCTCGTAGAGGTTGGTGATGTTATCCCCCGTCGCCTGCCAGGTCTCTCTCCACACTCGGACCGGGAGTTCGTCTGCACCTGCTGCTTTGTCTGGGTGGGCCAGCATGATCGCTTCCTCCACCTCTGGTTTCTCGATTGGGGGCACTTCCAGCTGGCGCCGGCGCACCCGTCCCGCATCCATCTCCTCCGGTTCCGGTTGGGGCTGCTTGGGGAAGAATGTGTCCAGCAAGAGGTTTGCCTTCTCTTCCTCCGTCACCGCCGTCCGATCCTCCTTCGTTGGGGTGGGTATCCTCCCTGTTGACGATTCCACCTTCGTAAAGTTGTTGGCCTTCCATAGGTTGGCCGGGTCGTCGAGGAACTCCCTCCAGTGTTTCCGTTTTTGGGCCCTGATCTCCCGTATGTAGAGCGCTCTCGCTGCCGCCAGCTGCCCTGTCGCTTCCGTAATGTCCTGACTCTGTCTCCTTAGCGCCGTGCAGCGGTTTCGAAGCGCGGATACGCTCTGGCGGAGCGTTGTCAGTTTGTCGGACCACCATCTTTTTGCGTACGGTGATGGTTTGGCCCTGGGCGTCCTCGCCTCGACGATCTGCTGCACCACTCGAACGAACATGTCCGCCTCTCTGTCTAGCTCCCCCTCGCTCTCGATCCGCCTTACTGCTGGCAGGGTGGATTGTAGCTCTGCCCTTACCGTCGCCCAGTCGGTCTTCTGAAATAGGCGTCGTCCCGTCTTTTCTGCTTCGCGCGTGATTGTCAGGTCCAACCACGTTTCGATTGCGCGGTGGTCGGAGCCATGGTCGGTCTCGTATATCCTGCAGGTCTCTCTCCGTTCTGCCAGGAACTCGGATGCCAGCACCAGGTCGACCGTGGACCTTAGCTCTCCGTTTTGGTGCTCCCATGTGGCCGTTCCCGGGCGGAGCAGGGACTGCAGCCCCCATTCCTGCATGAGGTTGATCACCTCGCTCGCCTCCCCTTGCCGCGCCGTGTGGGCGATTGCGTCTCCTCCCCACAGTTGGTCGTGGCGGTTGAAATCCCAGCCACAATCACCTCCACCTCTTCCCTTTCCTCCTGTCCTACCTTCCGGATGGTCTGGTCGATGAGTCTGACCCTCTCAGCGAGGGTGTCGGCGTCATCGTAGACCGTCCTGCCCCTCCCGGGTACGTACACGGAGAAGAGTAGTACTGTCTTACTAACCGTCCGCACCAACACTGCTGCCACATCCGCCGACTCGATTGGCACTGCCTGGGCTCTGACTCGGTTGTTGACCCACATCATCGCCCTGAACTTGTGCCTCACGTGCCCCTCCTTTCTGTGGACTGTTGGGGTCACGGCCTCCCACCGGTGATGGGAGGTGACCCTCGGCTTGTCACTTCCTTCCATTCCATACAGGTACGGCTCTGACACTACCAGCACGTCGAACTGGGCCGTCTCCAGGTCGTTGAGGAGGCTTTGTTGGACCTCCATTCTCTTTCCGGCGTTTAGCTGGAGGATCCGTAGACCCCTTAGCATGTTGTAGTGGTGTCAGCTTCCCCCATTTCTACCTCGACCGTCACCGGTCTCGGCTCCTTCGCTGGCTTTGGGGTTCCTTTTGGATTTGACTTTGGGTTTGACTTTGGGTGCAGCGGGCACCCTCTGTCGAAAATGGTGTGCGCGTCTCCGCAGGCCGGGCACTTGGGGTTGTCCCGGTTACTGCAGTTCCTTGTATCATGTTCACTCGAGCATATTCCGCACCGCACTCGTCCGGTGCATCTGCTCTGCTTATGGCCATATTTGTTGCACCGGTAGCACGGACCTCGGTCCTCCCTGGCTTGGAACTCCGTGCAGTACGCCGCCGAGACTCCAAACCGTACGGAGCCACTGGCGAGGAGGTATTGCGCCGCCTCCTTCTTTGCTAGCCATATGACCAGTGACCCGGTGGCCTTCCCAGAATCGACTTTGCTCAGCCATACGGCTTTCCGCGCCGTGCAGTCCACGTTGTCATTGCTGTTGTCCTTCCGGAATTCGTCGAGGACTCCTTCCCGGATAGTTCTTTCGTTGGCGGTCTCCTGGTTCAGGACCATGTACCTGGACACGCCATCGCACTTGATCGGGAACCACGTCTCTCCCCTTGCGCGGGCGCCCGGCATTGCGGTCTGCAGCCATCGTGGGTGTTGGCGGGCTTTCTGGGCCTCTGCCTCCGTGTTGAACACTAGGTCGACTGTATTCTCGCCCCGGGGTCGGATGAAACTGAGTGTGATCCCCTTAGTGACCTCGTAGTGACCGAGGCCGCTCTCTATTGCCGTCTTGACCTCGTTAAGGTTATTTCTCTCGCCTTTGACTCTAGTGACATCCACCGTTACCGTCCTGGTCTCCTCTCCCGCCCTGACCTTTGCCGGGTCCTGGGCTCTGGGCGGTGTTGGGTGGGTTGCCGCCGGTCTCTGCTGCATCCCCGCGACCGCACTGTACGACTGCTTGCCTTGGCTAGTCTGGGTTTCGCCAGCTTGGCCTTGATTTCTCCGGCCTCCCGGGTAAAGCGGGCCTGTTCGTTCTTGGTTTCCTTCAGGTCTTGGGCTAGTTCCTTGAGTGCATCCGTGAGGGCCGCCATGGCCTTTCTTTGGTCCTTAATCTGTTCGCCTTGGGTGTAGATCATGTCTTCTTGTTTCTGGAGCATGTCCAGCTGGCTCTCGACCAGGCGCTGGAGCTGTTCCGCCTTTTGGCGCAGCATTTGCACGTCATCTTTGTCGGCCGCCGCCTTGCTTGTAAAGGCTGTAGGCGTACCAATGGTTACGTCAATCGTGTCCTCTCGTCTTGCTCTTTTACTTCCTTGTCTCGCCGGCAGTCTGCGCCTTTCCTGCGCCGCCTTTTCCTCTCTACCACCGACGCCCTCATTCGCGAATTGCGGGCAGAGCCGCAGAACTAACTTTACTTCGACCGCAGGAACCGATTGCAACACAATTTAGACAAAAACCCGCTACCAACAGCAGGTGTCAAGT